>OY728146.1:1107716317-1108316317 GCA_963277665.1 Viscum album | reverse complement strand
CAATCATCCACTCCATATCATATTAAAAAATTTATCCAATCAGTTAATCCATTAAAAAATCATGGAAATACATTATTAACTCACATCATTTGTTTGTGTGTGATATTTTAGGTAGGAATCATAGAAGTATTTTGATAAATCATTTATCCTCTATAATATCTCAAATTAAATTCTTGTTTTTTCTAATTTTACTAAATCTATTTCACATTTAGTTGATTATAATTTTTAACTCATCTTAAATTCATCAAACTAGGCCCTGTGAATTCCCATATTTGTTCTTTGAAACAAAACAGTTCATTAACGGGCGACTTTTAAAGTCTTCCAAATATCAAATTTAGACTTAAATTATGAAATATAGCTATACATATTTCCATTAAAAGTTCAATATATGTACATAATAACAATATAGATTAGAATTCATTATGTAGAATCGTTTCCAAATAAATATTCTAAATATATCATAGAAATTTTATATGTATTTGAAATGATAATCCGATATTCAAGAAATATATATTATATAAATTCATCCACTTGGTAATTCTATAATAAATAATCAGTTTCATGGAAATATGTTTTTATGATGGGATTTCATAACCCAAGTTCCAGACATTCTATAATAAAGAGGTTGATTATCTAATGTACTATTCATTCTAAGATAATATATAGTAAAAATTGGTAATGATACTTTATTCACCAACTGAATCATTATGAGGAAAATTGATATGATAAAAATTATTTATATCTATAAATAATAACATTTATAAACCATCCTCAAGATCATCTAGGCATTAATACCAATTTTTAGGTCCTAGTGATATGGTATGACTGAATAGTAGTGAATAGTCATTAAACAAATATAAAAAATTTATAATAAATATAGTAATAAATAATAAAAGGTGTGGAGTGGAATATAATTAAAGAATAAATGATATTTTTATAGTCTTTTCAGTCAATATGATCATACTATACTCTTTAATCTTCTCAATTTGGTTAATGATATATAATCACTATGAGAGTCACTTTTAATAGGTTGGGATAACTTGATATAGATGCATGTTTTCTCCCATGGTAGTATAAACCAACCTAATTTTTGAGAAGTCAGAACCAACATGATATTTTATAGAAGCCATGAACCACCTACCCATGTTTTTGGGACTCACTACTTGAACTTCATTTTGAATAAGAAGAATGACCATGGTAAAAAATAATGGGTAGAGTAAAAATAAAATTTATGGAACCAACCGATTATATAATGATACAATAATGAAAAACTCAACTAATTAATAATTATTTTGTAAAATATAATGAATATTATGAATAAATAATTATAAAATATATCACCACAATATTTGATGATCAAATGATGAATTATTTCATGATCATGAAAGTGAAATAGTAGTTTTAGCAAGGATTTAGTATGTCTCAATTCTCATATAAATGTTGTATATTTCAATATGTCTCACTATGTGTATCATGTTTTTTAAAAACTACATCATTATTATCTTATCTTGTGTGCTTTTATTTCATTTCAATAATTTAATCTCACATTGTTAATATCCAGATCTTCTTGAGTAGAAAAGAGCATCTAAAAAATCAATCATTGTAAGCTATATGATAATGAGTAATAGTACATAGAATAATATTATTTACATATAATGTGACTAATTATTCTTATTACTAGAGGATTTTAATGATCTTTTATTCCTATATGAAATGAAATTTATTCTCTTCAGAATTATTTATTACCAATAATGTATTTTTAATATAATTAATGTGTTTCAAATATATCAAAAAAATTGAATACAGAATTATTCTGTTAAAGCATCAAATAATCACTAAAACAACACTTTATTACCCTAATATTATTTTTTTGTTTGAATAATGAAATTATGCTTAAAATAATTAACAAATAATTTAGTTATATTTTAAGAATCATTAACCTGTTTTTATTAATACAATAGTTAAATGATTTTTTGATCTAACATTAGAATTTTATTTCCACTGCAATTTTTTAAATAATGGAATATATATGTCAAGAACCACATGATTTTATCCATTGATATTTGGTTTTAATATTAATTATGTGGTTTAACTTCTACTACATAGTTCATGCTATTAGTTCAAAAGTATATTACATTAGAAGGGTTTTTTCTACCACTTTTATAAAAAATATTCATGTTACGATTAGTGATATAGTTCCACTAACACTATTTATGAAGATTATAACATTTTTTCAGTGTTTTTATTCTTCTGTTCACCAGAAGGTTTCAAACTCTATATAAATAAAGTAAATATGACCATATAATGGCAACATGATAGCCATCATAAGGGTCAATTATAATTTCAAATGTATACATGAAAGTAACAATATTTAAAGGTATTACGAATTGATATGAAATAAAATTTTTAATTAATATGTAATGGTAATTTATAGAATTTACATTGTGCGTAAAGGTAAAATTAACATTATAAGTATGGTATAAGGGTACAATATGTCTTGCGTTATGATATATTAAAATTCTTCTTAAAGGAATGCTCTAAATGGTTTATAAGGTAATATTGAACATCTTGTAAATGTAATCAAAATTTATTAAGCACTTTGTATGGGTATAATATGTATCACTATTATTGAGTAATTGTAGAAAATCCTTATGTAAACGTATGATGAATTATCATATTCTCATATAATTGTTTGTTTATACTTCCATAAATTTACCCAATACATTCAATAGGGTAATAAAATTTTTTGTGTAACATACCACCCCTCACCCATTAGATTAGGATGTGGTTGTGCGTGTTAATGGACCTTCTGTGACAACCCCAAGACACTAAAGGATTAAAATAAATGGTAAAGTCCACATAAAATTATGGTATATTACATTAAAATTAAATATTAATCAACCAAAAAATAATAAATTATCCAAACCCCACTATATGATTATTATGTATAATAAAATAGAAGTCAATATATAATTAATCCAACAACACTAACAAAGTAAACCCAAAATCATCAACAAGAAAAACTAAAAGACAACAAAGACATAAAATTAGAAACTCTCACTTCTATAAGAACTAAATCAACAAGAAATTTCCTTTGTATCATAATTTATCACAAATTAAATGAGGTACCCTTCATTTTCTTAGGCCTCTATAGATGAAATCGAGAACATCATCATAAATCTAATGAAAGGGGTGATTCAAAATATAGTAATATTTTTCCAATTACACACCAACTCATGCAAAAAGGATAAAATGAACTATCACATTTATATTAAAAAATATAAAATATTTTAAATTTGTTCTAATCATAAAAAAATAGAACAAATCTTTTTGAGAAATAAAAATAAGATGACTTTAAGGCCACTTATCAAATTCCATTTTGAATAACCATTCCATGATTCCACATACCAACAAAAAAAACATTCATGTCATGGTGACAATTCCTTAATGATGAACAACCTCTCTTCAATATAATATGACTTCTGATGATTAGAAATTAAAGGTGTACTAATCAAACATTCTCTATCTATTGGGATACATATAATAAAAATGAACTACATAAAACCATGTTTTCCGAATCCAATGAAAATAAAATTAAAAATAATATTAATTCATTAAAAAATTTCTAGAGAACATTTTTTATGTATATTAT
The DNA here is from genome assembly GCA_963277665.1 of Viscum album. Lineage (NCBI taxonomy): Eukaryota > Viridiplantae > Streptophyta > Magnoliopsida > Santalales > Viscaceae > Viscum > Viscum album. The sequence continues at coordinate 1,108,312,665 of OY728146.1, read as the reverse complement.
CAACAACATTATTTTAAAACTAGCATTTTAATATTTTATTCAAAGGGAGTTTTCCACAAAACCATCCAATTTCCACCATTTCAAAAAACTGACAGTAAATTGTTTCTCTATCAAGAATATGACATATTTAAATAAATATAAATAATGGTAAAAAATATATTTAGGTTAATCCTTAAATTTATAATCTTGCGGAATTCAATGAAATTCCCCCTACATCACAAACATAGGTAAAACTGATGAATGGAACAATGATTTTTTAGAGATGCTCATGAAACACCTTCCATTCCCATAATCTTCCCCAAACCATCACAATTCCTATCATGGAAGATTGATCTATCAATATCATATTAGATCCATGTTTTTGGTAATGAGAAAGAGAAGAGATCAATGAATAATATCTATGAAAAAAGACTTACTGGAAGATTTAGATCTCCAACAAACCATAAAACACATAAATATCTCTCCCCAAACGAAGTGAAACATTCTTCATTACATGGGGAAGATATATGTAATGGGTTTATTAGTGGAAAAACTAGTTCTATATGGATTAAATGAATTAGATCCTTAAATTGTTGTTGGATTACAATATTCTAAATGATTATCCTACATATTTTTGAAAATCGTATTCTAACTATGCATTTTATACTATCAAAAGACAAACCCCAACATGGGTTGATCACATTTTTTGATATACCATGCATCGACCATGCATTTTACGCATTCCCAAATAACTATATGCACAAAAGTTCACTCTTAAGAATCCTCAAAGTTTCTCAAAATAGTGTACCAACCGTTCATGTTCCCACATCCCAATATTTTCTCATTCACACTTTCCTATAGGTGCATCACTATTTATACTAATCATTCTTAAATCACACACCTCTATAAAATACACCAAATAATTTCAAATCTATTTCTAACCCCATGAACCGTGAACCGATCAATATATATACATATAATACATAAATAAATTATCTACTTCATGTAACCAAGAGTTCTAAATTCTCCACACCATTATTATTTATGTACCTAAATTTCATAAAAAAATCTCCATGATGATTTTTGGAAATGACCTAAAGTTTTATTTTCATGCTCCTATATTCCGTTCTAAATCAGTCTATATTTATATACAACATTCTGTAGATCAATTCCTTCTTATCACATGATGGTCACTATCCTTTTCATAATCTGTACTAGGACATCAACTGAGGTATAATCCAAATTTTGGTTGGGGTGATCCAACTGAATCACATGATTAGAATCAAGATTATACATCTTCAACTGAGATAAATGAAATAAATTATACAACAAAACAAATCCTTGTTGGTAAATTCAACCGATATTCCAAATAAAAAATGTATTTAAGTGTCTCAAAAGGGGAAATGTTTCAAGGAGGTAAATTTCAATGCATCACAAAATATAGAATTCAAATCATTACGGATAATCTCAAGAACAAATGCTCACCCACCACAAATAGAAATGATAGTAATTGATGACCCACAGATTATTTTAATGGTTTTGAGCAGTCACCATTATATTTATGATCATATAAATCTTCTTTTATTTCCCATACAAAATGATTTGTCTAAAAAGTGATGTCTCACATGTTTCCACAGAAAAAGTTATATAAAAATAAGGTTAATCATAAAATACATCAAAATTATCCATATTTATAGAGACATGATAACTGTTTTTGTATGAGAACTCCATTAAAAATATGTGATCCTCCCATGAGATACAAAATTCTATTATGCAATCCATAATCATGTCTTCCATCTTTTGTATCATGCTCTCAGATTTTATATATGTTTAAGTGTGATATGCCATGGTTAAAGTCAAATATTTTTCATGGGATTGTTATAAGGATTTCCATAAATGAGACATTAAAATGTGGACATAGTGAAATACAATTGATTTTGAAACTCCATACCTATTTAAAACATCTTAGATATAGATTTTTGACACGTCCTATATTATATGGGATTAAATAATTGGGATAAAATGATTCATATTTATGATTCTATAATCAATTAATCATATAGTATCATTTTTTTTAACCATTCTATCTAAACGATATCAATAATATTTGGTTTTATGTTCTTGTTTCCGCATTTGAATTCGTAAATGACTATTGAAGCCCCACATGTCATAAGTGTTCCATATTGTAGTAATTATAGGTATGGCATCTTGAACCACACTCTGCCACTAATTTTTTTTCTAACCCTCCAAATGTATTCATTCATTACTCTGTATTTATTTTCCATACTGGATTGAATTTCACATTTAGATTAGTATTGTCCATTAATAATTATTTCCTAAATGCAAGAGGTATCTTGTTCCAATAATTAATACTAATTTACAGACTCCCACCAATCTTCTAACCCACAATGAACTCTCCACTATTCAGTTTTGACCTCATAGAAACAAATTTTTAATTGGTTATATGAGCGTGTTTTATATACAGAACTGAGTCCAAAAGAAATGAAACTAGTAAGAAAACTGAGATTTCACCATGATCAGAATAATCAATATTCTAGTATTCTACAACATTCATCAGCTTCCAATGATTTTATTCTTATTTACCCAAAAAATTATATGTATTAATTCTTAATTATTCGACACTTTTTTTTAATTGATGTGTATGTCATGTCAAAAATATACATTTCTCATAAATGAATATAATATCTTTTTATGTTGAAAATATGCATTTCTCATGATACTATTTATATTATGAGAGTGGAATTGTTCCATAATTAAATGAATTAATAACTATTTTTTGAATTATTTTACTAAAAGGTTTGGATAAAATAATCAATATAATATATTAGTATTCCTTAAATGGTTTTTACTAAGAAAATAATGGGAACAAAATCAATATTGGAAAAAAGACATATTTTTTATTAAAAATTATCTTACTTATTTTCTTCATGGATATTAGAATTACCTTATTATTTCATTAGAAAATAAATCTTAAAAATGGATGAATATAGTTAATAAAAAAATTCATTAATAAAATACATGTTCAATTAAATTTTTTCCCAAATGAAATTGCACCATTGTAAAAATCATGCCTCCGCTGTTATGGTTCAAATAAATTAAGCGAGATTAAACAAAGGTACAAGGTTTATAATAATATCAAAAAATTACCATTAACTAATTATTTTATAGGATTTCAACATTTAATCACCTTTTATTCTATAATAGAATATATTTATGACACATTATATGAGAGTGATAATTAAAAAATTATAATTTTCTTCATATTTTAAAGGGTTCTAAGAACCTCAAATATAAAAGGGCACCACCAATTTTCACTTATCCACACCACCAAGGAATCATATCTTAATCCAAATATTCCCAAATACCATCCCAATTTTCCTACAATTTACTTAGAGTATCATTTATTAAAAAATCCCCCTACAAGGATATATAAGGTTTTTCTCAAATGGAATTTTCAAAGGAATAACAATATGTTCATAATGTAATTTAAAAAGATTCATTCTTCTATAATTTACACCACATCACCTATAAGGCTCTCATCATTTTGAAATATTAATCCTTATTCTACTAAAGGCTTAAATTTTTATTGAATTGAAACTTTTTGAGACTTGTTATATTATATGTAAATGATCCTGGTTGACCACAGGGAGTAAAACGAATGTCACTACACACAAGAGTGTACCGAATATTAGTGAGGGTATATGGTGTTATTGTGGGGATACTATGAAATCTTGATCAGAGTGACATATGATACTATAATAATTGAATGATCAATGGAAATGGAAAATAATGAATAACTAGAGAGGGGGAAATGATAAACCTAAAACAAGTACAATAAATAACCAAGATTTGGTATCATATAAAAAGTGTTTTCAATTTAATGATTCTCAAAAAAATAAATATTAATACATGGAATTAGGTATAAATACAATAAATATATACAAATGTGAAATAACTAATAGATATCTATAATAGAATTGTGATCTCAATCACTTTCTAGTGGTCCAAATCTCCCACTCTATAAAAAATCAACAACCTAAGATTAGACACTTTACCTTGTGTATAATTTAATCTATAATGTCTATTTATGAACCAATCGGTGGTCAAAAAATTCTGTGAAATATAATAAGTAGTCCAAGAAATACATTTTCTATTAAAAATTTAGTTTCTCAATATACATGTTGTAGTATGTTGGTATAATAATAATATGTGAAACTAAATGTGTGAAATAAAAACAATTTTGAGATCATTCACCTCATGGGATTTATAATTAACCATAACTAATATGTCTTAAATTGGATATGTCTTTACATATAACCTGTAAAATATCAGTGTATAACTTCCATAACCATGGTGACCAATTAAATGTATTTAATAATTAGTACCCAATGTGAAACCAAGGAATAATTGACCATATATGGTCATGCTAGCTCACATAAATCAACCATTTTGCCTAGATACTGGGATCTAAGTAGAATAAAATGAGAACACCATCAATGATCAACTATAAATTCATCGAATTGATTCCATTGAATATTTCCATTGAAAATAAAATATGAATACTGAAAGAGACCAATGAAGGATTACAAGAATTCACCGGTCGGAGGACCTTAAACTAAATCCATTGAGTGAATCAATGTCATTCTAATTTCTGTATATGGTGAATGGATCCACATCAACATACCGAAGTGGACTGAAATAGAAAATGAAAAAAATTCAAGGTGGGTATATCCCAAGGGAACTATCTTCATGAATCAGGGATACACCCTATAAGCACTCAACGAATTATCTTATGAATCCAAGTGTAACGTCCCGGACCTAGGTGCCACGCAACTGGTGCCCCGAGCCCGGTTCGCCACATGACCTCAAGCGCATTTCCCCAAACGCCAGAGGCTACCGACTAGCAGTGAGGGCCCAGGTCTGATAGTGGGGAAACTATGCCCTCATTTGTCAAAGTGTAGCGTAGCGGAATGCCAAAATAAACATACAACAAATAGCTGAAGCAGTAAACCATACACAACTGAAATACACAACAGTAGTGGATATAACCAACAATATATAAAAATGATGATGCTACATGTCTCGAGTTCTTAGAAAATAGATAGAACATGTTATACATCAATACGATACAACCAAAAACAGAGTATAGCAAGGCAAAGCAAAACAGCCGGCAGCGGCATCGCGAGCCTAGGCTCGGTCCCATGCCCTCCTGCTCCACAGCAACAGTCAAGTACCTTTATAGGGACTCTTGCCCCTATCTACACCTGCAGCAACGTAATCTGTTCAAGCCGAAAAGCGTGACCCAAACAGGGTGTGAGAAATATATCTCAGTAGGCACCCACCAAAGGCACATGCTCATCTTTTTGAAAAACATGCAACAACTGTGCAGTAGTAAAATGCAATGACTAAGAAGTACTCAAAAGTAACTAACTTAACAGTTAAATTTCCATTTTATTATTCATTTAATTCCTTTAATTTAGTAACATTTTTGTGCTCAACAATACCTAGCCCTCAGGCTAACCAGAACCGTACCCCCAGGCTAAAATAGTAACCACACCTTTAGGCTTGCCCTCAGGCCAAACCGAATCCACCCCGCGGGTATTTCCCTCAGGCATAACAGAAATTCTCTCCCTCAGGCATACGAAGTGCTTCCCTCAGGCATAGAATTCATGCCCTCAGGAATGAAAGGTTGCCCTTTGGCGGAATAACGACAGCCCTCGGGCTAAAACAGTCACGCCCTCAGGCTAATCACAACAACGCCATCAGGCTAAACAGGAAACCGGGCCATGCCCAACATATCAAAATGCAGTAAACAAGCAATTCCCCTCAAGGAAATTCTACAGTTAATACATTTAAGGCATACCATCGGGTATCCTGGCCAAACGGCTAAATTGAGGAAAACACCCCTCGGGATGGTCCTGGATCCAAGCAACGATCCCAAACATCATTTTATTATCACCATTTAATCACCTATGTTATTCTAGGAATTAAATATAGCTACGGACTCTGCCACACGACACCCCAACATGGGTTTGTGTCACGAAAACGCACGAAAATGCACAATAGTTGGAAAATAAACACCAAGCCACCTACCTTATACGTCAACGAACGCTATACCCGAACACCGACTCTAGAAATGCCCAAGAACGGCGTAGATCTGACGAAGAACAAAACCCATTCAAACGTAAATAACTTACATTGGGAGAAGAATTGGCATGAACAGTACCAGGAGGAGGGAGGGCTTACCCGTGCGGTTCCAACGAGACCGTCCGTAGCTTAATTGGATTCCAGACGAACTCCCATTGGATCTTCAAAGGTCCATCCTCCTCCTTTGGCTCCAAAATGGCTCAAATGCCTCCTCTGCCAAATGAGGAGGCTACTGCCTATTTTAAGCCGGAAAAACAAAGTACACGGCGTGTACATCAAAGTACACGGCGTGTACTCCCTTCATTTAAATGTTTATTTGGTGGCATCGCCACACTATTCATCTGCTGACAAGAATACACGGCATGTACTCCCAAGTACACGACCTGTACTGCCGCCGAGCTGGCTGCGACTTCACCACCTTAATTTTTAACCTGCCGACTAACTACACGGTGTGTAAGGTACCACTACATGGTGTGTAGTCGGTTCCTACACCCTTCATTTCTAGCATGGCTACACGCCCCATGTACTCATCCCTACACGGCCAAAAGTACACGGCGTGTGGATAAAGTACAGGACGTGTAGTTCCAAAATTATGGATTTTTCCCCATTTTCCATATTTTCTCAAAAACACTTAAGGAAAAGGAAAAGAAGAAGCCAATACCTATAAATCACGAACCGGGTTCTTACAAACTTCCCCCCTTATAGCAATTCATCCCCGAATTTTCCTTTCAAGGGTGGAGAAGAGAAAGCTCAGAACAGCTCTGAACACTGAGCACGTATGTCGGCCTCCCGTTCCCAGGTCTCATCCTGCACTCGGCCATGCTGCCATAGCACCAGTACGAGAGGAACTGACTGGCCTCGGAGAACCTTCGTGCTTCTGTCAACGTTACGGATCGGATCCTCCTCAAAGGACGCATCATGCTGAAGCTCAACCTCCTCTGGCTGAAAGGTGTGAGACGAGTCTGAATGGTAGTGATGCAACTGAGACACGTGGAAGACATTGTGCATGGCTCGGTACCGCTGCGGTATCTGAAACCGATAGGCAACCAGCCCGACTCTCTCCAGAATCTCAAATGGCCCCACATACCTCGGCGAAAGCTTACACTGTCTCTTGATCCGTTTGTGTCCTAGCCTCGGCGAAACACGCAAGAAAACCTGATCCCCAACCACGAACTCCAAAGGTCGTCTACGGCGATTAGCATAAGACTTCTGACGAGACTGCGCAGTAGGCATCCGCTTCTGAATTAACTGGACCTGCTTAGATGTCCCCTACATGAGCTATGGTCCCAATAAAGCTGCCATACCTTCGTCTAACCAGCACAAAGGTGATCGGCATGGCCTTCCATATAAAGCCAAGTATGGTGCCATATCAATAGTTGCCTGGAAAATATTGTTATAAGCAAACTCGACTAAGGGTATATGATTCTCCCAAGAGCCCCCAAGGTCTAGGACGCATGCGCGCAACATTTCCTCTAACACTTGTATCGTCCGCTCTGACTGGCCATCTGTCTGAGGGTGGTATGCTGTGCTCAGAAGCACCTGTGTACCCAGCGCCCTAGGAAAACTCTGCCAGAAACGAGACGTATAGAGGGCATCCCTATCTGAAACGATAGAACGGGGGACCCCATGAAGATGTATGATCTCTCGGATATACAGCCTTCCGAGCTTGTCCACACCGACGGTCTCCTTGATCGGCAAAAAGTGAGCTACCTTCGTGAGTCTGTCGACAACAATCCACACTACGTCATTGCCACGAGGTGACCTCGTCAACCCCATCAAGAAATCCATCGCGACATCGTCCCATTTCTACTTTGGAATGGGAGATAGCTGTAATAGCCCAGCAGGTCTCTGATGCTCACCTGCTGACAGGTGGAACACCTCGTAACAAAACCAGCTATCTCTCTTTTCATACCCGGCCACGAGTACTGACGTCTCAAGTCTCGGTACATCTTGGTAACCCCGGGATGAACTGCCCAAGCTGAAGCATGAAACTCCCTCATCAGCTCCTCGTGTATATCCCCTGGAACCCATACACTTGCATGGAAATGCAAAACATCGTCATCACATATCGTCCAACCGGGAGGAGGGTCCTCGCTTGCCACCGACTCTCGGAGAACTAGGCCTTCTGAAACTGATAGCTGCCTCATCCTCACTCTTTCAAGGAGGGTAGAGGTCACAGCGAATGAGGAAAGATAAGTCTTCCCCTGACTGTCATGCACCTCTAGATGCATCTCAAAGAAGAAGGCCATAAGCTGCCACTCACCACTGGCCTCCTACACTGCCTGTATCTGAGTCTTCCTGCTCAGTGCATCGACTACTGCATTACCTTTACCAGGTGTATAGGCAAGCTCAAAATCGAAGGACTGTAGGTACTCGACCCACCTTCTCTGCCTCAGATTCTGGTCACGCTGAGTAAAGATATTTGAGCCTTTTGTGGTCATTTAAAACCACAAAATGCTCTCCCAACAGGTAATGTCTCCAACAGCGCAATGCATGCACAACTGCAGCCAACTCGAGATCGTGCGTCGGGTAATTCCTCTCATGTGGCCTCAGTTGCTGAGACCCGTACACCACAACTCGGTCAACCTGCATCAAAACGGCTCCCAGACCAATCCCTGACGCATCACAGTAAACTGTATAGCTCCTCCCCTGCTCTGGGAGTATCAGGATCGGTGCTGATGTCAGCATTCCCTTCAGGTCCTGAAAAGCTGTCTCACAAGCTTCTGACCAAACGAACATCACATCCTTCATAGTTAGACATGTCATCGGTGCTGCTAAGCAGGAGAAGTCCTGTATGAAATTTCTGTAGTAACCAGCCATCCCTAAGAAACTTCGTATCTCAAACACGTTCTTGGGCTGCTCCCAAGAAACTAATTCTCTCACCTTCTCTGGGTCCAATGCAACTCCTACCTCGGAGATGGTATGACCGTGGAAGTGAATCTGGTACATCCAAAAGTGACACTTTGAGAGCTTAGCATAAAGGCGATTCTCTCTCAGTGTACTCAATATGATCTCAAGATGGGTAGCATGGTCGTGTCAAGTGTGAGAGTACACCAAGATGTCGTCCATGAATACTACCACAAATGTGTCAAGATAAGGATGGAAAACATGATTCATCAGAGCCATGAAAACTATTGGCATGTTCGTGAGTCCGAACGGTATAACCGTATACTCATATAGACCATATCTGCTCTTGAAAGCTGTGATAGGTATATCAGATGGTCTAACGTGCAGTTGATGATATCCGATCTCAAGTAAATATTTGATTACACTCGTGCTCCATGAAGCTGATCAAACAGAACATCTATCCTCAACAAGGGATATCGGTTCTTAACTGTCAACTGGTTCAGCTTCCAATAATCCACACAAAGCATAAGGGTACCATCTGCCTTCTTCGCAAAGAGGACCGGAGAACCCCAAAGAGAAGTACTGGGTCGGATAAAACCCTTTTCTTGTAGCTCCTCTAACTGCCTTGTTAGCTCTTGCAACTCAGGCATGGCCATCCTATAAGGAGGAATGGACACCGGTGCTACTCCTGGCACTAGCTCAATAGAGAAATCCACCTCACGCACAGGAGGTAGACCTAAAAAGTCATCCGGGAAGACATCCCTGAAACAATGGACAACTAGAGGGAAATCCTCCTGACAAGTCCCCTGGTCATCCAGATATAAGCTCGCAATATGGTCTATGACTCCACCTCACCCATGATGCTCCGGTCCAGCTCGACTCTCCTGAACATCCCACTCGCCATTGAATAGAAACTCCCCACCCTCAGGTGACGTGAAACGCACACTGCGACGATAGAAGTCTACAAAATCTTGGAATGGAACCAACCGGTACATCCCGAGAATGACGTCATATCTCGTCATCTCCCGGACATAGAGGTCCCAAAGGAAGTGACACCCACCAACCTCAAGGGGGCACTCCTTACACTGAAGGACACCAACCGTCCTAGTCCCCAACGGAGTGTCTAGCGTCATGATATCAGAAGATGTAGAAACACCGATCCCAAGGCTCTCCCCAACGGTTACTGATATAAAAATATGTGTATAAAACGTATCAAAAATTATTGAAGACAAGACAGAAGCTACTAGAAAAGTACCTCTGACTGTTGAAGGTCTGGGATACTGCTCCTGCTGGGTCTGTTGCACTGCATATGCCTGCCCAGTGCTGCGGCCCTGCGACACAGCCTGGCTACCCTGAGCTGTCACGCTCTGTTGCCTCTGAGATCCTGGTGTCTGGCTACCACAGCCACGACCACAATATTTTTTCCTGCATGCCCTGATGTATTCCAGTCCCCTGACTGGTAAGAAGCCACTGGTCATACTCCCGCAGGCGGAGTCTGCACAGAACCCCTCTCACTAGCCACTGGTAGAAACGCCCTACAAAAGTGCTGCAACTGACCCATCTTACCGCAAGCTCGACACTCCACTGGGTCTCGTGGACACTGCGGCCTCTTGTGCCCCTCTTTGCCACAATGGTAGCACCTGATCGGGCCACCTAAAGAAGCTACATGGCTGGTACTGCCACCCTAATAGAAGTCTATATGTCTCTTCCTCTTGCTGGCAGAAATAGTACTAATAACTGGTGCCGAACCACCCTGGCCCGCACCACTAGATTCTCGCAGGTTCCTCTCTGTAATCAAAGCCTGTTTCACAATCGTGTGTACAGTAGGAAACTTGAAAACATACACCAGTTCTCAGATGTCATACCGAAGACCATCCTCAAAACGTCTATCTCTCAGTATCTCAACACCCACCAACACGGGTGAAAAGCGCTGAAGCTCCATAAAACGAGCTGAATAGTCCATCACTGACATAGCGCCCTGCTATAGATTCATGAACTCTCGAGCTCTATCTGCCCTCAGCTTCTCAGGAAAGAAGAATTCATAGAAGACTGTCTGAAAATCTTCCCACGCCATTTCACTGTGATGCTCTGACTGGGTGGTAACATCCCACCACCTCTTGGCGGAATCACGCAGCATGTAGGTCGCGAGCTTGACCCTCCTCCCTGGAGGCATCTCATGATGATCGAAAATAGTCTTCATCGATCCTAGACAAGACTCTGCAACCTGTGGTCCTCAATCCCCCGAGAACGTAGGCGGATGCTGCTACTGAATGATACGTGTCAACTCGGCCATAGATGTGGCAGCCTACGATGCTCCCTGAATGGTCTGCATGAACCACAATAAGCCTTCACGGAACTACGCTTTCGCGCCCGTGTTCGGTATAACATCTGGTGACGCATCGGGCTCTGCTGGTGGATCAACTGGTATCCCATGGCCCCCCATCTCCGGAGTATAATTGTCGCCACTCTCTTGGCGAACAGCTCGCGTTCGTCTAGGCGGCATGACTCTACAAGGTCAAAAGCACACCTCAGATTCAAGATTATCAAGACTAAAATGAAGGAACCACAAATGAACAAGAGGAAGAAGGTGTTTCAAAATTTGCAAAACAAGATTACACGGCGTGTGAACTGAATACACGGCGTGTACATGACTTCCCTTCCCCTGCCCGGGTCCTTCCACATGGCTAAGCCACACATCATCCATTCTACAAAACTACACGGCGTGTATAATATCTACATAGCGTGTACGGTGTTATTTTCCAAATACATGTGTTGTCTGTGACACGAACGACTACTCGGCTTAACACTCCACGGCGAGTTACACTGGCACACGGCGTGTACACCATCCCATTTCCCAGCCACATGGCTAATTCCACACGGTCTGTCCTCGGACAAGACTACATGACATGTCCATAACTGACACGGCATGTTCTGTCAAGGAGTTCGCCGAACCATGTTGTTAGTTACATGGTCGGACTCTGGGTCAACCCTACACGGCGTGTACAACAACTACATGGCGTGTTTTACCCAAGCCCTTCCCTACCCCGTGTCGCCATCCACATGGTTTGTGACACGGAAAGAGACTACACATCGTGTAATCTGGGTACAATGTGTGTACTCAAAAAGTTCATTTTTCTTCCCGAACAGAAGAACACACATGGCGTGTATGAGGTCCTACACGGCGTGTATTCTGGGTATTCTGGAAAATATGCCTCAGAAACTTCCCCGGAACCCAGAAAATACTGAAAAACAACACCTAAGTGTGAAATTCCGACCTGTGGGGGGCCATACTCCCTACGAATCAAAGTTTGACATCTTATCTCTGTTATAACCAATAAGCAGTCAATGATCCACCAAATTCCGGTCAATGGGGGCCCATACTCCCCAAAGACCAAAGTTTGGCGTCCATTCTATAAACAAGCTCAAACAAAAATACCATATCACAAGGTAGGTATTTATCAAGAAGATATCACAACAGCATGCTTTTCTAGCACAACGACTATCACAACAACATGCGAATTTCTAATGCACCTACATGGCATGGAATCTATACATGGAATTTGATATCCAGCATGTGCCTATATGATGCATGAGATGGCATACCATTATCTCATCGGGTTGCAACTAAAGCGAAACCATAGATAAGTATAACAACACAATACAAATGCGTCACCCAACGGTGAAAACATATCAACCGTAAAATTGCAAATCAAATAATGCAAAATATGAGGTAGATTGGCTTTTCCCTGTACGAGGGTTAGCTACGCCCGGGTACAACTTATTACCAACTACCGTTCTGTCCAATCCATGACTACGGCTACAAATAGTAAGTCAAAGAAAAGAAACACCTCTGATACCACTTTGTAACGTCCTGAACCCGGGTGCCACGCAACGGGTGCCCCGAGCCCGGTTCGCCACGTGACCTCAAGCACATTTCCCCAAATGCCTGAGGCTGCCGACTAGCAGCAAGGTCCCAGGTCTGATAGTGGGGAAGCTATGCCCTCATTTGTCAAAGTGTAGCGTAGTGGAATACCAAAATAAATATACAACAAACAGCGGAAGCAGTAAACCATACACAACTGAAATACACAACAGTAGTGGATATAACCAACAATATATAAAAATGATGATGCTACATGTATCAAGTACTAAGAAAACAGCCAGAACATGTTATACATCAATACGATACAACGAAAAACAGAGTACAGCCAGGAAAATCAAAACAGCTGGCAGTGGCATCGCGAGCCTAGGCTCGGTTCCATGCCCTCCTGCTCCATAACAACAGTCAAGTACCTGTATAGGGACTCTTTCCCCTATCTACACCTGTAGCAACGTAATCTGTTCAGGCCGAAAAGCGTGACCCAAACAGGGTGTGAGAAATATATCTCAGTAGGCACCCACTAAAGGCCCGTGATCAACAGTGTGTAAAACATGCAACAAGTGTGCAGTAGTAAAATGCAATAACTAAGCAGTACTCAAAAGTAACTAACATAACAGTTAAATTTCCATTTTATTTTTCATTTAATTCCTTTAATTTAGTAACATTTTTGTGCTCAACAGCACCTAGCCCTCAGGCTAACCAGAACCGTGCCCTCAAGCTAAAATAGTAACCATGCCCTCAGGATTTCCCTCAGGCCAAACAGAATCCAACCTGTAGGTATTTCCCTCAAGCGTAACAGAAATTCTCCCCCTCAGGCATAAAAAGTGTCGCCCTTAGGCACAGAAGTCAATCCCTCAGGCACGAAAGGTTTCCCTCAGGTGGAATAACGACAGCCCTCGGGCTAAAACAGTCACGCCCTCAGGCTAATCACAACAATGCCCTCAGGCTAAACAGGCAACTGGGTCATGCCCAAAATATCAAAATTCAGTAAACAAGCCATTCCTGTCAATGCAATTCTAAAGTTAATACATTTAAGGCATAACCTCGGGTATCCTGGCCAAACGGCTAAACAGAGGAACACACCCCTCGGGATGGTCTTGGATCCATGAAACGATCCCAAACATCATTTTATTATCACCATTTAATCACCTATGCAATTCTAGACATTAAATATAGCAACGACCTCAGCCACACGACACCCCAACATGGGTTCATGGCACGAAAACGCACAGAAACACACAAAAGTTGGAAAATAAACACCAAGCCACCTACCTTATATGTCAACGAATGCTATACCCAAACGCCGACTCCAGAAACAACCGAGAATGACGTAGATCTGATGAAGAACAAAACCCATTCAAACGTAAATAACATACGTCAGGAGAAGAATTGGCAAGAACGGTACCAGGAGGAGGGAGGGAATACCTATGCGGTTCCAACGAGATCGTCCGAAGCCGAATTGGATTCCAGACGATCTCCTGGCGGATCGTCAAAGGTCTGTCCTCCCCCTTTGGCTCCAAAATGGCTCAAACACCTCCTCTGCCAAATGAGGAGGCTACTGCCTGTATTAAGCTAGAAAAACAATGTACAGGTCATGTACTTCAAAGTACATGGCATGTACTCCTTTCATTTAACTGTTCATTTGGCGGCATCGCCACACAGATCATCTGCCGACAAGAATACACGGCATGTACTCCCAAGTACACGGCGTGTACTACCGCCCAGCAGGCAGTGACTTCACCACCTTACTTTTTAACCTGCGGACTGACTACATGGCGTGTAAGGTACCACTACACGGCGTGTATTCGGTTCCTACACCCTTCGTCGCTGGCATGGCTACACGCCCCGTGTACTCATCCCTACACGGCCAAAAGTACATGGCGTGTGGATAAAGTACAAGGCGTGTAGTTCCAAAATTCAGGATTTTTCCCCATTTTCCATATTTTTTCAAAAACTCTTAAGGAAAATTAAAAGAAGAATCCCATACCTCCAAATCAAGAACCGGGTTCTTACACCAAGTTAGTATTATGGTTGACTACTCTATTAGGTGGAAATAGGTCAATATTAATTTTGAAATCTTACATTTAATAATATTTCAAAGTCCATGTTAAATCATTTTTATTTTTTAAATTCCATTTAATAAAAGACATTGGATTATAATTAATGTCATAAAATGATTATAAAATCTGTAATTCCATTAAGTAGTTCATTTCAATAAATTCCCTAATTGAAATGGGGCTTCCCCATTACATTGAAAAAATTTAACAATTCAATTAAATTACATCCCTTAGAATATTGTACATGTAAACTGAATGGTGTTTTTTTAATTGAAATTAAAATAATTAACAAGGAATATTGATGTGATACACAAGGGGTGTATCATATATAGGTTATAAAGTTTTAATGATAATAATGAGAAAAGTAGTTCACTTGGGGTTTATAATAGAAAACCATGTAAAATAAGATTAATTTTAAGCGGTAAACATGTGTAAATACACCATTAAGTTTTCCAAAAAATATAATCAATGATACTTTATAAATAATTTAAAAACCTCCTACAATAGATTCATTCATTACCCCATATCTAGTATCGACACCATACTTGGTATAGAGGGTAAAAAATCAATGAATAAGAAAAAATATGTAGTAATAGGGTATATTAGATTTCATGGATATAATTTTACTAAATTCATGATAAACTAATAAATAATGGAAATGGGATTAAGCAAATTTTATTTGCTAACTCATAAGATGAACGCTGCTCCGATCAGAGTCCTATTAAAGGAGATGTTCAATGACTATATTGAAATCCAATGAGAGTTTCAAAATTATGGAATAAGTGATGTTCATGGATAATTATTAATAATGGGGGAGAAACATATACATTAACATGGGAAATAATTTAATTTTAAAATTCATAAATTGGGTGATCTTTTTCCACATGGTTAGACAAACCGTACACCAACCATGTGTAAGCATTGTGAAATGGTGCCACCCATCAAATGGTTATATTCATAGTGGGAAAACCCATTATATATATATATGTGTATTAAATATCTGAAACAAGTTTTTAGCTTCTCAAATGTTAATAAATCCTACCTTGGATGGGTTTTCAAACCATGCGCCTCATCTCAGTGGCAGCATAGTTAATATATAAGGTTATTAGTAACTATTTACGAACCAAAATCCTTGGGTTTTCATAAAACAAATATAGCTCCAGGCTCTAAACAATCCCATGGTTCTCTTGAACCATTTCTTCCCTCAACCGGAACAACGAAAAGAATAAGATTAATGGTTTAATAAAAAATATAGGAAATCCATACATTCATGAAAAAACATAATCATACAACCTCACTCGTATATGTTAACTCCTCCCTGAGTTTTCCTTTTTTTGTGGAAGATAATAATCTATGAATTGTTCAACCAATAACCAAATTTTTTAGACTATTTGTCCCATGTTCTATCATTCATATAATCTTTTATCAATAGATCATGTTCTAGTTGAAATGACCAACCATAGTGAGCCTTTATTATACAAAAAATAAAAACATTAAGATACTAATCATAAGAAGACTCAACATTTAATACAAAATATTTAAGATCAAGAATGTTTCTGTATGTTAGAAGAATATTTATCTAATACGCTACTCGACTACCCCTCTCTAAAATCTCAATGGTTCCAATTAACTTATGTTCTAGATTTCCATGTTTTTGAATCCTTCCATGTGCCAGCCTAGACAAATCCCATAAGAAGAAATGATCCTAAACCATATTTTCTAGAGGTCATCAAGAAGTAGAGACATAAGACACCTTTCTATATTGAGATGATTCCATAAGCTCTTTAAAAAAAGTACCTACTCTGACATCTCCAGAACAAGATGAGGTCTGAGTCGGGCTAACTCACCAACCTCAAATAAATATATAGGTGACAAGAACATCCTCTCATACATGGACTTATAATTATCTATATATAAGGTCAAATAAAATTTATTATAATAGTTGGACTATACTATAGGTATGTACATTCCCCATTAACCACTAAATTATTGTTCGCATTAAATATGATTGTACTCCAATAAATTCAATTTATTCATACATTTCCCATTAGTCTATAGGTGGTATTGTATACAAGAATTTAATTTTAAACCACAATTCTTATGAATTCCATTATAGAATTGAGAAGTAAAATTATTATATCTTTTTTATAAAACATTCGATGTAACTCAGTGAAGGTGTATATTATTTTGATGAAATATCATTTGATGATCGTCAAATAAAAAGGTTCCCTAATCAGTAAAAGGTGATTGAAAATCAATAGCCTTCTGATGATCACCATAAAACATTATCAAGATTAGGTGACCTCTAAAATACTTCCATGAAGTAAATTGTGACCTCATCACATTTTCACTACAAAATGGGTATTGGTTTTAAAAGACATAAATGTCATTGGTGCTCAATCTTCACATGCTAACAGATAGAACATATTGAAACAATCATTCTAATATGAAATTTCATTCTCACCACCAATAGTTGTTTCATACACCATGGTACATATTTCTAATCCCAGGGTATGATTACTGACTATAATAATGAGACTCTTATATCAAATTTTCCAACATGTATTCAAAAACCAAGACATGTCTATGGATACACAATATTTTATCCCCATAAGGGATCCAACATGGAGTTAGGTCCCCATATTAAATTCATTACCTTAGGTTATAGACCTTCAGGCCTCATAGATACCCAATTTTAACCAGGAATACAATTGAAGAGGTCACTAAAAAATAAACATGAAGAGATTTTCACAACATTCCAGTACCTCCAAATGAATCACCAAAAATAGCACCATCAAATGTCATTCAATACATACATCTGAAACTATCTTGTTCTTTTTCTTCTACCATAGAGTGTTAGAAACTACATCATTAATTCCTTTGTGTATAGTAAAATATGATATTAATAAATCAGTATTTATTCAGCCTATCATCATAGTTTAATATTCCTGTTACATTAGGTAAATGTGTATTTGATTCTTTTTTGATCTGTTTATACAATTAATCCCCCTCCCATCAAGTAGTTCCAAAATCAATTCAAGGAATGATACCTAGTTTCAAGATCAATATTTTGTGTTTGTTAGTTCCACTCTTGATGTATCATCTAGTGAGACCCATACCAGGTGAATCGATATTCATATAATGTAACTAATCCCAGCTAGATTGATGATGCATCACAATAAACCATATAACTACTACCTAATTCTGAAAGAAATCAAAATTGATTTTATATTTCGTATCCCTGTTATGTAATAAAAGGATTTATCATTGGACTAAGAAAATATAAACATAATACTAATTTTTGAAAAGAATATAAGTGGTTATTCAAGGCATGAAAACAATTCAAAAAATATATGTAAAAACTATATAGATCTAAGAAATTATATATGTCAAAAACAATATTGTGATTCTCTTAAGAAACCACACCTCTCAGCATATCTAGGTCCATAAGTACACCCTCCAATGAGATTGTGTGACCAATGATGTGATTCTTATCAATCCAAATGATTCATTTTGTGATCATCTAATACAACTGGTTCTCTTCGAGTGTCTTTAAAATGTTATCTCGGTGCTTCATAAATTCATGTAGAGTATGCAAGTTCCACAAGATGTAATAAAAATGAATACCTTAAATGAATCAAGATACAAGTGGAACACTTGACTCGTTATATTCATAATAATGAAGTGTGAATTTTATAATTGAATGGTATAACCAGATACTCATATCCTCCATAAATGATTAAAAACTGTGTACAATGTATTTGTAAAGGCCTAAATTGTCTAATATGGTGTACCAGCCTCAAATTAGTCTTTATGAAAACCCTATCCATTTGGAACTCATCAAATAGGTCTTCTATATGTGGTTGGGGATAACTATTATCATCTATATGAATATTTAGATTCCTAAAATCCTTGTAATTCATGATGGTCCCTTCCCAATTATTAGAAATATGATTGGGTGAACCCCATGGAGAAGTACTAGGTCACATAATCCCCATTTATTATAGATCCTAAAATTTTCAATTTATTTTGTGAAGCTTAATGGGAAAAAACATGTATTATGGGATAAATATAGATGGTTCACTCAAAACAATATCAATAGTATACTCTACCTCTCTCTTACGAGGTATTCCTCAAAAATCGTTAGCGAGACCCTCTAAAAACATGGTGTTGGGTCCTATGATAGGTATAATAAGAGGTGTTTAAGGTGGAACTGCTATCCAGGTTGGTAACACCAATAAAAACCAGGGTCATCACAAGATGTATCAAACATGAATAGTTCTTGTTGTGGGTGTATATATATTAAATTTTTAAACACCCTAGAGAACTCAAATATAATGATAAATAACGTTTTCATAAAGATAGATAATAATTGGGTTTGATCAAAAAAACATACTAAACTAACTACCCAACATCTATGGTCTGGGTATTTGTGGGGATTCATGTTTTAATTACATTTCTTTCATAATATAAAGTCAAAATTACTTTTTTTAAGAGAACCATATTTATTTTTTTACTAGAATATCAATTTAACGAGAACCAATTATATTTATGTTTATAAATAAACTGTACATAAATGATTCAATATGTGTATCCATTTATATTTCAAGGTCCAATAAGATTAGAATTCTATACTAAAGTTATAAAGAACAACACTTCATAAGTTTCAAATGGTACTATCTGTAACTACCACCAAGATTTAATGATAGTGTCATTATACGGATCAAAATTCCCAATTTATATTGGAAAAAAACTCTTTTAATTTAACATATCATCTACGTAACAGTAATGATCAAAGCATTATTATAGTATGACTTGTGGTCTGTTCCTCATACACAATGTAATAGGAAATTTTCATTTCGACAACCATGAAAAATATGATACAACTAATTCGGTTAGAAGAGACACATAAATTGATCAATATTTTATCATAATAATCCTTCAATTTTTTTATTAAAACAAAATATACACCATTAAAGGAACTATTTAAGATACCAACAATGCATTAAATAATTTAAATATGGTATGGTATATGTGTGGAAAGTAAATTATAATGTTCTGATAACGATTCATGAGACATTTTCTTCATTCCATACTTCTAAAAGGGTAAAAATTATATACAGAATAATAAAAAATGTAAAATAACTTGTGAATCACCAAATGGTGAAAAAATAACCCTATAATTAGAAGAATCTAAAACAAAAAAAGTATAATCCTAGAAAAATTTGACTTTCCCATGTTTTGGTTTTAGTACTACAATGTAAAGAATCATTATAAAATTTTATACACTTCTTCATATCATATCTACTCACTCCCAAATAGTAATAAAAAACAAAAAACAAAGGCCTCTGATACAACTTAATGATATCTTATTCTAATTTCACACATACAAATTTGAACTAGAGTATATACATGGTCCCATACATGAATCTTTATATTCTAAAGCGTGAACACTAATAATAAGGGTCTATAGTGGTGTTATGGAGGGGAATATTACCTAATAAACATTGTGGAATAAAATGGTATAATAAATAGATAAATAATATAAATAGATAACAATAAACCACCATAGCAATAGAAAATAAATATATTAAGCTTGTATAATAAATTACTAAAATGAAGATTCATATATATAATTATTTCAAATTATTTATGAAAGGAGAAAGAAATAGTCATTCTAAGATGATGATGTATATTGAAAATATTTTTAAAAATGAACACAAAGGACAATATCTTACTCCAATGGCATGTTTTCCATATTTCCATCATTTTCTCCCAACCTCTATTCATATAAAAACATCAATTATCCAAGATGGGATTTTTTCTATTGTCTCTATCTGTACCACTAATTTCATTCTATGTACCAATCGATATCTCAAATAGGGTGTGAGATACACTCAAAAGGCCACCACAAAATTTTTTTAACATAACTCTATTCTATGAATATAAATGTAGTAGTGTACAGGTTAAAAATATATAGTGGAAAAAATGTGTGAGATATTAAACAAGTCGTTATTATTCTTCTCATAGGATTCCCTGCCAACCATACCATTATATTCCAAATGAGGATGTATCTAAATATGTGACCTATTAAAGGTAAATATTTATTGTTTTTAATCATCATTACCAATTATAAGTAATATATAATAATGAACCTGTAAAGATCCGTAAAATTCAAGGGAAATTTTTTCTTAATTTTTTTTTAGAATTTTACAAGAGCGCGGTTTCAGACGGCACCTGATTCCGAGGCCCGGAGTGCCCGGAATTAATTTCCGAAGTTTGGCTCGGGTACGTTCAGTGAACGAACGAGCGGGAATTCCTAAATTTTGATCCGGTGCTCGGAATTGAAATCCGAGGGCACCGATGAACTCGCAGCGCCGATTTTCGCTTATAGAGACCTTTTCGGGAGTTGCGTTTGTTTCGGGTTGAAAGTTAAGTTTTGGGGTTTTCAGTTGAGTTAAATAAAATTTGTGTAAGACAAATTTTATTTTTAGTTTGTTAAAAACCTACCTAAGGGGGTTGGAAGTGGGACCCACACCCACTTAACCTCCCTTGGGAGGATTAAGTGTGGTGGGGCCCACACGAACCCCTAAACTTTTCAAATTCCCTTAACCCCCCTCTTTAATGGCTTAAGTTACTTAATTAATTATGGGAGTTAAGTCTTTTTGAATTTCAAACATTGAAATTATTTTGTGTTATGTGTTAATAAAATAAGAGGTGGTCTTATTTTATTTTGAGTTCTTTGTTTGTCATTTTGGAGAGCTTCCTCTTCATCTTCAAGCTCTGACGAAGAACGAAGAACGCTCAAACTCCGACGAAGAACGACGCCTCTCTTCTTCGTCCTCGGAGTCAACAAGAGGGAACGCCGCTTCCTCCTCGGACCTTCTTCGTCGGCAAACGAAGATCCGCCAACGACGTGTCACTTCGGGCATATCTCTTCGTCAACGGATTTGACGAACGACGACC
Organism: Viscum album; assembly: GCA_963277665.1. Taxonomy (NCBI): domain Eukaryota; kingdom Viridiplantae; phylum Streptophyta; class Magnoliopsida; order Santalales; family Viscaceae; genus Viscum; species Viscum album. Next base: position 1,108,290,768 of record OY728146.1, on the reverse strand, counting down.
GCGACGCCCGACCTCCGCGACGCCGTCTTCCGCGGAACGTAGACGAATCTTTGAATCTTAAACCCGAGGTAGGGGTTGTTGTTTCCATTTTGGTTTCCTTATTCCTTTTCTTGCTCGTGGATCGCATGTCTACGTGAGGCATTTAAATATTTTATTTAAGTGTTATTTTTAACGTGAGGGGGGCCGGACCGCATGAACACGGCCGAACCCCCCTCCATCGTTCTTGTTTAATTCTTGCGGTGGAAGCAAAGTGGCGTGGTGCCGTCGCACCACGCGGATTACCGTACATTTATTTCATGCGGCGCCGTCGCGCCACGCCGAGGTAGAAACTTCAAGAACGCGACGCCGTCGCGCCGCGTTGAAAAGAATCAAAGTATGGCGAAGGGGCGCGGTGCCGTCGCACCACGCCGGATGACGAACGCCGCGGCCGGTTCCGGTCCGCGGCGGGACGAGGAGACCGCGACCGGTTCCGGGCCGCGGCGGGACGAGAAGACCGCGGCCGGTTCCGGGCCGCGGCGGAAGAGGAGACCGGCGGCCGGGCCGCCGGCGTCGGAAGTCGAAGGCGGGACCGGAATTTCCGGTCCCGTTGGTAAAAACCGGCCGGCCAGCTGGCCGGCCGGATGACATAAAACCGGGGGAATTAAATCCCCTGGCCGGTTCAATAAAACCCCCCTCTTAATGAGGGGGGGCGGTTCTTGAGGGAAGGGGGCAGCCGGCCCCCTTGGTTCAGCGCCAGCAGGCCCCCCCCCCACGTGGGGGGGCGGTTTAAAATGAAACCGGCGCGGCACAAAGGCCGCGCCACCCCTCAAAACGCGGGGGTTTGTCACCCCGCATGCCACCCACGTGCGGCGCCAGGCGCCGCCGCCGCGGCCCGCCGCCGCCGCCGCGCCGCCCCAGGGGGGGTGGGGGGGGTCGGGCCTGGTCGGCCCGGACCCGGACCCCCCCGTTTCGAACCAGTTTTGGTTTTTGGCTCATAACTTGAGCCTCAGACCTCCGAATGACGAACCGTCTGCGGCAACGCGATCCTTGGATCGAGACGGTCGTTTCGGTATATCGCACTCAAGGATTCGGTTTATTTTGAGTTCGGCCGGGTTGGTTCGTTCACGAAACCAACCGGGCCTTCGGAGCGGAAACGCTCATATCTTGAGCTACGAACGTCCGATTGACGAGCCGTCAGTCACGTTGTGTTCCTCTTAGTGAGACGGATCTTTTAGCATACTCCGCCCGAGGTTTGGACGCAGGTGGAGTACGGTCGGGTTGGTTTTGCCTTAAAAACCAACCGGGCCCCGGAGACGAAAATGCCAATAACTCTCAGACCGGGCGTCCGATCGACGCGCCGTCTGTTACGTTGAGTTCCTGTTGACGATACGGAACTTTTGGATACATCAACTTCGGTCTTCGTGACAGTTGATGTATCAGCCTCTCGGCTCATGGAGCGGACCCTCCGTACGAGTTTGCTGTGTGCGGGAACCCTAGTGCTGGCTGCGACTGTTCTACTGCTACGACTGCTACTGTGACTGCGACGACGACAGTACAGAGATCCTGTGTGGATTCGACGACGATAGTACAGAGATCCTGTGTGGATTCGACGACGATGACTACAGCACTCAGCGATCCTACGTGGATCAGTGCTACAGGTCATGTGTGGGCCCGATCCTGTGTGGGTCCTTGCGCTCAGCGGTTCTGTGTGAGCCAGCGCCTACAGGTTCTGTGTGAGCCCGATCCTGTGTGGGTCTTCTGCGGGGGTTAGTTACCTATCGATCCTTCGTGGGTCCGACAACTTAGATGGATCAGTGATCATCTTTATCGTCCTTGAAGAAGTATACCTGTGTGAGCTGAATCCTGTTTCTTTCCTGTGTGGATTGTGTTGTGCAATCCTGTGTGGATTATGTTTTGCTTTCCTATGTGGAATACGTATACTTTCCTGCGTGGACTGAGTTGTACTTGGTCTCGGAGGTTGGAGCGTATTTTTAATTGATGACTTAGGTATATGTATGGTCATATACCTAAGCAGTGTCGGTTGTTACTTCGTGATTGTACTTTTCTTCGTGGTTTATCCTTTGTGGATTTGAGAGACCTTCAGGGGTCTCGGGGTCCCTACTGAGTAGCTTATACTCACCCCTGCACGGCCTTTGCCCGCACTATGTTGTGTTGGTTGCAGACGAAGGACAGCGTTGACCTTAGCTGAGGCTTGCACAGCGGGACGGTACCCGGAGGTGGACCACTGGGCGGGACGTGCTCGGAGCGGACGGCGGGACCCGCGGAGCAGAGGAGCTTTCTGTACCCACCCTTCAGGTGGGATTTCCAGTGGACAGCTCGGAGTAGCGGCTTTTACTTTTCAGTTGCTGTTTTTCCCTTTTCGAGTTGTACTTTACTTTCAGTTTGGGTTTGTATTCTGGCCCATTTACTTTTCCGCACTTTCAGTCATACTCTGCTTGTTTAGTGTTTACTTTCCGCTTGTTTACTCTGTGGTGTGTGTTTACTTTTCAAAGGCAATGCCTTCCCTTTTTACCAGTATTTACGCCTTGGTGCTAGTCGCCAGCCCCTGGCCTATGGAAGGCGGGCTTGGGGTAGTCACGGCACGGACCCCGAGGGCGGGTCGTGACAAATTGGTATCAGAGGAGTTCGGTTCTACCGTGAACTCTGATCTTTTCTTTGTGAAGCAATAATATTTAGCGTATTGAGTGTGGTTATCAGTCCAGGGAGTCCAGTGTTGGTGCGGCGGCCGACGTATCCGTACACCAGGACTCTGACTTCTGATTTCCGACTTAATGCACGAAAACATTGTTTGCGTGTGTGTTTCAAAGTTTTCTTTGTGATTACTTATATCAGCTCACCAGGTATACTGTTCTAACCGTGGCACACCTGTTTCCTTTTCAGGATGGCCCCACGACGGCAGCCAGCTAGGGTTCCGAGAGTCGAGTGTGACGACAGCCCACCGAGCGATGAGGCCTCGGTGCATGGCCCTTTTCCAGTAGTGGCACCGGCGGTAGCTTTACCCGACGATCCCCCGATGCTTCCAGCAGCAGCCGCTGACGATGCACGTCGCCTCAGCGCACTGCATGAGTTTCAGCGCCAGCGACCGCCCAGGTTTCGCGGGGAGACGGATCCCCAGGCAGCAGAGGACTGGCTGGAGGAAGTGGTTCGAGTGTTTAGGCTAGTGAGGACACCAGCAGACCTCATGGTGATCCTCGCTGCGAGCCTACTACACGCAGCAGCAGGACGATGGTGGAGCTTGATGCTCCAGGTGCACGATGAGGCATCCTTGCTCTGGACGGACTTCGAGAGCCTCTTCCGCTCTGAGTTCGTCCCGGCCACCCTTCGTGCGGTGCGTATCCAGGAGCTTCTACAGCTGCGGCAGGGCAGCATGACGGTCGCTCAGTACTCGGCGAGATTTACCGATCTCTCGCGCTACTCGACCGACATGGTACGAGACCCATTCTTCCGGGCCCGGACCTTCGAGCAGGGTTTGAGACACGAGATCAGGGCATCGCTGATCTCCCTCAGCATACCGACTCAGACAGGAGTACTGGAGCGGGCCCTTCTGATCGAGAGCTTCCTTGCTGATTCTACACCAGCACAGCGACCCACCGCAGGGCGGCACGTGGCAGAGTCATCTGCAGCAGGCAGTCGACGGATGACTCAGGGGTCCAGACAGACCAGACCTTCAGGCCGACGACCTCAGGGCACTGGCTCAGCAGTGCGGGGCACACAGCGCGGAGCCAGTCTTCCGAGAGGCAGACAGTGCTACTCATGCGGCGGACAAGGCCACATGGCTCGTGACTGCCCGACCCGTCATGCCGAGGAGCAGCAGTCAGTTGATGGACCACCGAGGCAGAGGCAGAGGGTCGACCGTGGCGGTCCGCAGGGAGGAGGCGGACGAGGCAGAGGAGCTGGACGAGCAGCCGGTGGTGGACGACGCTTTGAGGCTCTACCACCACCACCACCAGGAGGTCCACCCCGACCACAGGGAGCTGGCGGGCAGCGACAGGCACAGCTCCAGGCAGCAGAGGCCTACGACCACGGCGCACCTGAGATGATTCGAGGTACTATCTGTGTCTATTCCACCCTTGCTGCAGTTCTTTTAGACACAGGAGCGAGTCATTATTTCATAGCCGCTGCCCTTGTTCGGAGCTCGGAGATTCCGACAGAGCCGTTGGCTCGATCCTTACGGCTAGAGACTCCTACAGGAGCAGACTCGACGATTACGCACTGGTGCCGGCAGTGTGAGCTTACTCTAGGAGGCGAGAGCTTCGGCTGGGATCTTCTTGTAGCAGCGTCGAGGCCTTACGACGTCATCTTGGGCATGGATTGGCTGTCTACAGTCCATGCACAGATTGACTGTTTTAGGCGCAAGGTGCGATGTGTACGCACCGACGGGAGCAGGTTCACCTTCACCGGCGAGAAGGGAGCCTTAGCAGCACAGGATGGACTTCCGCGGAGGAGAGGACAGCCCATCACTCATCAGTTGGCTAGCCTTATCCTTGGAATAGTTGACGTGCGGAGTCCTGGTTTTCCTGCAGTGGTGGATCAGTTTGCGGACGTTTTTCCCGACGACGTTCCAGGGCTACCTCCTCGCAGAGAGGTAGACTTTTATATTGAGTTGTACCCCGGGACAGCCCCGATATCCACTCCAGCATATCGGATGGCCCCCGCCGAGCTTCGAGAGCTACGGGTACAGTTGGAGGACTTGCAGGGCAAGGGGTTCATCCGACCCAGTGTTTCACCCTGGGCTTCCCCGATATTGTTCGCCAAGAAGGCGGACGGGAGCTTGAGACTTTGTGTTGACTATCGTCGCCTGAACCAGGTGACAGTGAGGAACAAGTATCCGCTACCGAGGATTGATGACCTCTTTGATCAGCTCAAGGGAGCACGGTGGTTCTCGAAGATAGACCTCAGGTCAGGCTATCATCAGCTCAGAGTCAGAGACGAGGATGTGCAGAAGACGACCTTCAGATGTCGGTATGGCCACTATGAGTTCTTGGTTATGCCTTTCGGTGTAACCAATGCTCCAGCAGTGTTCATGGCTCTCATGAACAGGATCTTTCAGCCATACCTCGATCGGTTTGTCGTGGTCTTCATCGACGACATTCTGATTTACTCTACGACAGAGGAGGAGAACGCCTATCACTTGCGAGTTGTTCTTGACACACTCCGAGAGCACCAGCTTTATGGTAAGCTCTCGAAGTGTCAGTTCTGGATACGTGAGGTCCACTTTTTGGGACACGTTATCTCTGAGGCGGGAGTTGCAGTGGATCCCACGAAGATTGAGGCTGTGTTAGCATGGGAGCCACCCAGGAGCGTGACTGAGGTTCGGAGTTTCTTGGGACTAGCTGGATACTATCGGAGATTTGTGCCGAACTTCTCCAGAGTTGCAGCATCACTCACAGCTTTGACGAAGAAAGGGAAACCCTTCGTATGGACTGACAGATGTCAGCAGAGATTCCAGGAGCTGAGACAGAGATTGACTAGCGCACCTATCTTGAAGTTGCCTGAGGAGGGAGTAGGGTACGTAGTCTACTGCGATGCATCAGGGACCGGACTCGGATGTGTTCTGATGCAGGAGCGGGCAGTGATCGCCTATGGATCACGACAGTTGAGACCGCATGAGCAGAACTACGCTACCCATGACCTGGAGTTAGCAGCAGTGGTCTTTGCTCTGAAGACATGGCGACACTATCTGATGGGCGAGCGCTTTACAGTCTTTTCCAATCATCAGAGTCTCAGGTATATCTTCTCGCAGAAGGACCTGAACCTGAGACAGCGACGATGGCTTGAGTTCCTCCAGGACTATGACTTTGAGATAGTCTATACTCCTGGGAAGGGGAACGTAGTAGCCGATGCCCTCAGCAGGAGCACGGGCATTCAGCTACTCGAGGAGGCGACGGAGCAGCTAGCCTCCTTGCAGATATCCTTCGTGGATAGAGATGGAGCAGCCTTTCTTCAGTCTCTCACAGTCACCTCTCCACTACTGCAGCGGGTCAGAGAGGCACAGCATGGGGACGTTGACTGTGAGACGCGGCGTGCACAGATATCCTCGGGACAGGCACCTGATGGTTTCTCCCTTGGAGCAGAGCACGACATCCTTTTCAGAGGACGTACCATGGTACCAGTCGCTTTGCGAGAGGAAGTGCTGAGAGAGTTTCACACATCTCCTTTGGCGGTACATCCTGGAGTGGCGAAGATGTACCAGGACCTCAGACGACAGCATTGGTGGCCAGGCATGAAGAAGGCAGTAGCAGAGTTCGTTTCTCGATGCCTCACCTGTCAGCAGGTGAAGGCAGAGCATCAGGTACCAGCAGGCTTGGTACAGCCCTTGGAGGTTCCGGAGTGGAAGTGGGACGGCATATCTATGGACTTCGTGACTGGACTTCCACGCACTTCCAGAGGTCACGACTCCATCTGGGTGATTGTTGACCGACTCACCAAGTCGGCACACTTCTTACCCATCAGAGAGCAGGGCTCAGTGGAGAGCTTGGGACGTCTCTACGTTCAGGAGATTGTGCGGCTCCACGACGTGCCATCATCTATCGTTTCCGATCGAGATGCCCGCTTTACTTCCCGGCTTTGGAAGGGGTTACAGGAGGCGTTCGGTACGCAGCTACGTCTTAGCATAGCTTTTCACCCTCAGACAGATGGTCAGACGGAGAGGACTATTCAGACACTCGAGGACATGCTCCGTGCCTGTGTCCTCGACTTTGGTCGTAGCTGGGAGGACCACCTACCCTTGGTGGAGTTCGCGTACAACAACAGCTACCACTCCACCATCGGGATGGAACCGTACGAGGCGTTGTACGGCCGACCATGTAGATCTCCTTTGTGCTGGACAGACCCTGGGGAGTCAGCACTAGTGGGACCGGAGATGGTCCAGGCCACGACAGAGAAGGTCCAGGTCATCCAGGAGCGGATGAGGACAGCTCAGAGCCGGCAGAAGTCATTCGCTGACAGGAGGCGGAGGCCATTGGAGATCGAGGATGGAGACCACGTCTTCTTGCGGGTCTCACCTCGACGTGGTATTCGGAGATTTGGCCGAGGCGGCAAGTTATCTCCGCGCTTCATCGGACCCTTCCAGATTCTCAGCAGGATTGGCGAGGTGGCTTATCGCCTGGCTCTACCACCTCAGTTGCACCGGGTGCACGACGTCTTCCACGTATCCCAACTGAGGAGATACGTGCACGACCCGACGCACATCATTGACCATGGGGAGCTTGACGTTGACGATGGGGCGACTTTTACGGAGGTCCCGATGGAGATAGAGGATCGACAGGAGCGGGTCCTGCGTGGGCGATCGATTCCTCTTGTGCGCATCAGATGGCAGCACGGGAATCTCCAGGAGAGCACATGGGAGCGGGAGGCTCAGATGCGTGCTCAGTACCCTCATTTGTTTCCCTAGTTTTTGTTGTATCTTTACGGGGATGTAAAGCCCTGAGGTGGGAGTAATGTAAAGACCCGTAAAATTCAAGGGAAATTTTTTCTTAATTTTCTTTAGAATTTTACAAGAGCGCAGTTTCAGACGGCACCTGATTCCGAGGCCCGGAGTGCCCGGAATTAATTTCCGAAGTTTGGCTCGGGTACGTTCAGTGAACGAACGAGCGTGAATTCCTAACTTTTGATCCGGTGCTCGGAATTGAAATCCGAGGGCACCGATGAACTCGCAGCGCCGATTTTCGCTTATAGAGACCTTTTCGGGAGTTGCGTTTGTTGCGGGTTGAAAGTTAAGTTTTGGGGATTTCAGTTGAGTTAAATAAAATTTGTGTAAGACAAATTTTATTTTTAGTTTGTTAAAAACCTACCTAAGGGGGTTGGAAGTGGGACCCACACCCACTTAACCTCCCTTGGGAGGATTAAGTGTGGTGGGGCCCACACGAACCCCTAGACTTTTCAAATTCCCTTAACCCCCCTCTTTAATGGCTTAAGTTACTTAATTAATTATGGGAGTTATGTCTTTTTGAATTTCAAACATTGAAATTCTTTTGTGTTATGTGTTAATAAAATAAGACGTAGTCTTATTTTATTTTGAGTTCTTTGTTTGTCATTTTGGAGAGCTTCCTCTTCATCTTCAAGCTCTGACGAAGAACGAAGAACGCTCAAACTCCGACGAAGAACGACGCATCTCTTCTTCGTCCTCGGAGTCAACAAGAGGGAACACCGCTTCCTCCTCGGACCTTCTTCGTCGGCAAACGAAGATCCGCCAACGACGTGTCTCTTCGGGCATATCTCTTCGTCAACGGATTTGACGAACGACGACCGCGACGCCCGACCTCCGCGACGCCGTCTTCCGCGGAACGTAGAAGAATCTTTGAATCTTAAACCCGAGGTAGGGGTTGTTGTTTCCATTTTGGTTTCCTTATTCCTTTTCTTGCTCGTGGATCGCATGTCTACGTGAGGAATTTAAATATTTTATTTAAGTGTTATTTTTAACGTGAGGGGGGCCGGACCGCATGAACACGGCCGAACCCCCCTCCATCGTTCTTGTTTAATTCTTGCGGTGGAAGCAAAGTGGCGTGGTGCCGTCGCACCACGCGGATTACCGTACGTTTATTTTACGCGGCGCCATCGCGCCACGCCGAGGTAGAAACTTCAAGAACGCGACGCCGTCGCGCCGCGTTGAAAAGAATCAAAGTACGGCGAAGGGGCGCGGTGCCGTCGCACCACGCCGGATGACGAACGCCGCGGCCGGTTCCGGGCCGCGGCGGGACGAGGAGACCGCGGCCGGTTCCGGGCCGCGGCGGGACGAGAAGACCGCGGCCGGTTCCGGGCCGCGGCGGAAGAGGAGACCGGCGGCCGGGCCGCCGGCGTCGGAAGTCGAAGGCGGGACCGGAATTTCCGGTCCCGTTGGTAAAAACCGGCCGGCCAGCTGGCCGGCCGGATGACATAAAACTGGGGGAATTAAATCCCCCGGCCGGTTCAATAAAACCCCCCTCTTAATGAGGGGGGCGGTTCTTGAGGGAAGGGGGCAGCCGACCCCCTTGGTTCAGCGCCAGCAGGCCCCCCCCCACGTGGGGGGGCGGTTTAAAATGAAACCGGCGCGGCACAAAGGCCGCGCCGCCCCTCAAAACGCGGGGGTTTGTCACCCCGCGTGCCACCCACGTGCGGCGCCATGCGCCGCCGCCGCGGCCCTCCGCCGCCGCCGCGCCGCCCCAGGGGGGGGGGGGGGGGCGGGCCGGGTCGGCCCGGACCCGGACCCCCCCGTTTCGAACCAGTTTTGGTTTTTGGCTCATAACTTGAGCCTCGGACCTCCGAATGACGAACCGTCTGCGGCAACGCGATCCTTGGATTGAGACGGTCGTTTCGGTATATCGCACTCAAGGATTCGGTTTACTTTGAGTTCGGCCGTGTTGGTTCGTTCACGAAACCAACCGGGCCTTCGGAGCGGAAACGCTAATATCTTGAGCTACGAACGTCCGATTGACGCGCCGTCAGTCACGTTGTGTTCCTATTAGTGAGACGGATCTTTTAGCATACTCCTCCCGAGGTTTGGACGCAGGTGGAGTACGGTCGGGTTGGTTTTGCCTTAAAAACCAACCGGGCCCCGGAGACGAAAATGCCAATAACTCTCAGACCGGGCGTCCGATCGACGCGCCGTCTGTTACGTTGAGTTCCTGTTGACGATACGGAACTTTTGGATACATCAACTTCGGTCTTCCTGACAGTTGATGTATCAGCCTCTCGGCTCGTGGAGCGGACCCTCCGTACGAGTTTGCTGTGTGCGGGAACCCTAGTGCTTGCTGCGACTGTTCTACTGCTACGACTGCTACTGTGACTGCGACGACGACAGTACAGAGATCCTGTGTGGATTCGACGACGACAGTACAGAGATCCTGTGTGGATTCGACGACGACGACTACAGCACTCAGCGATCCTACGTGGATCAGTGCTACAGGTCCTGTGTGGGCCCGATCCTGTGTGGGTCCTTGCGCTCAGCGGTTCTGTGTGAGCCAGCGCCTACAGGTTCTGTGTGAGCCCGATCCTGTGTGGGTCTTCTGCGGGGGTTAGTTACCTATCGATCCTTCGTGGGTCCGACGACTTAGAAGGATCAGTGATCATCTTTATCGTCCTTGAAGAAGTATACCTGTGTGAGCTGAATCCTGTTGCTTTCCTGTGTGGATTGTGTTGTGCAATCCTGTGTGGATTATGTTTTGCTTTCCTATGTGAAATACGTATACTTTCCTGCGTGGACTGAGTTGTACTTGGGCTCGGAGGTTGGAGCGTATTTTTAATTGATGACTTAGGTATATGTATGGGCATATACCTAAGCAGTGTCGGTTGTTACTTCGTGAATGTACATTTCTTCGTGGTTTATCCTTTATGGATTTGAGAGACCTTCAGGGGTCTCGGGGTCCCTACTGAGTAGCTTATACTCACCCCTGCACGGGCTTTGCCAGCACTACGTTGTGTTGGTTGCAAACGACGGACAGCGTTGACCTTAGCTAAGGCTTGCACAGCGGGACGGTACCCGGAGGTGGACCACTGGGCGGGACGTGCTCGGAGCGGACGGCGGGACCCGTGGAGCAGAGGAGCTTTCTGTACCCACCCTTCAGGTGGGATTTACAGTGGACAACTCGGAGTAGCGGCTTTTACTTTTCAGTTGCTGTTTTTCCCTTTTCGAGTTGTACTTTACTTTCAGTTTGGGTTTGTATTCTGGCCCATTTACTTTTCCGCACTTTCAGTCGTACTCTGCTTGTTTAGTGTTTACTTTCCGCTTGTTTACTCTGTGGTGTGTGTTTACTTTTCAAAGGCAATGCCTTCCCTTTTTACCGGGATTTACGCCTTGGTGCTAGTCGCCAGCCCCTGGCTTATGGAAGGCGGGCTTGGGGTAGTCACGGCACGGACCCCGAGGGCGGGTCGTGACAGAACCATAGTTTAATAAATGATTCCTTGAACATATATGGTCAATTTGGCTTACAGTAATCAATCAACGAAACAGTTATTTGCGATATAAGTGTATTCCATGATAGGTACACCCTCATAATTCAACTAAAAAAGTACATAAACAATTCCATGAAACATTTCTATTGTAAATCATTGGATATAAATGACTAGTTACCAAGGATAGGATACAAGTCACTACATGCTCAATTATATCATGGTTAATAAATAGAGTGAATCAAATGAATTCAAATGTTTTATTTTTTGAGTGGTTCTAGGGAACTAATTACATGAATACATCTAATATAAAATGAAAAAAAATTATGATGTGGTTTTATCCTTTGGAAATAGGTTTGACTAATAGGGGTGGAATCCTTTGAGTGGTAATTAAATTCCACAAGGAATCTATCAATGGATCAATATGTAACTACACATTTAGCATGTAAAATTTCTAAATTAGTAATCATGTATTATATTTAAATATATCTCACAATATATGTGATAACCATTCTATTTTCCTAATTTAATATAAATCCAAAAATTTATTTTCATTGAAAACAAAAATGTACCATTGGAGGTGTCATAAAGTTGGATAGTTTATTACCAAACATAAGATAGGGGAACCATTATTTCCTTATTAAATAATAATAAATCCAATATTCATCTTTATTAAATACCATTTATATATAAGAAAACAAAATAGATGGTTGTTTTGGTAAATGAAATAAACGCATCTAATTAGGCATATATAAGGAACATAAACGGGGATTCTGATATGGAGGTCATAGACCTCTAGTGATTACAATGTAGTCTAGTAGTTTATTTAAGGAAAGGGATAAAAAACTAATTAAACATAGATAAATTTTGGGTAAACACATGGAAAAAACCAAAGCGTGATACACTAGTGAATAGAAAAAATGAAAAGACAAGAGGGAAAGGTAATAGAGGCCCTATATTAGGTATGTTGGTGATCCACCTTCCTGTATCAGCTTCTGATCTGGGAAAGTATAGAATAAATCCTAGACTATGTAAAATGTCAAAAAACATGTTCATTGTATCCTCCATGGAAATAATAATTATTATTATGATATAAATAATGTAATGTAATGGATTAAAGATCATAAAATTTGATAAAAATTATAGCGAATAATAGTTCCATTCTAATATTATTGTGGTATATGAATCAATTATTTGTTTTAAAGTAAATAATAGCTCAAATGTGTAGAATGAAATTATATGTATGAATCTTACTATTCAAAATATTTTATGAAAAACTTATGGCCATTATAATGGGATTTTTTAGTCTTCAGAATTTACCAAAATAAATGGATATTTATCATCTATAATTTTATTGTAAATTATTTTTAAATTTTAATTTTAATTAAAGTATATATACTTTATGTATAGATATTCTTCACTAAGAACATTCATTATATAAATGATCCTCATGTTTATATCTATATTTGTTTTGATGATTCAATATTATCCTTCAAATGAAACATTTTATTTTTATGTCTTAATCAAGTGTTGATGGAAATAGTAATTACCTATTCTTATGTCACCTATATGTATGGATTAGTGTTATCTAACACATTTAGTTCTTATATTTATCTTTTTTATGGGGTAAAGGAGTTATACATCATGATAATACTATTGAATGATTGTAACAATTCATGGTCCAATATATTATTTTTTAATGTTAATAATGTTTAATCCATAATTATAAAGGATACTTATAAAAATTATTCATCCAAAATCTTATGGGGTTGTTATAATGATACATAATCCATTATGATTTGGGATGCATGTTTTGACTATGGGTCTATTTTTTTATGTGATTCTCATACATATCCATTATCCAAAATATTATTATTTCCTATGATTATTCTAATGAAACATTCTTAGGTTATGGAATTTGGATATGATATGTTTTTTATATCTCATGATATTGGTTTTTTTTAGTACACCTTCTTTTTATTATAAAAAATTTTATGACATGTTCATTATGTTCAGTGCTATGTAAATCTTAGTATTTATTCTCTATTTTTATTTACTCTATTTCATCCAAATACTCTTATGTTCATCTTATTCACCCTAATGAACTATTAGTGATGGCTTTATTATATACCCTTACTTCGAATCTATTCCCACTATTTAATATATTTCCATTTCCATAGGTCATGTGTAAATGTATTTATTATGATATGTCTAACAACGATACTGTGTGATAAGAAATTTGTTGGATATGTTGAGGAAAATTTCTGAAATATTTTATTATATTTCTAATCACTAATGGAACTATACCATTATGATTATATTGTGCCTATTATAATGAAAATTATTGATCATTCAACTAAAGTGAATAGATAACTATGTAGGTTATACTCATTTTTGGACACCAGGACAATATTTAAATTTTATTTTATATCATTTATTTTTCCCATACAAATATTTAAATATGATCTTGTATATTAACTAAAAATAGGGAATCATTTTTTATAAGTATTCATATCAAGAACCATCACGAGTAACCTCACAACCCAATGACCAAACTGACCATGACATTGACTAAAGGGTATTTTGGATCCCCATGAGTTAGGGAATCGCACCAGGAAACATAAAAACATAGTAAGGGAATGATTATTCCACAAAATATATATACATAAATGAAATAGTAATGTATGCATATCAAAAGAAAATAAACTAGGAGAAATGTTGTAGATGTCCACAAGGCAAGAAAGGGAAAATTACAGGAAAAAAAAAGAAAAAATTTGGAAAACAACCCTAGTCTCACTGTTTGCAACTCACCATGTCCAGGGGTCAGAATTTAGATCCACCTAAAATATACCATGTCCCCTTTCTCAAACATGGAAGGAGATAATCGATAAACACCAGAAGGCACATGTGTGGAGCGAGACAAATCACAATCTGATTTTACTAGAGATTCTATATCAAGATTCCAATATAAAATTAACAAATAATGTTGTTTCAATTTTCAAATGAAATATTTTGGAATTCCATAAATTATATCTAAAAAATAATGAATTAAAATTTAAATGAAAGAAATAAATTATCAATTCAATCTTAGTATTTCAAGTGATGGAAATACCTTTCACTTTATGGAATTTTTTGTTATACAAATGGGTTATTAATATAAATGAAACATTTCAAAAAATGGATTAAATAAAAACTATAATATAAAATAATATATATAAATATAAAATACATGTAATGTTGTTTATAACAATGGAATATACATATGGAATGAAAATAATTGAGATACATGGCAAGGTTCCAAATAGGTAATGTAATTCTAGGATATAGGGACCAAAAACTATAAAAAGACAAATATGTACATATTCCCCATTGGTCCATAGGAAAAATGAAATCATCAACATTGCCTACCGAATAAGATTTTCTGATATGATATTTTTGAACATTGTAAATCATAAATTGATTCCAAAAATTAATCAGTAACAACCTAAGGATTGTATGTGTCCTAAAATAAAACAATTATGGTTAATTTATTTTATTACTTCTTAAAATACCATCAAATCTCATAATCTATTTCAATATACCCATTTTGTCTTAAAAACATATAATGTGTTTTTAATTAACAAACATGACATTTTAGATAGTTAAAACCAATGGGTTTCTATCACTACCAATTTAATCCATTTTTCATAAATAGGGGATTGAATCAAATTCATACAATTTCACAGTCAATTACACAATTAAATTCAACAATTTAATTTTTAAAATCCATTAATTTCATTAAAAACCCCAAATTCACTAGAATTGTGTCTTTTCACAATTTCTTTAAAAAAACCGTCAATTAAATCTATTAATTTAATAAAATAAATTTCCATCAAATGAAAATATTAAATTATAAAATTTAAATTTCTCAATTTTCCAAAAACACAGCCCAATTTAAAGGAATTGTTTTTTTCCCATTTCATACCAAAATAAATTGAATCCCTAAATCATAGAAATCTGGGTTTTAACCAAATGATAAAATGAAAGTTATCAATTTACAAAATTTCAATATTATTCAAACTAAATTTAAGTCATTAAATTTAAGGATAATTAAATATGAAGCCAAAGATGAAACCAAATACCTTCCCCATTGAAACCCATTCCCGAAAATGAATTCTGCCAATAAGAATGAAGTCATATAATAACTAGAAATTCATCCAAAAAATGCGATTGAAAAATAAAATTCTAAGATCTATCAAACTCCAATAAAGTAATTGAGTATGATATTGATTTTCATGAATAAAACTTACCCAAAAAATACATCGTGATAACTACAATGATCAATTGTTGAATGAAAAGGGTTGGAGGGCTTGGAGGCTCTAAATATATCATGGGAAAGGATCTAGGTCGAGATGAAGGATGCGTGGATGAAAAAAAGACAAATCATTTGGGACGCATTTTTAGAAAATAATCATCAGAACATTACACCACGTGTAACCTATTATCAAAATATGTAATTTCCAAGTACCGTAGTGACTAAACAACCCAAAACCTATTTATAAAAAGAAAATTTATATTCACTTTATATTCACACTTAGTGTAACCATATAACATGAAATTTATTTCTATAGTATGGTGCAGAACAAAAATAATTCATGCCTAAAATTTCAATACATCTCTCACTTCACCATTATAGGTATCCCCCCATTTCATTATCAACTCTACATATACAACAGAATATTATACCCAATATAAGGTTAAATAAAAACCTAATATATTGGTAATTGGTTTCTAAAAACACTACACAATAAAGATATTATGTCCCAGGAAACCCTACAATTAATGTACCATGACAAAAAGATGAGGCCACTTCTCTCTCATAATTGCCTCTCTATCCCTTATCTCATGAGAATCTGAACATTGCTTCTATTGAACATGGACTAATGGAATCATTTTCCAATGAAGTACCTTAGTTTCAGAATCCTCAATACTAACAAAATATTTAGACATATAGAAATATATATCAACATCAAGATCACATCTACTCAGAAAATATGATGGGTCAAGTAGATAAATAGGAAACTATGATACAAGGATCACGTTATTTATTGACGTCAGCTATGATAGTAGTGCTAAATTGTAATAATCTATTTCCTCAATATTAAAAATATAAAAAGGTCTAAAAAATTGAGGATAAATATTACCTTTCCTCTGAATTCATCTATGATCCAACAAGGGTGAATGCTTCTATAATGCCTCATCACAAACTGAGCAATCCAATGATCTACAGAGACGATCAACGTAAGATTTCTACTGGTTCTCTATTGTCAACAGCCTTTTATGAATCTATTGTATCATTGTTGTAGTCTCTTGGAACAATAATTTCCCAACCAAGGATCATTCCAAAATATTTGACCAACACAATTGAGATTTACAAGGCTAAAAATACAAGTCATCAAAAGGACCCATCCTAAACAAGCAATGGTAACTATTGTTATAAGAAAACTCAGCCATCCCCAAGTGTTAATCACATGATCCACAAATGTTGAGAACACAATAAAGAATCATATCTTCATAGATTTGTATAGATAATTCTATCATGATATCAAACTATGGATGGTATGTCATACTCAAATGGATGTGAGATCCCAATTTTTCCTAATGACCTCCCAAAAAGAGATAGGTGAACCTAATATAGCTACTAGAGGACATAGAATATATAAATCCATGAGAATTAAAAATCTAATTCACATAGATAATTTATGACAGCTCAACATTGGATTCCTCATTAATTTCTATATAGTGATCCTATTTAGTCATTCAGCTAATCACAACACATATAACAATATTTTTTCTATACGTATCAGAAAAACAGACCAAAAAATCTTTAGATATCTCAACACTCTTCCATGTAGGGACTGTATGTGGCTGATGAAATCAAGAAGGTTAATGATTCTTGTCCTTAACTTGTTGTAATTTATAACAATAAGTAAAAAATCAGTAATTTCATTCCTCATTGTTAGACACAAGAACAACCACTACATGTCATAGAATAACATTCTATTTTGTGGGTGCAATTAAAAATGGAAACTATAAAAATCTACCATTAAATAATTCCTTACCAAATATAGTGCTAAAAACCTATTTTGATAGAATATGAATACCTCTATAGAGAAAGAACACTGGGAAACTTCCTCCCCACAATAAAGAGACACTCTATTTCTATAGAACGCATTATCAAGATGGTGATCTTGAAGAATCATTTCGATATGAGTGTTTCTCAACTAAAATCTATCTAGAGAAGCTTCAACCCCTTTCTCCTAATATATAATATGAAACTATAAAAATAAAGACATCAAATTCTACTAATCGAGATATTATTTCACATCATGGGTTGAAGGTTTCATTTTAAGGCATCTGCAAGAAAATTTATTTCCCTGGGGTATAGGAGATTTCAAAATCCAAAATTTTTTTGAATTCCACCCAATTTATCTATATGAAATTTTAATCATCATTTGAGATCATATAACTAAATCTCTTATGAATTGAAAACATTGTAATCTTTTCTACATAAATATAATGCTTCCATATACTATGAATGTGCATAAAACATGTATGTTCAAGGTCATCGGTGGGATAATTATTCGCATGTGGACTAAGATTGAGAGGTCCATATGAAACTTCATGGTCACCTTACAGAAGAACAAAACCCAAACCTAAGCACAATGAATCATAAAATACCAACTATCACTACATATCCTCTTGAAGAGTGAACACCGACGCTATTTTCTAATTAATTTTTAACTCAACAAAATAACACAGACATTTATCATTCTAAGAACTAATTACTCCCTTCTAAGTTATCTCAGTCAATGGAGAACCATCTTTGAGAACACATTATTTAATTTGTGATAATATTAAGATTGTCCAATGAAGCTCAGAGTCTCGATGACATTTAATGATTTTTCCCAATTCTTAATAGCCTCTGCAAACTAAAGAACAGTTGGTATTCCCTGTTTCTCCTACACATGTCCAAATAATTTCAATTCCTAGATCCAGAAATCACATTTTTAAATCATCGCATAAATTTGGGGATTTCTCAAAAATATCAAAACTATTCTAGAATGATACTCATGATACACCTAGAAAAATGAGTAAATGATAATGTCATCCACAAATACTACACCAAATGTATCATGGTTCTCATGAAAAATCAAGTTCATCACCACCATGAAAACATTAGGAGAATTGGTTAGACCAAAGGGTAGAGCAAGGTATTCATAATGTTCGTACCTCCTCCGAGAGGCAGATTCTTGAATGTACTATTTAATTATACTTAATTGATGGTAATCAGATCTAATTTCAATATTTGTAAACCACTTACACCCATTTAACTAATCAAATAGATCATCCAACAATGAAACTTATATTTTTTCATTGTGCTCACTCGATTGATTATTGATAATCAACACACCGGTGAAGTCAACCATCAACCTTCTTATAAATGATTATCGGTGACACCCAAGGTGACAAAATTGGTTATATAAATCCTTCATCAAGGTTATCATCCAATTGGTTCATCATATTATTCATTAAATTTAGATAAATTTAGTCATAAGAAATATATATCGATTTAGTTTCAAGCATTTAGTTAAAAAAAACTTAACCTCCCTAACTAGTTTCCATGAAACAGATCTTGTCTCCATTAAAACGGCACCAAACCCAGCCTGTTCCAAGTCCCTAAAGGTGTTCCCTATCCCCACAGGCTGGAACAAGTGCCAGGGTATCATTAATTTAGCCATGGGAACAATTTACGTGAGTATGATATAATAACACATTAAAACAATCCATAATATAAATTTGAAATTTTCAAGCCAAACATGACTTATCCAAAAACTAGAAATGAATAAATTGGATTAAAGACAATAAAATATATCCAAATACAAATAATTACAACATCAAGACATCCCCAAGGACTCCACATGACAAGGGGTTCATCACCTGCATGTCATCTCCCTAACTCCGCCCGAGCGACGGGGACTAACACCCTGAACCGCCATAAACCTTGGACTTTTCTTTACCTGAGTCAAACATAACCAAGTCTACATGCACCCAAGGGGTGTAAGTGGGGTGTGAGCCTAAGACCAATAGGATATGACCAAATTATTCCAATGAGATTTCAGTACAATGTGAAAAAGCAAGCAGTTTTAGTACACAAAGAAAGATAGTGATAAAATCCAAGAAATGCATCTTTCAGTTGAAAACATTTTTCAAGCTAAAATTTTCAGAATGTTGAAAATTTTAAATAGAAATGTTATCTAATGTAACTTACATCTAAAAACACCTAAATAAAAATGAAAATATCACAATCAAAATGAGCAACCAAATCGGGAACACCCCTAGGCACTAGATAGTCTTGGGCCCCATGTACCCGATACCACGGTGTAAAATAACCATATTAAAATCTATTCTCATTCAAGATCCACTAGTATGGAACATACCCATAACCTAGTGGTCCCCAATAATCATCCACATAGTTTAGTTAGAATTTTCGTCATCCAAATTCTAGGTGGAACAGGGACAAAACCCATCTGGTCCACTAGTCGTACTCGTACACATCCTCCCCACCTAGGTACTCGGGCTTCCCCATTTGTGCTCAAACAAATATACCATGACACATGAATCTATTTTCATATAAAAACACCAATACTGGTCACTTACAAACAATACAGTATCTATACACACTTTATACCATTTAAAACACACAACAAAACAATTTGATTTTCCATAAAACAATTTCTAAAAAACCGCATTGTTTCGAACCCAACACTCCCTAAAAATTCTACTTTTCACACTATATTCACCCCTATAAGTTACCAAAATAGAAAATTTATACATATACATTTCAATTAAACCAAAAAATCAATTTTTAGGGAAGCCACATGTGAACCAAGAAATATAATCTGTGTAAAACATCCATTTTTAAACAAACATGACACTTAAAGTTCACAAGTTACACAACACCATTAAAAATAACTTTCACAGCAACAAAAAAAGGGATAAACATTCAAAACAGTATTCTCAGCCTTATTAAATCCCAATTTAATAAAATAAGTAGTGATAGGGCAGCCCCAAAATAACCAACAAGATATTTCCATGAAAAACACCCAATTTCACCTAAAATTGGCATTAAAAAATCATTTGCATTACAAAAACGACTAAAACTATTTTTTTCAACTACCATAAAATTAAATAAACCTGAATATTTCATATAAACATAATTTCAATTCACATAGATTGAATAAATATTGAATAACTTACCAAATTAGTTAAAACCTTGAATCCTTTGTGTGAAAATCAAATCGCACCACCGCCACACCAAGAGGGACCTAGATCAAACCTTAAACCACAAAAATTTAAAAAGAAACCCCATGGTTAATCCATAGGTTCTAAACCCTACCCCCTGGTCATTTGGTACTTCATAGAAGTGGGAATAAACCCTAATAAAAACAAATGAAACCCTAAGCAATTTGATAGTGGAAATAAGTAGACTCACTTACTTGAAATATTCTGAATTAATCACTCCAAAACAATAGTATCTAAAATTGAAAACAACCAAAGGTTAGGGGTTGATCAAACATGATTTATGAAGGTTATTTAGGAACTAGAATGGAGGGAAACGAGTAATAATTGAGAGAGTTTTTAAGGGATGATGTTACCTCTTCAATTATGGCCGATTTGAGATACCCTATGATGTTCTTCTTTAATTATCGATTTGAAAGAGCTCCAAGGAGGGGTGAAAGGAAATGGGAGTGCGCCTGGGATTCATAGGGTCTATAAAGAGGGTGAATCACCAAAAAATTCATTATAATGATTACGATATTAAAAACTTAAATAAGAAATTTAAAACTGGAAAATGGGCTTTCAGGTTGGCCCAATTCATAAATAAGAATCCAAATCCACCATGATTATGGACTTATAAAGGCTCCAAATTTAAATTTTGGTGTTAATATGTGATGGGAGGCCATGTAGGTATTTGAATTGATAAAAAATTTTGAAAAATGAATGAGTTATAAAAGAAACAAAAATTATTTTAAATCTGGAATTGGGCTCACGGTTTGGTCCAATTAATAAAAACTCACCCATTTCTACATAAATTCTTAGAAAACCCCCAAAATAAAACATGAATGGAAAATAAATTAAAAATAACTTTAATATAAGTTATGTATGTGACACTAGTGTAAATAAATAAGTCCTAAGGAAACACGTCCTGAAACTCAACAATAACTAGATTAAGATCATTGATCAACGATAATGGATCTAGATCAACAGAAAACACCGATATCCCATTCCCCAACTACAGAAAAAGAATGTCTAAAAAAATCAACCATGGGTCAAATTCTCCTTGAAATACATGGCTCACACCACTGGGTATATAAAAGTAGACACATACAGTAAAAAAAATCTATATAATAATTATTGGAAACCATCCAAAACATCCCAAATATGATGTGAATAATTTTCATGTTAGAATTGGAGAAATCATAGAAGGATCAAAATCAAATAGCAATAATAAACCAGAAAAAATACGTAGACTCGTCTCTCTCTTTTCACCATGGTGTGTAGTAATATAATTTGCACATGATAAAATATCCATTAGATTGTTAAGAAGATTAAAAACTCATGTTGAAGAAACTAAATGATATTTTCTAGTATCAAATATATAATTCACTAATTACAAAGCTATAGTAATGGAACCCCTCAATGTCATTGGGCCTATATCCATTACCTCTATAGACTATTCATCAATGTGAAGATGCTATATTCAGGATGCCTATGGATGGAACCCTATAGCAGGTGAAGCGTGTCATTGACCACAGTTTTAGTAGGATCATACAATCATTTTCCTCTATTTGGAGTGAAAAAAATAATGAAGAATAATTGGAGGTCCCCAGAATATCTGTTGGATCCATAGTTATTATCTGACTTAGTGAAAACCCCGTTGGATTTAAGGTCATTCCACACATTTAGAAAACCAAGGGACCATATTTGGGATATGAAGGATGTATATAATGACCTTATTGTTGTGAAAATCCATGATAATTATCACACTTTCTCATTCCCTTGATAGAACTCACACTAACAGTTTGATAGAGATAAACTCTTCATAACCCTAACATTATAGATAGATACATTTAAATCATAAGGGACATATCCCAAAAATCATTATAAGATGGAATCATCAATAATAATACATTTTAATTAATATCCAAATGATTTCACAACATGAAACTTAAATAATTCATCTTATCATTTGAAACAATCTTTTGTGTGAAATTCACGAGCTCAAGAAAAAATTTTGTGTACTCTTGCATGATTATGTCATCCTATTGATTTTTGAAAAAATGCAAAGAATTTTCCAAAAACATTTATTCAAGATTTAATTGGTTATTGAAAATATCCTCAATGATATTCCACTCTAATGAAATTTGATTCTTCATCTTTACCATAGTGTCCCTAATTTACTTCTTGGTCATTCTATCATGACGATGGCTTCTATCACGTTGATCTCATTGGGTGTTTCCATGAACCCGAAAAATCACTACATTTTACTAATACGTTACTAATCCTCTATCGGATCATTTTATCCTATGAATGTTATGGCTTTTATTGAATGATATCTGTAGAAAAATTCATCAGAATTCCCCTCTAGGGTTCCACAACTAGATCATGTGTGGGAACTGAAGGCTGTTCATTTTTTATATTTTGGATAGTACACACAATCTCCTAAACCAAATTCAAGCCCACAACAAGCTTATCTCATTGTGTTTTTAAAATAGCTTCCTCATGGATAAAATTCATATGTTTTATCGGAGGCCTGATACTACTTAGCATCAACAAAAAACAAGGAATATAATAACTTTACACTCAAACTAATAAACAAGGTAATTTATCCCAAAAGATAGAATAAACAATATTTGGATTTAAAAATATCTAAATGGAAATATGGAAAATAGTAGTAAAAATTTATAATACATAATTTACTAACCACATGTGGTGACATAAAGATCATTATAGTGATAGTATGCAAGAAACTCAATCAAAACTCCTCCGAGGTCCCAAAATGATTTCACCATAAGACAAAAACAATTCATTTATATTTGACACCACCTTTTCACAGACAAGCCTAGGTACCTTGGAATCTAGATAACTAAACAAACCCTGATGTGGCATGAAGGGTGTTCTTGATCTCATCAGGTTGATGAATAACACCATGAATTATAAAAAATGAAATTTGGAATAATTTTTTCACTAAGAATGTGTAAGTAAATGTAATAAGACAGTATGTATATAAAATGAAAATACACTTGGATAAATGAGCCCATAATCAATAAGTAAATAAATCCCAAATTAATACAACCAAATAACCAAAATATGGAAAATAGGCTAAGTCTTTAAGGATGAAACTCACCAAGTCTAAGGGTCAAAAACTAAACCCACCACAATAACACCCTTTTCCTATGCTCATTACTGTATGGAGATAATCTACAGACACCTGATGGCATAAGTAGGGTGTGGTCAAAATACTAGTTTTATATCATCCATGATTCAATTATATGATTTCAAAATTAAATTAACCCTAAAATTTCATTCAATTTTTAAAATAAACTAGTTTGGTATTACTGAAATCATATCTAAAAAATCACACATTACAATTTCAAAGTTTTAAATACATTAAAAAATCGTGATTCACATTTCAATGGATGGAAATAAATTCCACAAGCTGGAATTTCAATTAATAAAAGGGGATCCTTATTCAAATGTAACTTTTTAAAAAATGTATTAAAACCCCCTATTATATTAAACAACATTATATAAATTTATAATGCATGTTAGGATGTTTATAATAATTAAATATACATATAAAATAAAAATTATAGAGAAACATGGAATCATTCCAGTTAAATAAGATTGTTATATTCTATAAAGACCCAATAATATGAAATGGAAAGTATGTATATGCACTAATTTGTAGATTAGGTAAAGGGGACTCATCACCATTACCTATAGATTGGGATATGCTGATATGAGGTTTCAGAAATTTTCTAATCATAATGTACCAACCAAAATAACCCATCAACTACCTAATTATTTCTCACGATCTAATATAAAACTATGATGATTCATTTATCTTAAGACATATTGAAATAAAATTAAATACCATACACTAATCCAATATGTAAATTTCCCTTTAAAACCACAATGTGTTTTTAAACCAAACATACCATTTCAATAATACGATTCCCATAGGTTTCCATCTCTAAAATTTTAATCCATTTTTTATGATCATATATTTTAAATGAGTTCATAAAATTTCACAATCCATTTCCATTTTAAAATATTAAATTTTATTTTCTAATAATTCCAACAATTTCATCAAAATCCCTCATTTAACGGGAAATGGCTATTTTCAAAATTTTCCATGAAAACATTTCATCGAAGAAATAAAAAAAAAAAATCAAATCTATTTCCATTATATTCACAGTATAAAATCGAAATTTTAAAATCAACAATTTCCCATAAACACTCCCCAATTCAAAGGAAATGGTGTTTTTTCAATTTCATGAAAAAACAATCCAAACTCCCAAATCATTTAAATTGGGTTGTTAATAAAACGGTTAAAATAAATTTAATGAATTTATGATATTTTACATTAAATCAAACTAAATTTAAATTAACCAATATAAGTTTAAATAAATTGGTGACCATATATAAAACTTCCCACCTTCATCATAGAAACACAATGTCCACAACGAAACAATACAAGAAGATTGAAGGTGTGAATGAACTAGTAACTCAACATAGAAATGAGAATCAATAAAAAAGGTTTGACATCCATAATACTCATGAAGATCCATCGAACTAAAAGGAATTAATAGAGAAAATGTGGAGAGGCATGAAGAATGATTACCTAGAAAAAACAATGTGATCACTATAATGATCAATCACAGAATGAAAATGTCCCAAGGGGTTCAAGCCTCCCAACATTTCCTAGGCAATGATATTTGTCGATAGAAAAGAAATACGGACGATAAACAAAAGATAAACTAGGTGGGATTACAATTTAAAAAATAATCATCAAGACATTACACAATGTATCTATAAGGCCCCATCCTTAAACCTTACTTAATCTTGAGTTATTACAAGATTACACATTGAGGATCTTTTCGGGTTTAGAGTTTTAGAGAATTAGATCATAAAACTTGCATTACATTCCACATATAAACAAAGTGGTTACATAAAGATAGTATTCTTCATTCCCATCAATGGAAACACATTTAAAATAAAACATGGATTATTTCTTGACACATCCTTGACTCTAACATCTTATCATGTACCATTCCCTTGACCTGTGAAAAACATTTTAAAAAACATGGGATGAGCATAAAAACTCAGTATGGGTTATAAAAAAACATGGAAAGGAAATATTAGTTCATATATACATAAGAATGAAATCATACTTTACCCATAAAACATAGGCACTTTAACATACCTCATAAAATCATGAATAAATCATAGAAATCATAAGACATAAAGGTAACTTGAGGCATTCATAACATTCTTACGTAGGGAGTAACCCTCTTGGTTACGTTTGGAATACCCATCAAAGTATATTCCCTAAATCTCTTCAGAGAAACCTTAACGTTTCACTCCTTCGCGTTACCCAATGCATTGGAGAGCTATAACGGGCTCACCCGCCCTTAGTTTATCACGGAACCACCCGTCTTCATAATAACGCCCAAGAACCATAACATAATCATATCACATAAAACATGCATAAAGGAAACATAACATTTCCACATTTCAATCACGAGATATCAATACAATACATTGATATAATAAAAACATTATGAAAACCATTTTCAATACCAAAGTAAAACATGGTATTTATTTTTCGTTTTAAAAAAAGTGTGACTTGTAGAGGAAGCCGAAACTCAAATAACGGTCACAACGGCGGAGAAGTCATTGTCGCCGCATACGTACGACAAAAACATTCCCTTTTGTCATTTAGTAAACCCTTCGTATAAAAAAGATTCCTTTTGAATAAACGTAAAAGTCAAAGGGTTTTATACACCGTATAAAAGAAAGCTGTGTATAAATAAAATATGCCTCAATGAAAGGAGATTGAGATGAAGTCCCATACCTCGTATCCGACTTGACCCAACCGTTCTTTAATCTCATGAATAATAAACTTTAGTTAATCTCTACTTTCTTAAGAATCTTTTTCAAGTTCATTATTTGTAACACCCCGAGATTTTATGAAAAATATTATTTTAATTTCATTAATGTCTTATGTTGTATTCTACACCAAGATTACCTTGCGCTATACGCAACACCGTATTAGCTTGCAGTATACGCAACACTATTCTTGGATCGTGTTACACACAATTTTGATAATAGTTATTCTACGCAACAATGAGTATATATATATATATATATATTAAATGTATAAATGAAATATGTATGGATTCTGTTATATGAAAAAACGAAGGATTCTTTCACAACACGCAACCCTGACTTAGCTTGCATTACACGCAATCGCGACCTTCCTCGATAGCGTGTGTTGTACGCAATACCGGGTTTTAATAAACAATGTTATATTATTATAATATTGTCATGAACTAGCCATTATGAATATTATTAACTAAATTTTGAATTTTATAACATTATTATTCATCTTACACATTTCTAGAACATGTTATAAGAACAAAATAAATTTTTCGGGTAAAATAAGTATTTTTCAAAAAATGCAGTTTTACCGCCTTTTGTTGGCGCACCCACATTAAATATTGTTTTTGACATGTTTATATGTTCAATTTGACAAAATAATATTCTTCTTTTGAATCAGGATGTAAAAAATTACATTAGATAACGTTTTGATATTTTTCCGATAACTTTCATATTTTAATGAATAGTAAAAACACGCTATATTTTAATTAAAAACAACTTTTTTCATCGTAATATCTTATGTGGTTAAATTATAATATTGAATGGTTTTAAAGTATATTTAGAATATATTTTTACCACTTAATATAATTTCGGTCATTGGACACAATTTTACAATTAAACCGAACATAAACAAGTGTCAATCTTTTGATAGTTATTATCTCTTAAAAACACGCTTTTTGTTTTGACAGCGGGAATTAATTTTAAATTAATTTCTGCCACTTCTGTGTTTTGAATTTAGAAAAATGGATTCCATATTTGGAATCAGGATGTTCAAATTGTGTAAATAGATAACTTTTATTTTTAGACATTTTGAATAATTACTGCGGTAAATATTTTATTTACCATGGTTAAGGGTAAATCCGGTAAATAAGGGTTAAACAATAATATTATAATAATATTAAATTACACTAAAACGTGTCTTAACCCCATTGGTTGATACATGGTCGATCATGGGCACCTTTGGGTCGATTTTGGGACCCCATTGATCCACTTGTAAGTGATAATGACACTTTATTTTAATTAAGTTAAAATGAATACAAAAATGACACAAGCATATATCTTTTAGCAAAACAATTGTTACATAGGGTTATATATGTTGGATTTTAGATTATAAATATTCATTATAAAGCTAAAAATATTTCCTACATGATGGTATTTTATTTGTAATTTTTAGACATAAAATAAGTTAATTTATTTATGACACAACGATGATGCAGTAATTATCTTATTAATGAAATATTGACATAATTGATGTTATAAACACCAAAATAAATGTAATTTGAGATTTTTTTATGAATTCCACTAATTTTATAGGTTACTATGATATATTACTGTTTATTTAATCAACTTGATTAGAACATTTAATTCTGTTATGACTTTCACAAAAATCATATATCAAATAGTGTCAAAATTGACACAAAATAGTTTTTAAATCAAATATTATATTATTAATTGTTATTGTATTCTTAAAAATCTAAGGTTCGGCCAAATGACTTAGATAAGGATATATATATATTAATAATAAACAATTTTGGGTTCGTTTGGCATGTTATAGTAATTGTATTAACCATATAGTGAAAGAAAACAAAAAAGACACGGTAAAAGTTAAATTATTTAACTTGGAGTTAAATCTAATTGATAAGGTTAAAATAATATCCTAAACTTGTCTAAATTCTATTGGTTGATAGGATTTCGCCCCATCCCCACTTTAGCTTCGAAATAAGACCCTTTGTAACCATTATAAACCGATTTTGACTTTAATATAAAATATTATTTTGAGATATTCCTAAGGTGCCCCTCTCCTCCCCTATAAAAGGACACCTCCTCCCCCTCCTCCTCACACCAATTTGAGCTCTCAAGCTCGGCCAAACCCTGCCAAAATCTCTTCTCCACTTCCCTAGCAACATCCTAGAGGTTCTGGTCTTCCTCAAAGACCAATTTTAGTGCCCTAAGAGGAGGTCTCAAAGATGCGCTTCAAAGAAGAGGTAATTACCGTTACCAATTCTTTCATCTTTATTTCTTCTTCCAATTCTTCTTCTTAGGTTGTTTCATTATGAAGTAATAACATCAGTATCAATCATATACTGATATGTTATTATAAGTATTAAACAACCCTATTTCACCATCTATCCATCCTACGGAAAAAGAAATCACCGCGCGTGCGTACGTACGGAATACCGTCTCCACGCCGTTGTGTAATCTATTTTCCACCACCACCTTACATGGATGGGTATAATGGTGTAAAGAATAACTATATATAGTTATTACAACATCACATTGATTCTTATATATTGTATAATCCACTCCAATTCAATTCAATATTTATAGAAATGATATCATCGCTCGTGCGTACGTACGGACTACCGTCTCCACGACGCGATGAGATTCATTCTCCATGTTAACCATTTAAGAATGATTATAAAGTATATATAAGAAATAATAATGAAATATATGACATTATAAAGCTACTGGATTTATGTATATATATACATATGTATGTCATCTACTTACTTCCATTTCAAGACAATAAGGAAAGGAAAAGAGCGTTCATGCGTACGTACGGACTACCGTCTCCATGAACGGTGTTTTTCATTTTATTTATCTACCAATTATATATATATATACTGAATATATACGATATATAAATCATATTTTATATTCTGGAAGTAATTAAATCATGATATAAGTAATAATGATGTCAAGAACAACAAGTCAAAACACCTACGATAAATGAAACGATTTTACCCAAAACGCTTCTTTAACATGGAATTTACAAAAGAACGGGTAATATAATGTCATAAGTGAACCATATATGATATCATAACAATGAATATGATTCTGTAATAAGTCAATAACATGATTTAAATCATTATGCAGGAGTTTCGGACACTTACAAAGCATGTCGGACCTAAGGTAAGGGGAATATCACAATCTCATTTTTATCCGAGATTGTTTATTCGTAAGTATTTACTGGGGTGTATTTTATCATCCACATCCATGTTTACTCAATATGTAATATTATTTCCATCCACCTAAAATTGTTTAAATCCATTTTTACCCTTCGGTGAGTTTTTAGTAATACGTATGAAAGGAATCTTTTGTCGTTTTTCGTACGAGGTACTTTTTGACTTTTCCGACAAAAGTACGAAGAATGTTTTTTTTATTATACGACATGAATGGATTTTTAAAACATTATTTCCAAGAAGCTTCCTTTACAAGTTTTCAAGTTTATTTTTAATCAACTTCTTTTATTTTAATGTTGTATGACATGTTATGAAAGGAAAAATGTTTTTGAAGAAGAACGGATATTTTCCTCAAGAATGGAGTTCAAGTGTTTTATCAAAATTATTTTCCATCTAAGATAATAAAGGGTTCTGTTTTTATCCCTATTATTACATGGATTTGATTATGTTTTGATGGAAACATTTTTATGAATTCCTTTATCTTATATGAATTGATTTATGATGTCATGATGTTTCAAGAATCCCATTTTTGTTACATGTGTTATGGGATGATGTATGTTTTATGATTATGTGGCACACATAAGAAATGATTCATTATAAGATGGGTGGGACCTATATCTCCCTCCAATGCATTGGGTAAAGATTTTATATCTCATGAGATAGACATGGCTGGAATGGTAGGTTATACCGGTTCAGTGAAACAGGACTGAAACGAGGGTTACTCGATTCAAAAAGGGACTTTGTCCACTAAGATAGTCTTGGAAATGAGTCAGGACTAACAAGAAATGATTTTCCATGATTATGTGTGCATGCCACAAAGTTTCAAGTTTAATGTTATGATTATGGTGATCTCATTTTCACTTCTATGATTTGTTCCATGTTAAGATATTATGATCTCTTTTGCAGGTTATGATTTTCAAAAAGATATGATATGATTTTTATTTCTTTTGTATACCCTTACTGAGAATTTGAGCTCACCCTTTTATGTTTTCTTTTCCCCAGGATATAAAGAAAGGTTTTGGGTAAAAAAAATGGAAGATCTTTATGGGAGATATTGAAGATCTTTCACCAGGATTAGAAGATTATGTTCCGAGTTTTCAAAGACACTAAACTATTACGATCCTTGTGTGTGTTTTTTTTGTTATGTACTAAGTATTCCGCAAATGTAATGTAATGTCCATGTACATCAGGCTCCGGGTCTCTACATTTGGTATCAGAGGAAAGGTTTAGTCAACCTTTGGAAACTAGGATGCGAAAACGTTAGTGAGATCCCTAGAGATATTTCTAAGGTATGTCTAGGGATGTCCCTAGGGATAAGTATACGTATAGGTTATAGTAATAGAATTACGCTAACGATCATAGAATTAAACCTAAGATGTTGGATATTGAAGGTACTCCCCCTTTACTATGTTGTCTTCCCTAGCATGATTTCGTCTCTCACAAAATTCTTTTTGTGTTTTAGTTATTGGAGGGAACCAGAAGGAATTCGGTTAACATTGAATCCAATGGACAAATTGGTGACTATGAGCAACAAAATTGTGTAATGCCTAAAGATAAAGATATTGTGATTATGCCAAATCAGTCATCACGATATATGATTAACAAGGTGAAATTTAGTGGTATGCCTAATTCATCAAAGAAGAGGAAGATAAACTATTATGCATGTTCGAATGTTGAGGAGCATAAAGAAAGGAAGATTGAGATTTCTAAAGAAGGGAAGAAGAACCTTGAGGAATACCTCAAATGGAGGGACCGATGTTATCTGTGTGGAGAAAAGGGTCATAGAGTGACAGACTGTTATGGAGTTCAATGTCTTATTTGTGGAGAACATGGGCATTACCCAACTCAATGCCCTGACCTAAAAAGTTACTTCTAAATAAAGAAAGGACTTATTCCAGGACAATCATTGAAGTGGATGGACTGAAGTGTTTATGTATTGGTATTCAAGAATAATGTTGTTGAGGTACTTTTATGGTGTATTGAAATATTTATGTATTGGTCTATTGTGGTTTTCAATAATTGTAAGGTACCGATAACCATGAAAAGTGATTCAAATATTTTGGAAAGTAGATGATATGTGCATAATGAAAGGATAAGAAGATAATGAGATGTTTGATTGTATTCATGAGCTCATGATTGATATAAGGACTAAGTGATATCATGGTTTGATTATAAAGAATTTTGAGGATTTTTGTATGTGGAAAGTGTTAACGTTTAACTGCATTCATGTTTTCACCAAGGTTTAATGGGTATTCAAGAGAATACATGATTAAGGACTTTGAATGTTTGGAATGTGACCAACAAGATATATGGGGGATAAATGATGGTATTCACATTCTTGGTTGACGACATTTCAAGTAATCATTTTCTTTTTACTATGAGCTTGGACCGAAGTATTTTAGATAAGCCTAAAGATTGTAATGGATTATGTTAACCATAAGTTAGTATTGTTTAAGTATAGAACTTCTTTTGATATTATTTATGTGATGTTATAGTAATGTAGTTTTAGAAAAAGGACAACCTGCAGGACGGGCGACAGCCCATCGCTTCGGACAAGGCTGTGGGAATCGAACCCACAACCGAAGTGTGACTGGCCTTTATCGCCTACCACTGGCCTACAGGAAGTCCCTGTTTTGTATAAACTAGTTTTATTATATTAAGAAGTATGATATATGAAGTATAAGTCCATTTTAGGAACCATATATGATTAATCTCACTATAGATCGACTTATGTATATAATTTCTTGCTAACCTTTTGTTTGAGACAGATGGAATGACCCATCATTCTATCACATAATTTGCTAACACTTCACGAATAACAAATTCAACTTCATTTATTTAATAGATGAAGTGGAAATTGTTAAAGGCACGAACAACAGTGAGATTGTACCAAAATAAAGTAAGTATTTATTCTAATGGGAAACGATCTTGAAAACCAAAAATGTTGTCCTAGTGATCTTATATCTGATGAATCAGATGGTACCTTATATCATCACAAATCTATGGATTTGTGATTACTGGATTTTCCATAGCCATGTCCTCTACCACTATCCATCAGAACATGATGGTTAGATTTCTCTTCCATATCCATATTTTCACCTATGTGGAAACCCAGTGATTAGTTTATTTGGGTAATCGTTAAGTTTCATACTTTTTTTTTAAAGATAAGTTTTGGTATATTTTTTTACGATGTGGGTTTCTGTCAAAGAAACTTTCAAATAGTAAACCATTTATAACCCCGACGAATTTCGAGGGAGAAATTCATTTTAAGGGGGGTAGAATGTAACACCCCGAGATTTTATGAAAAATATTATTTTAATTTCATTAATGTCATATGTTGTATTCTACACCAAGATTACCTTGCGCTATACGCAACACCGTATTAGCTTGCAGTATACGCAACACTATTCTTGGATCGTGTTACACATAATTTTGATAATAGTTATTCTACGCAACAATGAGTATATATATATATATATTAAATGTATAAATGAAATATGGATGGATTCTGTTATACGAAACAACGAAGGATTCTTCCACAACACGCAACCCTGACTTAGCTTGCATTACACGCAATCGCGACCTTCCTCGATAGCGTGTGTTGTACGCAATACCGGGTTTTAATAAACAATGTTATATTATTATAATATTGTCATGAACTAGCCATTATGAATAGTATTAACTAAATTTGTAATTTTATAACATTATTATTCATCTTACACATTTCTAGAACATGTTATAAGAACAAAATAAATTTTTCGGGTAAAATAAGTATTTTTAAAAAAATGCAGTTTTACCGCCTTTTGTTGGCGCACGCACATTAAATATAGTTTTTGACATGTTTATATGTTCAATTTGACAAAATAATTTTCTTCTTTTGAATCAGGATGTAAAAATTTACATTAGATAAAGTTTTGATATTATTCCGATAACTTTCATATTTTAATGAATAGTAAAAACACGCTATATTTTAATTAAAAACAACTTTTTTCATCGTAATATCTTATGTGGTTAAATTATAATATTGAATGGTTTTAAAGTATATTTAGAATATATTTTTACCACTTAATATAATTTCGGTCGTTGGACACAATTTTACAATTAAACCGAACATAAACAAGTGTCAATCTTTTGATAGTTATTATCTTTTAAAAACACGCTTTTTATTTTGACAGCGGGAATTAATTTTAAATTAATTTCTGCCACTTCTGTGTTTTGAATTTAGAAAAATGGATTCCATATTTGGAATCAGGATGTTCAAATTGTGTAAATAGATAAATTTTATTTTTAGACATTTTGAATAATTACTGCGGTAAATATTTTATTTACCATGGTTAAGGATAAATCCGGTAAATAAGGGTTAAAAAATAATATTATAATAATATTAAATTACCCTAAAACGTGTCTTAACCCCATTGGTTGATACATGGTCGACCATGGGCACCTTTGGGTCGATTTTGGGACCCCATTGATCCACTTGTAAGTGATAATGACACTTTATTTTAATTAAGTTAAAATGAATACAAAAATGACACAAGCATATATCTTTTCGCAAAACAATTGTTACATAGGGTTATATATGTTGGATTTTAGATTAAAAATATTCATTAGAAAGCTAAAAATATTTCCTACATGATGGTATTTTATTTGTAATTTTTAGACATAAAATAAGTTAATTTATTTATGACACAACAATGATGCAGTAATTATCTTATTAATGAAATATTGACATAATTGATGTTATAAACACCAAAATAAATGCAATTTGAGATTTTTTTATGAATTCCACTAATTTTCTAGGTTACTATGATATATTAATGTTGATTTAATCAACTTTGTTAGAACATTTAATTCTGTTATGACTTTCACAAAAATCATATATCAAATAGTGTCAAAATTGACACAAAATAGTTTTTAAATCAAATATTATATTATTAATTGTTATTGTATTCCTAAAAATCTAAGGTTCGGCCAAATGACTTAGATAAGGATATATATATTAATAATAAACAATTTGGGGTTCGTTTGGCATGTTATAGTAAGTGTATTAACCATATAGTGAAAGAAAACAAAAAAGACACGGTAAAAGTTAAATTATTTAACTTGGAGTTAAATCTAATTGATAAGGTTAAAATAATATCCTAAACTTGTCTAAATTCTATTGGTTGATATGATTTCGACCCAACCCCACTTTAGCTTCGAAATAAGACCCTTTGGAACCATTATAAACCGATTTTGACTTTAATATAAAATAATATTTTGAGATATTCCTAAGGTGCCCCTCTCCTCCCCTATAAAAGGACACCTCCTCCCCCTCCTCCTCGCACCAATTTGAGCTCTCAATCTCGGCCAAACCCTGCCAAAATCTCTTCTCCACTTCCCTAGCAACATCCTAGAGGTTCTCGTCTTCCTCAAAGACCAATTTTAGTGCCCTAAGAGGAGGTCTCAAAGAGGCGCTTCAAAGAAGAGGTAATTACCGTTACCAATTCTTTCATCTTTATTTCTTCTTCCACTTCTTCTTCTTAGGTTGTTTCATTATGAAGTAATAACATCAGTATCACTCATATACTGATATGTTATTATAAGTATGAAACAAACCTATTTCACCATCTATCCATCCTACGGAAAAAGAAATCACTGCGCGTGCGTACGTACGGAATACCGTCTCCACGCCGTGGTGTAATCTATTTTCCACCACAACTTTACATGGATGGGTATAATGGTGTAAAGAATAACTATACATAGTTATTACAACATCACATTGATTCTGATATATTGTATAATCCACTCCAATTCAATTCAATATTTATAGAAATGATATCATCGCTCGTGCGTACGTACGGACTACCGTCTCCACGACGCGATGAGATTCATTCTCCATGTTAACCATTTAAGAATGATTATAAAGTATATATAAGAAATAATAATGAAATATATGAAATTATAAAGCTACTGGATTTATGTATATATATACATATGTATGTCATCTACTTACTTCCATTTCAAGACAATAAGGAAAGGAAAAGAGCGTTCATGCGTACGTACGGACTACCGTCTCCATGAACGGTGTTTTTCATTTTATTTATCTACCAATTATATATATATACTGAATATATATGATATATAAATCATATTTTATATTCTGGAAGTAAGTAAATCATGATATAAGTAATAATGATGTTAAGAACAACAAGTCAAAACACCTACGATAAATGAAACGATTTTACCCAAAACGCTTCTTTAACATGAAATTTACAAAAGAACGGGTAATATAATGTCATAAGTGAACCATATATGATATCATAACAATGAATATGATTCTGTAATAAGTCAATAACATGATTTAAATCATTATACAGGAGTTTCGGACACTTACAAAGCATGTCGGACCTAAGGTAAGGGGAATATCACAATCTCATTTTTATCCGAGATTGTTTATTCGTAAGTATTTACTGGGGTGTATTTTTTCACCCACATCCATGTTTACTCAATATGTAATATTATTTCCATCCACCTAAAATTGTTTAAATCCATTTTTACCCTTTGGTGAGTTTTTAGTAATACGTATGAAAGGAATCTTTTGTCGTTTTTCGTACGAGGTACTTTTTGACTTTTCCGACAAAAGTACGAAGAATGTTTTTTTTATTATACAGCATGAATGGATTTTTAAAACATTATTTCCATGAAGCTTCCTTTACAAGTTTTCAGGTTTATTTTTAATCAACTTCTTTTATTTTAATGTTGTATGACATGTTATGAAAGGAAAAATGTTTTTGAAGAAGAAAGGATATTTTCCTCAAGAATGGAGTTCAAGTGTTTTATCAAAATTATTTTCCATCTAAGATAATAAAGGGTTCTGTTTTTATCCCTATTATTACATGGATTTGATTATGTTGTGATGGAAACATTTTTATGAATTCCTTTATCTTATATGAATTGATTTATGATGTCATGATGTTTCAAGAATCCCATTTTTGTTACATGTGTTATGGGATGATGTATGTTTTATGATTATGTGGCACACATAAGAAAGGATTAATTATAAGATGGGTGGGACCTATATCTCCCTCCAATGCATTGGGTAAAGATTTTATATCTCATGAGATAGACATGGCTGGAATGGTAGGTTATACCGGTTCAGTGAAACAGGACTGAAACGAGGGTTACTCGATTCAGAAAGGGACTTTGTCCACTAAGATAGTCATGGCAATGAGTCATGACTAACAAGAAATGATTTTCCATGATTATGTGTGCATTCCACAAAGTTTCAAGTTTCATGTTATGATTATGGTGATCTCATTTTCACTTCTATGATTTGTTCCATGTTAAGATATTATGATCTCTTTTGGAGGTTATGATTTTCAAAAAGATATGATATGATTTTTATTTCTTTTGTATACCCTTACTGAGGATTTGAGCTCACCCTTTTATGTTTTCTTTTCCCCATGATATAAATAAAGGTTTTAGGTAAAAAAAAATGGAAGATCTTTATGGGAGATATTGAAGATCTTTCACCAGGATTAGAAGATTATGTTCCGAGTTTCCAAAGACACTAAACTATTACGATCCTTGTGTGTGTGTTTTTTTGTTATGTACTAAGTATTCCGCAAATGTAATGTAATGTCCATGTACGTCAGGCTCCGGGTCTCTACATAATTCTTTTTATACCATGTTATGAACATCATGTAATCAGTTAAGTTAATAATGTTCATTTTGTCGGTATTTGGTTCTTAAGTCAAAAATAGACTTCTTACACTTACATGTTGTTAATTTGGTCATAGTTTCATTATATCCAGAATGATATTAATGATTTGGATAACATATATATCAGATATATTCATCATATACATGTATTTATAATATTACATCACATTTAGAGGAACGAAATGAAATGCACCGTTCATGGAGACGGTAAGCCGTACGTACGCATGAACGCTACTTCCATTTCTATCTCATATTTTCTGGAATGGAATAATAATGATATAAGAGTATATTATAATTCCAGTATAATAACACATATAATATCACTTACTTTATCCTTAACACATCCCACATATGGTATTAACAAATCAAATCACTTTCAGGGGGCGGTAGTCCGCACATCCTAAAATGAAGATATCGTGTTTACCCATAATGGAAACCATAAAGGTATGCCCAAAATTATAAAAACATAAGATTAAGGAAAACATAAACATATTATATATCATATATAAAAATAGTGACATCATAATGGCCACCTTTGAAGGTGTTAAATGAGTATTGAACAGTCATCGTTTCGGGAGGCAGAATTTCGCCATCCACGGAAACCGTATGTTCTTTAACCATTTGATGTAGTTGTGTGAGAGTGTAGCTCAAATAAATATTATAACAACATCTTGTATCTTGAAGATACTGGTGTTGTTAAAAAATACGTAAATAAAAAGAGTTTAGGGGGTTGGAGAAGCAAAATAAAACAAATGAACATGAGAGAATGAATTACCTTTAAAAGTGTAACTCCTTTTGATTTGAGCCTAAAGGCTTCCTTTGAAACGATTCTGCCCAAAGGATATCCTCTAGGATGAGGAGAGGGATGTGGAGAGAGTAAATGGGCAGGGTTTGGCCGAGCCAAAGGCTTGAGGAGTCTGTGAAATGAGGTAGAGGTGGGGGCCTTTTATAAGAGGAGAGGAGGGGCACTTTTGGAAAGTAAAGAAATATTACTTTATTTGAAAATGTGTTTCGGTTTTAAAAGGTCCCACATTGATATAATTCGTGGATAAGGTGATAAGGGTACGAAATACAATCATCCAATTGGTTTTGGCCATGTTTAGTTCATATATTTTACATTGTCTTTCCATTTTATTTAAATCCTCAAATAATGATGTCATCGCTGCATCATTATTATGTCATAAATAATTTAATTTATTTAATGTCTAAAAATCATAAAACAAATACTATGATGTAGGAAATCTTTGTATCTTTCCAATGACTACTTATAATTAAATATCTGATCTTTATAACCCCATGTAAAAATTATTTTCGTGAAACATATTATGTTTCGGTCATTTTTACTTTTACATTAAATAAAAAGGTATTTATGTCATTTCCCAACCCAAATTTCTCCATGGGGTCCCCAAGTTGACCCATGGCTTGTCTTGGTCGGCCATGATACAACCAATAAGGTTGGGACATGTGTCTAGGTAATTTCATATTATTAAAGCATTATTTATACCTTAAACTACACTAATTACCACTAATCGCGATTAAAAACGTAATAAGTTACTATTCACCAAAAAATTATTTTAATCGCATTGAACCACATTTTACTTCTTAATGACAACCATGTATGTCAGATTTTCAAAATTCAATACACATTAGTGGTAAACATTCATTTAACTGAAAAACCAGTTTGCTTGATTACCACTTAGTGGTTTCACTATTCATCAAAAATTGATGTTTTTCAGAAAATTACCAAAAAATCACCCTAAGCTATATTTGATAATCAGAATTCAAAAATTAAGTCTATTTTAAAAAATTCAAATCATATAAGTCACATTAATTTATTCAATAATTAATTCCCGCTGCCAGAGCAAATAGCGTGTTTTTACAAAATAATAAGTATCAAAAGATTGACAGCAGTTTAAGTCTAATTTCAAAGTGAAATTGATTCCAATGACCACAATTGGATAAAATGGTAAAAATATATTCTAATTTTACTTCAAAACCAATTCAAAACATAATCTAATCATATAAATAAATTAGATTAAAAAGTAGTTTTGATGTAAAATGCAGTATTTTTCACTATTCATTAAAAAATGAACATTGTCAAAAAAATTCCAAAAATTCACACAAGGTAAATTTTGATGTCCCAATCATAAAGGATAAGTTTATTTGGACAAACATAGTTTATAAAATTGTCAAAATATAGATTAAAAAATGGTTTGCCATCAAAAGGCAGTAAAACAATCTTTTAAGAATATTAGTGTATTCCATGCATATGATTGTATTTATTTTCATTTTAAGCCTCTATAACACTATCTTAATCATTAATAGACATAGATAAAAATATCTATTATTAATTACTTACTTGTGATGTTACATCCTTACCCCCTTTAGAAAATTGCATCCCCGCAATTTATTTACTTATCGAATAAATGGGGGTACTTATCCCTCATTGAATTTTCAGATTCCCATGTTGCCTCTTACGTCATGTGGGTTTTCCAGAAAACCTTTACCTGGCGAATCATCTTATTCCTTAACACTTTCTCCTTGTGGTCAAGAATCTGGACTGGTTGTTCCTCATAAGATAGGTTCTCTTCCAGCTGAACTACCTCTGGACTCAAAACATGAGATGGATCTGGCATATACTTTCTCAACATCGAAACATGAAAAAAATTGTGTACCTGAGATAAACTCGGAGGTAAAGCCACTCGGTATGCAACTGATCCAACTCTCTCCAGAATTTCATATGGTCCAACGAACCTTGGACTCAACTTTCCTTTCTTACCAAATCTCATCACACTTTTCCAAGGAGAAACCTTGA
Source organism: Viscum album (assembly GCA_963277665.1). Classification (NCBI taxonomy): domain Eukaryota; kingdom Viridiplantae; phylum Streptophyta; class Magnoliopsida; order Santalales; family Viscaceae; genus Viscum; species Viscum album. The sequence continues at coordinate 1,108,250,931 of OY728146.1, read as the reverse complement.
GAAAAACATGATCACCTACCTCGAAAGATAGATCCTTCCTCCGGTTATCCGCATTACTCTTCTGCCTGCTCTGAGCTATTCTCATGTGTTTCAGAATCAGCTGAACTTTTTCTGTCATCTCTTCTACCAATTCTGGTCCCATCAACTTCCTTTCATCCACTTCATCCCAGAAAGCTGGAGTTCGACACCGCTTCCCATATAATGCCTGAAATGGTGCCATCTGTATACTGGAATGAAAACTGTTATTATATGAAAACTCAACCAAAGAAAGATGTTGGTCCCAACTTCCCTGATAATCCATAGAAAAAGCTCGTAGCATATCCTCCAATGTCTGAATTGTTCGTTCTGACTGCCCATCTGATTGAGGATGAAAAGTTGTACTAAAATTTAATTCGGTACCCAACAACTTCTGAAGGCCTTTCCAAAAGTTAGAAGTAAACCTGGGATCAAGATCTGATACAATGGAGAGAGGAACTCCATGTAACCTGACTATCTCTTTAAGATACAAACGTGAAAGTTGATCAAGAGAGAAAGTATCTCGTATAGCAAGGAAATGAGCAGATTTGGTCAAGCGATCCACAATAACCCAGATTGCATTATTACCTCGAGATGTCTTCGGTAATCCAACAACAAAGTCCATTGATATATTCTCCTATTTCCACTCTGGCACTGGTAAAGGATGAAGCATCCCTTTCGGTAACTGCCGCCCTACTTTAACCTGCTGACAAGTCAAACACTTCACAGTAAAATCAGCAATATCTCTTTTCATTCTATCCCACCAGTAATACTCCCGCAGATCTCTATACATCTTAGTACTGCCCGGATGAACTGAAAACGGAGAACTATATGCTTCACATAACAACTCTCTCTTCAACTGTGAATCACAAGGCACACACAATCTCTTCCCAAATCTCAAAACGCAATCATTATCAATGTTGAATTCAGGCAACTTACCTTTCTGAACCAGTTCTACCTTTTTCTGCAACTCACTATCTTGCTTCTGTGCTTGCTTGATTCTATCTGATAGAGATGATCTCACTGATACCTGAAACAAAACAGAAGGACTTCCTGCACCAACAACTTCTATGCCAAATTTCATCAAATCCTTAACTAAAGGATCACGTTCCAAACACAACATTGTTAATGAAGCATTACTTTTTCGACTCAAAGCATTAGCCACATTATTTGCATTTCCCGGATGGTAATGAATTGTACAATCATAATCCTTGATTAATTCCAGCCATCTCCTTTGTCTCATGTTTAACTCTTTCTGAGTGAATATATACTTTAAACATTTGTGATCGGTATATATTTCACACTTTACTCCATACAAATGATGCCTCCAAATTTTTAAAGCAAAAACAACAACAGCTAATTCAAAATCATGTGTAGGGTAATTTACCTCATGAGTTTTCAACTGTCATGAAGCATAAGCAATTACCTGATCATTCTGCATTAGGACGCAACAAATTCCTTTCAATGAAGCATCACTATATATAACAAACTCACCATTCCTGGAAGGTAGTGCCAAAACTGGTGCATTCACCAATCTTCTTTTCAATTCCTGAAAACAATCATCACATTCTTTTGTCCAGATAAACATAACACCCTTCTGAGTTAGCTTAGTCATTGGACTAGATAGCCGTGAAAAATTTCTAACAAAACTTCGGTAATAGCCCACCAAACCAAGGAAGCTACGAATCTCAGTTACATTTGTGGGTCTTGGCCATTCATCCGCAACTTTTGTTTTTGCAGGATCAACAGTTATTCCGTCTTTAGAAACAATGTGACCAAGGAAAGAAATTTGTTGCAACCAAAACTCACACTTTCTGAATTTCCCGTAAAGTTTCTTTTCTTTTAAGGTTTGCAAGATAAGCCTTAAATGTATTTCATGCTCTTCTTTAATTTTAGAAAACACCAAAATATCATCAATGAAAACCACCACAAACTTATCCAAGAACTCATGGAAAATTCTATCCATTAAGTCAATGAATACAGCAGGTGCATTGGTTAGCCCAAAAGGCATTACTACAAATTCATAATGGCCATATCTCGTACGAAACACGGTCTTCGGAATATCTGCCTCCTTTACCTTTAGCTGATGGTACCCCGATCTCAGGTCAATCTTTGAAAAAAACTGAGCTCCCTGGAGCTGATCAAACAAATCATCGATATGAGGCAAAGGTTATTTGTTCTTAACAGTGATATTATTCAAGGATCTATAATCAATGCAAAGTATCATAGAACCATCTTTCTTTTTAACAAATAAAACAGGAGCACCCCATGGTGATGTGCTAGGTCTAATGAAACCTTTCTCTAATAAATCTTGCAATTGCTCCTTCAACTCTAAAAGTTTAATTTGTGCCATTCGATAAGGGGGTTTTGAAATTGTCTTAGCATCAGGAACTAAGTCAACAGTAAACTCAACTTCCCGATCTGGTATTAATCCAGGAAACTCATCAGGAAAAACATCAGGATACTCATTTACCACTATCACATCATTAATCTGAACAGTTCTTTTATTTTCAACGACGTGTGCAAGGTAACATTCATTTCCATCTTTTACAAGTTTCTCGGCCTCTTGATATGTAATCAAAAGTAAGGGTTCATTCTTGTAAACAAACCGAAAGTCTTTCTGAAAAGAAACTTCTTTAGCTCTACAGTCAATCTTAGCATGGTAAATAGAGAGCCAATCCATACCCAGGATAATGTCAAACTCTACTAGAGGTAGAACAATAAGGTTTGCAAGTAGTTTCTTTCCACAGATAAGGATAGGAAGACTCTTATAAATTCTTTTTGCCTCAACATTTCCCCCAGGTATTTTTACCAAAAGTTCAGGAGTCATTTCTTGAGATAGTATTCCCATTTTACTAGAAAAGGTTTCAGAGATGAAAGAATGTGTAGACCCCGAATCAAACAACACACTGGCATAATCTGAAAAAACTAACAATGTAACTGATACAACTTCATTTGATGGCCCGACATCTGCTGAAGTAGTTGCAAAGGATTTCACCACCCCTTTCTGCTTGTAGTCTAACTGCTTCCCATCACTCAAGCTCTTTGTCGGACACTCGTTTGCATAGTGACCCATCTCATTGCACTTATAACATTTCACTAACTGTAAATCAAATTTGTTCTTACCTTCACCTTGATCCTTTTCAGTGCAATCACGAGCCTTATGTCCCATCTTACCACATCAGTAGCACTTTCCAGAATTCAGAAGACATTCCCCAGCATGCTTTTTGCCACATTTATCACAAACTGGATACATAGTTCTCTTACCATCATACTTTTTTGAAGAATTCTTACCTTTCTCCTGCCACCTCGGTCTCTTCTTCTGCTGGTTGTTATAGAACAGTTGGTCATCAGAAAACTCCATTTCCACCTTCTCAGCACATCGAACAAGCTTTTCATAACTTTTAAACTCACGAGATGCTAATTCCCTTCGATATTTTGGCTTTAATCCTGAGTAAAAACGATTTATTTTACTATCAAGGTCTCGGATAAAATTTGGAGCATACCTTGCCAATCGAGCGAACCTTTCTTCATAGGCAGCCACTGAGTCTTCCTCTTGCCTCAATTCCAAGAATTTCTTTTCCATCCTATGTCGAACAACCTTAGGAAAATACTTCTCAAGAAAAATACCTTTGAATTCATCCCAGTCAAGAGCATCAATTTCATCGGCGTCCTTGATATTTTTAACCATAGACCACCACTGATCTGCTTCACCCTCCAAACGGTAAATAGCCAGACTAACCTTTTGATCGTATGAACACCCCATGACATCAAAAATCTTCTCCAGTGCTTTAATCCATCCTTTAGCTAGAACAGGGTCAGATGATCCTCTGAATTATGGTGGATGTTGCCTCATGAAATGTTCTACCACTGACATGTTCCTCTACGGTTTATCTGGCTGATCTAGTGCATGGATACCACCACCATTTATCGCTTGAGTCAACTGCGCCATTACTGCAACAAACTGTTCAGTTCCAATTCCGAACATCTCGGGATGCTGATTCGGAAGGTTATTTCCTTCTGTATGCCTTCCTAGCATTGCTTCCCTGTTTCCACTGCGGAAAACCATTCTGAACAAACATGTCTTAGATGAAGCAACATGGTAATCTTTAAATTCTATATCATTTCTAAAAAATGAATCTTTTTGGATAATAATTTAATATAATTCTAACTCCTAAAGTTATCTAAACCGACCTTTGATACCAACTATAAGGCCGCAGCCTTAAACCTTACTTAATCTTGAGTTATTACAAGATTACACATTGAGGATCTTTTCAGGTTTAGAGTTTTAGAGAATTAGATCATAAAACTTGCATTACATTCCACATATAAACAAAGTGGTTACATAAAGATAGTATTCTTCATTCCCATCAATGGAAACACATTTAAAATAAAACATGGATTATTTATTGACACATCCTTGACTCTATCATCTTTTCATGTACCTTTCCCTTGACCTGTGAAAAACATTTCAAAAACTTGGGATGAGCATAAAAACTCAGTATGGGTTATAAAAAAACATGGAAAGGAAACATGAGTTCATATATACATAAGAATGAAATCATACTTTACCCATAAAACATAGGCACTTTAACATACCTCATAAAATCATGAATAAATCATAGAAATCATAAGACATAAAGGTAACTTGAGGCATTCATAACATTCTTACGTAGGGAGTAACCCTCTTGGTTACGTTTGGAATACCCATCACAGTATATTCCCTAAATCTCTTCGGAGAAACCTTAACGTTTCACTCCTTCATGTTACCCAATGCATTGGAGAGCTATAACGGGCTCACCCGCCCTTAGTTTATCACGGAACCACCCGTCTTCATAATAATGCCCAAGAACAATAACATAATCATATCACATAAAACATGCATAAAGGAAACATAACATTTCCACTTTTCAATCTTGAGATATCAATACAACACATTGATATTATAAAAACATTATGAAAACCATTTTCAATACCAATGTAAAACATGGTATTTATTTTTCATTTAAAAAAAAGTATGGCTTGTAGAGGAAGCCGAAACTCAAATAACGGTTACAACGGCGGATAAGTCGTTGTCGCCGCATACGTACGACAAAAACTGTAACACCCTGAGCTTCCACGATACGCTTCTCATTCAATAATGCAATAGCTTGCATTGTACGCAAGTTTGAGTTCTAACACACCGCAACTAATCAAAGTAGCCGTTATGAATAGTAATAACCACCTTTTAAATTTATAGAAATTTTATATTTCAAAATGGACTTCATTTTTGTATTCCTAATATTTAAATTAGCCTATGTTGAATTTTTTTGTAATTTTCTGAGAACTTCCAAACTATTATGAATAGTGAAAAATATTTAAAACAACTTTTTAAATAAAAATAATTAATAGTGATAAATTATACTATTTAGTGGTTTTAAAGTATAATTGGAATATATTTTTATAATTTTATCCAATGGTGGTCATTAGAATTAATTTGACATTGAAATTGGACATAAACAATTGTCAATCTTTTGATATAAATTGTTTCTTAAAAACACGCTATTTGTTGTAACAGCGGGAATTAATTATAAAATTAATTTATACAACTTATATGTTTGGAATTTTGTAAAATAGACATCATTTTTGAATTCGGAATATCAATTATATCTTAGGGTGAAATTTTGGCCTTATTCTGAAAAACTTCAATTTTTGATGAATAGTGAAACCACTAAGTGGTAGTTAAATAACTGATTTTTCGTTTAAATGAAATATTACCACTTCTGTGATTTGATTTTCAAAAATCCGACATACATGGTTGTCATTAAGAAGTAAAATGTGGTTCAATGAGATTAAAATAATTTTTTGGTGAATAGTAACTTTTAAGTTCTTAATCGCGATTAGAGGTAATTAGTGTAGTTTAAGGTACAAATAATGTTTTTATAATATGAGATGAGCATGACACTTGTCCTACTCCTATTGGATGAGTCATGGCCGACCAAGACAACCCATGGGTCAACTTGGGGACCCCATGGAGCCACTTTAGTTAGAAAATGACATAAATACCTTTTATTTAATGTTAAAGTAAAAAATGACACAAACATAAAATGTTTTACTAAAACAATTTTTACGTGGGGTTACACAAGTCCAAATTTTGATTATAAATATTAATTAGAAAGATAAAAAGATTTCCTACATCATAGTATTTGTTTTATAATTTTTAGACATTAAATAAATTAAATTATTTATGACATAATTATGATGTGGCGATGACCTCATTATTTAACGATTTAAATAAAATGAGAAGATAATGAAACATCCAAGGCTTACACTTGTCCAAAGCCTATTGGATGAAGATATTTCGAAACCTTATCACCTTAGCCTCTAATTATATAAGTGTGGGACCTTTAGAATCCGAAAAGCATTGTGAAATAATGTAACATTTCAATCTTTCCAAAAGTGCCCCTCCTCTCCACTTATAAAAGGCCCCCACCTCTCCCACCTCATTTACACTTTCAAGCCATTTGGCTCGGCCAACCTCTGCCAAAATACTCTCCCAACATTCCTCCCTTACTCATATAAGCCTCACTTTGGGCAGAACTCTTCCCAAGGAAGCCTTTGGCTCAAATCAGAAAGAGTTACCCGATTTTGAGGTAATGTCTTTTCTAATGTTGTTTTGTTTTATTTTTCTTCTCCAACCCCCTAAACTCTTTTTATTCAATTCTTTTGTAACAACACCAGTATCCTCAAAATACTAGTATGTTGTTATAATAATTATTCGAGCTACACTTACACACACCTACATCTAATGGTTAAAGAACATACGGTTTCTGTGGATGGCAAATTTCTGCCTCACGAAACGATGATTGTTCAACACTCATATAACACCTCCAAATGTGGCCATTAAGATGTCACTATTTTTATATATGATATATAATGTGTTTATGTTTTACTTATGCTTCTTTATTTCTCATTTATGGCTTACTTTATGATTTCCATTATGGGTAAAACGCGATAATTTCATTTTAGGAAGTGCGGACTACCGCCCCCTCAAAGTGATTTGAATCGTTAATGCCATATGTGGGATGTATAAAGGATGGAGTAAATGGTATTATACACTATATTATACTGGAATTATATTATACATTTATATCATTATGAATTAGTTCCATTAAATATGAAATTGAAATGAAAGTAGCGTTCATGCGTACGTACGGCTTACCGTCTCCATGAACGGTGCATTTCATTTCTTACCTCTAAATGTTACGTAATATTACAAATGAATGTATATACTGGATATATAAGATATATATGACATCTAAATCATTAATATAATTCTGGATATAATGGATATTTCACCACATAAACAACTTGTAATTATAAGAAGCTTATTGTTGACTCAAGTTCCAAAGATCGACAAAACGACCGTTATTAACTTAAATAATTACATAATGTTCATATCATTGTAATAAGTGATATAATAAGGATAATGAAATTGAAAAGGGTTCTTAATAAGGTATATATTAACTCTAGTTTATTATTCAGGAGGTTAAAGAACGGTTGAGTCAAGTCAGACAAGAGGTAAGGGAATTTCTTAACCCAACTTCCATTCTTTGGGTTAATCTCCTACTTTCAAATTATGTCATGATATTATTATGTCTTATTTTGTATTTTTACTTTCTTTATGTGTACCTATAGTGAATACACATAATATATCTATTTCATTTTAAAAATTATCTTTTAAGGACTTCGTCTCAATCCCCTTTCATTGAGGCATATTTGGTTTTATACACAACTTTCTTTTATACGGTGTATAAACCCCTTTGACTTTTACGTTTATTCAAAAGGAATCTTTTTTATACGAAGCGTTTTCCTAAACGACAAAAAGGGAATGTTTTTCTTTCCGTACTTATGCGGCGACAACGACTTCTCCGCCGCTGTGGCCATTATTTGAGTTTCGGCTTCCTCTACAAGCCATCATTTTTTTAATGAAAAATAAATACAAAGTTTTAACTTTCTTTTATTTTGGTATTAAAAATGGTTTTGAAAGCATTTTTATTATATCAAAGTGTTGTATTGATATCTTCTGATTGAAATGTGGAAATGTTATGTTTCCTTTATGCATGTTTTATGTGATACGATTATGTTATGGTTTATGATATGTTTAAACCTATTCATATGAGGAATGTATTGGACTTAATAAGTGACGGGTGGAGCCCGCTATAGCTCCTCGATGCATCGGTAGGTCTCATGAGACAACTAGACATGGAATTGGCCGAGGCCCTTTCCCAAATTGATTTATGGTTTTGGCCGAGGCCTTAATCATTTTAGACGTCTTGGCCGAGGCCTTGACAAAATGTTTCAGAATGTCCGGCATTATACATTCCCTCATTATGAAAGTGGTTATTGATATTGCATGTGATTATTCGACCAGTATAATATCCATGTGAAGAAGTAAATGGAATTATCTCATTTTATTTTTGCCATATTATGTTGATGTTCAAGTTTAAAAGGCTTTTGTTTTAGTTATACATTACCTTAAATGTTTATGTTTATTTATGAAAGCTTCCGCAATATTGTTATCCTTACTGAGCATCTGAGCTCACCCCTTTCAATGTTTTAATATTTTCCAGGATGTGAAGAAGTATTTTATGAATGACCTGCAGGGATAGTCAGAAGAGGATATGAGTGTGGACTATGGAGACTTTGTTATTGTAGTTTTTCACTTTATGATGTAATGTAACGTTTACGAATGTATCTAGTGTTTCCAAGGCTACTAAACTAATCGGTCTTTCGAGACTTGATCTTTTGTGATCATGCCAATGTTACGAAGTAATGCACCGACTCTGGGTAGCTGGGGTCGGGGCGTTACAGTTGGTATCAGAGGCAGTTTAGTACTAACCTTGGAAGCTATATTTAGATAAACTCTGATTAGAGCACATAGCCTAAAGATAGACTTTGAGGATTAGTATAGAAGAACTTTCTAGAATTTTGGTATTATAGAGATGTTATGACTTTTCTGAGCAATACATCCCTGTCTGGATACGAGCAGGTAGAGGCGGCTCTGGCACAGATGTACCTAGGGGTAAAACCCGAAAACACCGATTTGAGCTAGACTCGAACGGGAACTGGTGCACGACAACGGGCCTTGCTGCACTCTTGGTTACGACACTCCCGGGGGATATGCTTAGGATAATTCTCATTTTATTTACAAACCACTATGAAGGGTTATTAGTATATACTTTCTCAAAGAAAACATTTCTTTTTATGATTATGGATTATATCCATAAATAGTTCAATTTATGTTAAGTGTTTTATAAGTATGGAATTATGTATTTTGATTCATAAACTAATCTAGTTTATGCCATTGCTTAGAAATGGCGCCTAGTGGAAGGAATGGAAACCGTAACAATGCACGAACTCCGTGTAGGGATTGCCCTCCTGATCAAGATAATTATTGTGGATCTGGAGATACGACTGGTGCTGATCAACTTATTACCATACTGGGACAACTCACTCAGGTTATGAATAATAACCTTACTCGTATGGAGCACCCTGATCCGCAACGTGGAGGATCAATGTCAGACCGCTTCATGAGGCAACAACCACCAACCTTCAATGGGAGTACAAATCCTATAGTAGCTGAGCAATGGATAAATTCCTTAGAGAAAATATTCCATGCCTTGGGGAGTAGTGAAAGGGAGAAGGTTGTCATGGAAGTTTACCGCCTCACTGGAGATGCCGATCAGTGGTGGTCGCTGATTCAAAACACAAAGGAAGATGATGACGTATCGAATATGGAATGGAGGGAGTTCAAAGATATTTTCTTAGAAAAATACTTTCCTCGAGACCATCGAGCAGATATGGAAAGGCAATTTCTGAGTCTGAGGCAGAAGGAGGATGAGATTGTCGCAAAGTATGAGGCTAACTTTACAAGGTTAGCAAGGCATGCTGCCAATTATATACGTAACCCAAGGAGTAAGATTGATCGTTTCTTTGATGGGTTAAAACCATTTCTCCGTCGAGCTTTGGTATCACAATCCTTCTCATCATACGAAGATATTGTCTCGTGTGCTATCAAGACAGAAAAGGAATTCTCTAAGTCTTATGACAACAAAGTAAAGCAAGAGAAGAAGAGAACGGTGGAACAAGAGACAGATAAAGGGAAAAAGGGAAAGACGGATTTTCCATTATGTGATAATTGTGGGAAGAATCACCCTGGTAATTGCCTAAAAGGAATGGGAGTTTGTTATAAATGTGGAGAAAAGGGTCACCAGGCTCGTGATTTTAAGGGAAAGAAAGAGGCTGTCAAAGTTGAATGCTACAATTATAGAGAAATGGGTCATTATGCAAATGAATGTCCTAAGCGTCAGGGAAACTTACCTCAAAAAAGGCCAAGGGATCAAGGACAATCTTATGCTGTTACTACAGTTGAAGCAGAATAACTAATGTATTGGTGCTTTTGGACTCAAGGATTATATTCTGGTTATAAGAATAATGTAATATATATATATGGATTGTACTGCAGTACTTTTTGATTTCAGTAAGGTTTTAATATGATTAAGGTAATCATATTTTTAGTATGTGACAATAAGAGAAACTTTTCTTTGTTTGGGGAATCTGATGTTACAATTGATTTTGGAATTTAGAGACCTTTTAGAGAAAGTCTGGATGATGGTATTTTGGATAACTATAAAGGTTGGAGTGGATTAAGTTGAACTGTGGATAGTATTGTTTAAGGTTAAAACATTTATGAAGATTATTTTTGGAATAGTATAGTACTATATTTTTAGGAAAAGGACAACCTGCAGGGTGGGGAATAACCCGTCGCGTCGGACAAAGCTGCAGGAATCGAACCCACAACCATAGTGCGACAAGCCTTTATTTCCTACCACTAGCCTACAGGAAGTCCCTGGTTATTACAAAATAGTTTTACTAATCTAAATGGTATGTGTTAACATTTTGAACCTTATACAATTAGGATAAATAGAATATTTTTGAGTTCTGTTACCATTTGGAGTAAAAGTTGGGTTTGTGGTAAAAATTTATTAACGAATGAAAGTATACATAACAAGTATGTATATTCCCTTACGTTCTTAGTAAATCTCATAAATAAATTCCTCAACATTATAAAAGGTAACTTAAAACAAAAATGTTGTCGGTTAACTTTTCCAACTGGGGATTCAATGACCGTTTAACCAATCACAAGTTTGTGATTTTCTTACGGTTAAACTTTCTCCTAATCCTGTTTTCTATAACTCTCCATCAGACCTTGATGGTTTGTTTTTCTTCCATATCCATATTTTCACAGAATCCTAGAATGGGCTATATTGGGTGACCTTTGTACTTATCCTGCTTTCTTTTAATGTTATATATTTATTAACCTTATTTCCGATGTGGGTTTTCCACAAAGGTATTTTCTATTTTCAACCTTTTATTATCAAAGAAAAATTTCAAATTGCGAGGACGCAATTTATTGAAGGAGGGGAGAATGTAACACCCCGGGCTTCCACGATACGCTTCTCATTCAATAATGCAATAGCTTGCATTGTACGCAAGTTCGAGTTCTAACACACCGCAACTAATCAAAGTAGCCGTTATGAATAGTAATAACCACCTTTTAAATTTATAGAAATTTTATATTTCAAAATGGACTTCATTTTTGTATTCCTAATATTGAAATTAGCCTATGTTGAATTTTTTTGTAATTTTCTGAGAACTTCCAAACTATTATGAATAGTGAAAAATATTTAAAACAACTTTTTTAATAAAAATAATTAATAGTGATAAATTATACTATTTAGTGGTTTTAAAGTATAATTGGAATATATTTTTATCATTTTATCCAATGGTGGTCATTAGAATTAATTTGACATTGAAATTGGACATAAACAATTGCCAATCTTTTGATATAAATTGTTTCTTAAAAACACGCTATTTGTTGTAACAGCGGGAATTAATTATAAAATTAATTAATAAAACTTATATGTTTGGAATTTTGTAAAATAGACATCATTTTTGAATTTGGAATATCAATTATATCTTAGGGTGAAATTTTGGCCTTATTCTGAAAAACTTCAATTTTTGATGAATAGTGAAACCACTAAGTGGTAGTTAAATAACTGATTTTTCGTTTAAATGAAATATTACCACTTCTGTGATTTGATTTTCAAAAATCCGACATACATGGTTGTCATTAAGAAGTAAAATGTGGTTCAATGAGATTAAAATAATTTTTTGGTGAATAGTAACTTTTAAGTTCTTAATCGCGATTAGAGGTAATTAGTGTAGTTTAAGGTACAAATAATGTTTTTATAATATGAGATGAGCATGACACTTGTCCTACTCCTATTGGATGAGTCATGGCCGACCAAGACAACCCATGGGTCAACTTGGGGACCCCATGGAGCCACTTTAGTTAGAAAATGACATAAATACCTTTTATTTAATGTTAAAGTAAAAAATGACACAAACATAAAATGTTTTACTAAAACAATTTTTACGTGGGGTTACACAAGTCCAAATTTTGATTATAAATATTCATTAGAAAGATAAAAAGATTTCCTACATCATAGTATTTGTTTTATAATTTTTAGACATTAAATAAATTAAATTATTTATGACATAATTATGATGTGGCGATGACCTCATTATTTAACGATTTAAATAAAATGAGAAGATAATGAAAAATCCAAGGCTTACACTTGTCCAAAGCCTATTGGATGAAGATATTTCGAAACCTTATCACCTTAGCCTCGAAGTATATAAGTGTGGGACCTTTAGAATCCGAAAAGCATTGTGAAATAATGTAACATTTCAATCTTTCCAAAAGTGCCCCTCCTCTCCACTTATAAAAGGCCCCCACCTCTCCCACCTCATTTACACTTTCAAGCCATTTGGCTCGGCCAACCTCTGCCCAAATACTCTCCCAACATTCCTCCCTTACTCATATAAGCCTCACTTTGGGCAGAACTCTTCCCAAGGAAGCCTTTGGCTCAAATCAGAAAGAGTTACCCGATTTTGAGGTAATGTCTTTTCTAATGTTGTTTTGTTTTATTTTTCTTCTCCAACCCCCTAAACTCTTTTTATTCAATTCTTTTGTAACAACACCAGTATCCTAAATATACTAGTATGTTGTTATAAGAATTATTCGAGCTACACTTACACACACCTACATCTAATGGTTAAAGAACATACGGTTTCTGTGGATGGCAAATTTCTGCCTCACGAAACGATGATTGTTCAACACTCATATAACACCTCCAAAGGTGGCCATTAAGATGTCACTATTTTTATATATGATATATAATGTGTTTATGTTTTACTTATGCTTCTTTATTTCTCATTTATGGCTTACTTTATGATTTCCATTATGGGTAAAACGCGATAATTTCATTTTAGGAAGTGCGGACTACCGCCCCCTCAAAGTGATTTGAATCGTTAATGCCATATGTGGGATGTATAAAGGATGGAGTAAATGGTAATATACACTATATTATACTGGAATTATATTATACATTTATATCATTATGAATTAGTTCCATTAAATATGAAATTGAAATGAAAGTAGCGTTCATGCGTACGTACGGCTTACCGTCTCCATGAACGGTGCATTTCATTTCTTACCTCTAAATGTTACGTAATATTACAAATGAATGTATATACTGGATATATAAGATATATATGACATCTAAATCATTAATATAATTCTGGATATAATGGATATTTCACCACATAAACAACTTGTAATTATAAGAAGCTTATTGTTGACTCAAGTTCCAAAGATCGACAAAACGACCGTTATTAACTTAAATAATTACATAATGTTCATATCATTGTAATAAGTGATATAATAAGGATAATGAAATTGAAAAGGGTTCTTAATAAGGTATATATTAACTCTAGTTTATTATTCAGGAGGTTAAAGAACGGTTGAGTCAAGTCAGACAAGAGGTAAGGGAATTTCTTAACCCAACTTCCATTCTTTGGGTTAATCTCCTACTTTCAAATTATGTCATGATATTATTATGTCTTATTTTGTATTTTTACTTTCTTTATGTGTACCTATAGTGAATACACATAATATATCTATTTCATTTTAAAAATTATCTTTTAAGGACTTCGTCTCAATCCCCTTTCATTGAGGCATATTTGGTTTTATACACACCTTTCTTTTATACGGTGTATAAACCCCTTTGACTTTTACGTTTATTCAAAAGGAATATTTTTTATACGAAGCGTTTTCCTAAACGACAAAAAGGGAATGTTTTTCTTTCCGTACTTATGCAGCGACAACGACTTCTCCGCCGCCGTGGCCATTATTTGAGTTTCGGCTTCCTCTACAAGCCATCATTTTTTTAATGAAAAATAAATACAAAGTTTTAACTTTCTTTTATTTTGGTATTAAAAATGGTTTTGAAAGCATTTTTATTATATCAAAGTGTTGTATTGATATCTTCTAATTGAAATGTGGAAATGTTATGTTTCCTTTATGCATGTTTTATGTGATACGATTATGTTATGGTTTATGATATGTTTAAACCTATTCATATGAGGAATGTATTGGACTTAATAAGTGACAGGTGGAGCCCGCTATAGCTCCTCGATGCATCGGTAGGTCTCATGAGACAACTAGATGTGGAATTGGCCGAGGCCCTTTCCCAAATTGATTTATGGTTTTGGCTGAGGCCTTAATCATTTTAGACGTCTTGGCCGAGGCCTTGACAAAATGTTTCAGAATGTCCGGCATTATACATTCCCTCATTATGAAAGTGGTTATTGATATTGCATGTGATTATTCAACCAGTATAATATCCATGTGAAGAAGTAAATGGCATTATCTCATTTTATTTTTGCCATATTATGTTGATGTTCAAGTTTAAAAGGCTTTTGTTTTAGTTATACATTACCTTAAATGTTTATGTTTATTTATGAAAGCTTCCGCAATATTGTTATCCTTACTGAGCATCTGAGCTCACCCCTTTCAATGTTTTAATATTTTCCAGGATGTGAAGAAGTATTTTATGAATGACCTGCAGGGATAGTCAGAAGAGGATATGAGTGTGGACTATGGAGACTTTGTTATTGTAGTTTTTCACTTTATGATGTAATGTAACGTTTACGAATGTATCTAGTGTTTCCAAGGCTACTAAACTAATCGGTCTTTCAAGACTTGATCTTTTGTGATCATGCCAATGTTACGAAGTAATGCACCGACTCTGGGTAGCTGGGGTCGGGGCGTTACAAAAACATTCCCTTTTGTCGTTTAGTAAACGCTTCATATAAAAAAGATTCCTTTTGAATAAACGTAAAAGTCAAAGGGGTTTATACACCGTATAAAATAAAGTTGTGTATAAATAAAATATGCCTCAATGAAAGGAGATTGAGACGAAGTCCCATACCTCGTATCCGACATGACCCGACCGTTCTTTAATCTCCTGAATAATAAACTTGAGTTAATCTCTACTTTCTTATGAATCATTTTCAAGTTCATTATTCCTTTTATACCATGTTATAAACATCATGTAATCAGTTAAGTTAAAAATGTTCATTTTGTCGGTATTTGGTTGTTAAGTCAAAAATAGACTTCTTACACTTACATGTTGTTAATTTGGTCATAGGTTCGTTATATCCAGAATGATATTAATGATTTGGATAATATATATATCATATATATTCATCATATACATGAATTTATAATATTACATCACATTTAGAGGTACGAAATGAAATGCACCGTTCATGGAGACGGTAAGCCGTACGTACGCATGAACGCTACTTCCATTTGTATTTCATATTTTCTAGAATGGAATCATAATGATATAAGAGTATATTATAATTCCAGTATAATAACATATATAATATCATTAACTTTATCCTTTACACATCCCACATATGGTATTAACGAATCAAATCACTTTCAGGGGGCGGTAGTCCGCACTTCCTAAAATGAAGATATCGTGTGTACCCATAATGGAAACCATAAAGGTATGCCCAAAATGAAAAAAAACAGAAGCTTAAGGAAAACATAAACATATTATATATCATATATAAAAATAGTTTCATCATAATGGCCACCTTTGAAGGTGTTAAATGAGTATTGAACAATCATCGTTTCGGGAGGCAGAATTTCGCCATCCACGGAAACCGTATGTTCTTTAACCATTTGATGTAGTTGTGTGAGTGTGTAGCTCAAATAACTATTATAACAACATCCTTGTATATTGAAGATACTGGTGTTGTTACAAAATAATTAAATAAAAAGAGTTTAGGGGGTTGGAGAAGAAAAATAAAACAAATGAACATGAGAGAATGAATTACCTTTAAAAGTGTAACTCCTTTTGATTTGAGCCTAAAGGTTTCCTTTGAAAGGATTATTCCCAAAGGAAATCCTCTAGGATGAGGATAGGGATGTGGAGAGAGTAAATGGCCAGGTTTTGGCCGAGCCGAAGGCTTGAGAAGTGTGTGAAATGAGGTAGAGTTGGGGACCTTTTATAAGAAGAGAGGAGGGGCACTTTTGGAATGTAAAGAAATATTACTTTATTTGAAAATGTTTTTCGGCTTTAAAAGGCCCCATGTTGATATAATTCGTGGATAAGGTGATAAGGGTTCTAAATCCACTCATACAATTGGTTTTGGCCATGTGTAGTTCATAGATTTTACATTGTCTTTCCATTTTATTTAAATCGTCAAATAATGATGTCATCGCTGCATCATTATTATGTCATAAATAATTTAATTTATTTACTGTCTAAAAATCATAAAACAAATACTATGATGTAGGAAATCTTTTTATCTTTCCAATTACTATTTATAATTAAATATCTGATCTTTATAACCCTATGTAAAAATTGTTTTCGTGAAACATATTATGTTTGTGTCATTTTTACTTTTACATTAAATAAAAAGTTATTTATGTCATTTCCCAACCACAATGTCTCCATGGGGTCCCCAAGTTGACCCACTGCTTGTCTTGGTCGGTCATTACACAACCAATAAGGTTGGGACATGTTTCTAGGTCATTTCATATTATTGAAGCATTATTTATACCTTAAACTACACTAATTACCACTAATCGCGATTAAAAACTTAATAAGCTACTATTCACCAAAAAATTATTTTAATCTCATTGAACCACATTTTACTTATTAATGACAACCATGTATGTCGGATTTTCAAAATTCAATACACATTAGTGGTAAACTTTCATTTAACTGAAAAACCAGTTTGCTTGATTACCACTTAGTGGTTTCACTATTCATCAAAAATTGATGTTTTTCAGAAAATTACCAAAAAAATCACCCTAAGCTATATTTGATATTCAGAATTCAAAAATGAAGTCTATTTTACAAAATTCAAATCATATAAGTCACATTAATTAATTCAATAATTAATTCCCACTGCCAGAGCAAATAGCGTGTTTTTACAAAATAATAATTATCAAAAGATTGACACCAGGTTAAGTCTAATTTTAAAGTGAAATTGATTCCAATGACCACCATTGGATAAAATGGTAAAAATATATTCTAATTTTTCTTCAAAACCAATTCAAAACATAATCTAATCATATAAATAAATTAGATTAAAAAGCAGTTTTGATGTAAAATGCAGTATTTTTCACTATTCATTAAAAAATGAACATTGTTAGAAAAATACCAAATATTAACACAAGGTAAATTTTGATGTCCCAATAATAAAGGATAAGTTTATTTTGACAAACATAGTTTATAAAATTGTCAAAATATAGATTCAAAAATGGTTTTCCATCAAAAGGCAGTAATACAATCTTTTAAGAATATTAGTGTATTCCATGCATAAGATTGTATTTATTTTCATTTTAAGAATCTATAACACTATATTAATCATTAATAGACATAGATAAAAATATCTATTATTCATTATTTACTTGGGATGTTACAGTATCAGTGATTTATATGACCTTTAATTTCCATGTCCCAAAATTGTCAAAAAAATCCAATAACATTTTTGATAAAATGAGGATTTACTTTTAGATAATATTACATGTTATGTAAACATATGACTCAACATGTAGAGATTCAAAAAAAACACTAAATTCACCATCATATGTATCATCCCATTTCCTTCTCGGATCTCCCATGAAATGAAAATTGAAAACCATGAAGTGGTTAATGAAATACCTAAATGATTGGTAAAGGGTTGTCATAATTTCTACACTGTTCACAGACACTCTTGTGTATATGATGACCTTATGTATGGTTTCAGTTTGGGTTTTTGTTTTGTAATGGACTGGGATAGGTAGCTCAACATGTGTTTGATATTGGGATGATGAGTATCTTGCCGAAAATAGATGATCCTATTTTGTATGATAACTTCTTATGTTCATTTATATATGTTGTTTTATAAAAGAAAATTAGTTTATGTATGAATGATTTCATTCAAATAGTACAATTTTTATATCATGATATTATGATTTGTTATACATAATTTTATGAATTGTTCAATGCGATGTTTGGTTATTAATTCTTTGTTTTAATTGATATTTTATGAACTATAATACATAATATTTTATTTTTCCCATCTAAGCTAGTTGAAATAATATCAAACATGTGGAGGTGTGCTTGAAGCCTTAGGAGGACATCAGTCAGAACACCTATGAGTTAACTTAGGTCAAGGGGTCAAAAAATCATATTAACTTGGATTTTAGTTTGACATACTACATGGGGTCAGGTATATATGGAATTAATAATTGTATACACTTGTGGTGGAGCCCAAACTTGTCATTCATCAATATTATAATTTTTATTCCATATAAAGATGTACAAAAGGGGAAAAGTAAAACGATGTTCTAAATACTAGATAGCTGTAAAATAGTGTAGACTAGGGGAATTCCCTCAAATCTAATTCACCCCACTCAGGATTAAATGAAGGTATGTTTGAGATATATGTAACATTGAAATAATTACCCTCCATAGAAGCATGCAGATTCACTACTTTATTCCCATCACGACTAGTGTGGGTATCCCTGATAATATTATTGAGGAGAGATCTTCATTTAGAGATGATGTAAGATATCAACCATAGTGTTCATCCGTTCCAAGAAAGGATTCATGTATGATAATGGATCCCATTTTTACTTGGGAATAGTGGAAATTATCTGGTATGGAAAGATTTATTCCAGTCAGAACTGTTTTGGCCTGCACCTATAGGGAATTACCACATCAATAGCGAGGCTAAAATTCTTTCACAACACTCCACATATAACCACTAATGACCCCTCCTCCTCACTTGTCACCCGAGATCCATGAGCCATACGTATTAAACATGATACCTTCAAATAGAGGGAACTACCGTGCCCATTGTCCTTGTATACTGGAGATGAGGGGTTGAGCCACAAAGGAGGAAACATTCAACGATGATATGGAGGATTCCTTTTTCCAGTTAATGTTGCAAGTAACCATCTTAGCCAAAAAACTTCTTCTTAACCCCATGATGGAACTCTCTGTGGGTAGAGACCGTCATATCGAGTCCAGAATCATTGATACTTGTGATTCATTATTAACTTTATAGTGATATGTTGAAGTTACTATTGTTGTGATATTAATGTCTTTTTTAGTCTGTTTGATATATCTATTGTTTTTTTATTCAATTATTTGATATTTTTTTTCAATTTAGTCTCGTATACCATTTGTACGATGATTGAATATTTGTTTCACATTTTTATAGTTGGATTCACATGAAATGAGTGTGATTTTTTGGTACTGATTTCAATAATTTATGGGCATTCAACATTATATTATTTTTGAAAAAATATTTTTTCTATGTTCCATATATTGATTTTTCTTGGAATTCTACTCAAATGGAAAAGTAAGTTTTTTATATGAAAAATAATGTATATCTTTTTGATATATGATCAATTATTATGTTACAATAGTCCCTCAATTAATGGGATGTGTATTTTAACATGGAATTTTAGTATATGAATTAGAATAAAAATAGAATAAATCAAGATGGGAATAAGTTTACATGGGTGTACGTATTTTTTATGAGGGTTGAGAAATGAAATAAAAGATGCCTTAGTCATTTAAAGATTTAAATAACATCATGTAATTCAGTATAGAGGTTTGGTTTCTAAAGGTGTGCATTGTTGTATGAATAAATTTGTTGATGATGATCTTATAAGGGTATATAGATGATGGATATATCATAAATAAAGGAATAAAGACTTTAGAATTATTCTTGGGCAGAGGATGATCATGTGGTTTTCCATGAAATGAATAGTATACATTCTGAATTTTTGAATGAATGAATTGAGGATTACATTTGGATAGATGAGATTGACCTTTTATAGGAGGATGGGAAATGGATTATTCATGAAATTATTCCATAAATGGAAAAACACTATGAGGAGAGTAAAAATATATATGTTATCAAGTATTATAGGATCATGAAAACATTGGTTTAAGCTTCAATCTGTATAGATAGTGGGGAAGTATAGTGAACTAATCCCTAAGCATATTTTATCTTATAATTTCTCACATTGTTTCTAATAAATACAGTATAATTATTTAGAAGACTAGATTCATGGGAAATTAGAAAGATAAGTACACCATCATACACATATATTATGCAATCTATATTTAAAAACCCATGTAGTGCTATTAACTCCAAATGGTCCTATAAAAATATATATGAAATTGTGGGGAAAATAAATAATGAAAATGTGGGATTGAAATCCGAATAAGAAAATAAACATGATAATGAATCATAACATATTAGAAAATAGGTACAACCTGATATAATAATGATACAATTTTTATAATCATGGTAATATAATAGAACGAATTAACATCACAAGAACATGGATTCTTAAATATTTAGTAATAAAAAACATGACATAATAATCCAAAGTCAAAGATTATATTTATGATATTCAAAGTGGCTAGGACCCTTAGTTGACTAGATTCACTCCCAATTCTTATAATTGTTGTTGGCATATCCCAATGGTTGATTAGATTCACTCAATATTATTTTTTCCTTTTTAATTTAGCATATCAAATGATTTTCCCAATTCATTTGTTGACTATAATTTCAAGACAACCTATCAAAAAATTAAAATTATAATAGTTATATGCATACATGTGATTCATTAAGAAATGAAACCATACATAATTACAACATATAATAACTAAAGGATATCCAATAGCAATTCCTAATACATAATGGAATTAATCCATTTTGCATGTTAATATTTAAATTATTAAACAAAGATCATGAATATTGAGTTTCAAGGATTTCAAATTCCTGAGAAGCCTCAAGGAGTAGTAAAAATAAAATTCCATTAGATATGTAATCCTTTTCAAATGATCAATGTATAATTTCATGAAGGAAATTTATTATTATTTTCCATTAAAAATATTTGATCTAACAGGGTTATACAGAAAATAATATGCTTTTTTAAATGTGATTCACTCTTAAAGTATTTTATTATTCGTATCACTTTTCATGAAAAATTAAATATAAATGTACCCATTAATTGGTTTTAAATAAATAAAGGGACTATAAAAAATTTATTATATATGAAATAATGGTAAAAAAATTGTATATGTTTATTGAATATATATACAATATATTCATTAAATTTAATATAATAATGTTAATGAAAATGGGTAAAATAATGATAATATGTAATGAAATTTTAATAATGGGTTTTTATGAAAAATTTCCATGTGTTTTCCATCATTTAGAAAAATAATATTATGTTTATTAAAAGAATTCTTAAGATCCATATTTATATTAATTTCATATTCTAATGTCTACTTATTACCATATGTTATTAATTCAGTATATGATTTATAATAATTTTTTTTGATATTTTCTAGTCAATTTCCCTATCACAATATTAGTTTCTATACAATGGAAAAAGATGTTTTATAATTCCTCTATAAAATACATATTTCTCATGTATATTATTTATTCCATTAATGAAAAATTATTAGAATAAAAATTATTCAATTTTGAAATAAAATAAATTTATTATTTCATGGTTACCTAAGGAATTCATTCATATTTTTCATGATGGATTTTTTTGACATAAATAAGAAAACTAAGACAAATAAAAGCACGATTTTATTTTAAATATGACTTCTTAGATCAGTGATTTCTATTGAAAAATACTAGGGGGTCTGAACTGATGTAATGGAGAAAAAAATAAATATGGAGCATGAATTACATAACACACACTGTGAAAACATTACACATCATGAAACATTACATGCTTGAACCTGTGATTAGGTGTTAAGTGATCAAAAGAAAAAAAGAATAGGACCATACTTATAATTTATTGAAAAATAATCCATACCATGATTGAATATAGGAAGTCTAAGAGAGGAATAATTTCAATGATATTTTGACATATTAATTTTCCAAATACAACCCTAGATTCCATTTAATGCTCAGAAAGGCATTAAACTCCATTATTTGCAACATTAATTAAAACATAGATGAAATATTAACCCCATGTAGTCATATAAATAGTGAGATACATTTCTACTTTGATTGGTGAATTATGTATAGAAATAAATGGGTTGATAATCTACACTATGCAAGGTCCTCACTTATTAACGCCTTTGATTTCATCATTTTCTATTTTTAGCTTATCCTAATACCTTAATCGCTCAAAATTTGGATGATGTTATAATTAACAACATATTCTAAATAATTTATCCTTGGGTGGGAAGGATCAATTTAATTTTATATGTTTATAATCATTCATGTATAAGGGTTAGTAAAATATTGAATAAACATTCATTCCCTTTATTTTCTATTTATCATGACCATTGCTATTTTTATTTTAATGAAATTTTTAATTTGAAAAGTACTTACCCTAATTGATGCCTGAACATCTTAAAATTCATTCTAATCGAGTTTAAATTTTCCGTCTAGATAAACATGATTCAGTGACACCAAATATATCGTGACAATAAGAAAATGGGATTTTTTTACATTATAGAGGGGATTTCCGGACCATTCAATATACCTCATCCCGACTTTGAAACCAACATTAAACTATCATCTAATATATAAATCCAATTTAAATTGAATCATAAAACTAGAAAACCCCATCACACCGTCCATAAATTATTTTTCAATAACCAATCTGGTTTCTTTACTCTCCCACGATAATTAACCATTTTCAGCAATTGAGACAAAAATATCTAATTTTTAAATAATGGAATAAAAAAAGTTCATAATATTTATAATGTATCTAATTCACCATCACATTGGCTTTACCATTAATTTTAAAAATACTACATATTAAATAATTTTTTAGCAATTTGATTATCTTTGTAAATTTGTATATTGATCATCCCCATTGGGAAACATCAATGCCTTGTGGGAATTAGAAATTGAGAGCCATTTCCATGGACTCGGTCAAGTTAGATTTTGGTTTTTTAATATTATGATTAATTTATTAAGTTTCATTAAAATTTATTTTTTTTATGTTGGGTGTGTTCATGATATGGATTTAATGATTTTAATTTTTCATCTATTACACCAGAACCAAAAAAATGAAACCCTTATGTTCAAACTAGAGTTTTAAAAGTTCTTGCTAAATAAAATATATATCACCACAGATGGAATATAGATTATCCAATTCATTGAGAATATTTATAGAGACATAAGGTTCGGTACGATGGCATATTTTTAGTGTCCGTCGAACATAATATTGATACTGAGATTCTTAAAACCCCATGTTGTAGAAAATCACATTGAGATCATTTAAAAAACACCTAGATAACTTCATATAGTATTTTATTCACTATAATACCTATTGTATATCCAAACTCACATCATGGAATATTTTTGATGATCTTAAAAACTTTTTAATTCCAAAATTTCTCTGGAATGGCTCTAAAGAACAAGAAGTTTATATTTTCCTTATGATATCATGTTCATAATTGGATTTAGAGTTTTCCAAATCATTCCATCACAAAATGGAGTTATTTGGTAAGGAAAATTATCATTCTCTTATTACCATCATATATGATGATGTACATGTAGATAAATATTTTTAATTCAAGGTAATTTGAAGATGATTAAATCTTATCTCTTTCTAGTCATTTCATGGAAATAACTCATAAATAACATCATAGTTATTATGTGCAGAAAACCTGTGGGTTTTTTGTTTCTAGATATCATGGCGTCCTAATGTTTTTCTAGAGACTCTATTTTTTCCATGATGCAGTTATTTTTGTCTACGAAACATATGTATCTTCATTACATCCCTTCACTTTGACACAATGATCTATTCCATTCCAATTCTTCTAGTGGATCTAGATTTACACTTGTGACATCATCATCAATGATACTCAAACTATAACACATATAATTGAAATGTTTCCCTATGATGTACCATTATATGATAATTTTATACGTTTCTAAATATCTATATCATTATGACAATTTTTATTTCAATAAAATGGAAAATGATGTTTTATAATGCCTCTATAAAATACATTTTGTCAGGTATTTTATTTATTCCTATAATGAAAAAGTCTTTGAAATAAAATTAATCACTTTTGAAATAAAATAAATTTATTATTTTTTCTTTACCAAATTAATTCATTTATAATTTTCATGAAGGATTTTTTTGTCATAAATGATAAAAAATAAGCGAAATGAAAGTATCATTTCTTCTTAAATATGACTTCTTAGATCGGTGATTCCTATGGAAAACCACTAGGGTGTCTGAATTTATGTAATAGATAAAAAAATGAATCTTGGGCATGAATTACATAATAAACATTGTGAAAACATTAGACATCATGAAACATTACATTATTAAACCTATGACTAGGTGTTTAGTGATGAAAAGAAAAAAACATAGTCCAACACATATAATTTGGTGAAAATCATTCATACCATGATTAATTATTGGTAGTCCTAGAGAGGAATAATTTCAATAAGATTTTAACAGATAACTCTTCCAAATACAACCCTAGCATCCATTTAATGCTCAAAAGGCACTAACATCCTTTATTTTAAACATTAATTATATCATAGATGAATCATTAACCCCATTTAGTCATATAAATAGTGAGCTACATTTATACCTTGATTGGTGAATTCTAAATATCAATGCATGGGTTGATAATCTACACTATTCGAGGTCCTCAACTATTAACATCTTTGAATTCCTCGTGTTCTATATTTATCTTATCCTTCTACCTTGATCCCTCATAACTAAGATGATGTGGTAATTAAAACTATAATATTGTCTATAGTGGGAAGTTTCAATTGGATTTTATAGGTTTATAATCATTCGTGTATAAGTGTTAGTAACCATTTGTATAAACTTCTAAACCATTTATATTCCTTTTAGCATTACCGATGATATTTTAATTTTAAATAAATTTTTAATTTTGAAACTGATTAACTAATTTATGCATGAACATCATAAAATTCATTCTAATTGAGTTGAAATTATCTATTGAGATAAACATGATTCAGAAACACCCAATATAATGTGACCATAAGAAAATGGGACATTTTACCTTAAGGAGGGGATTTCAAAACCATTAAATATACCTCATTCGGACTTTTACATCAACATTAAACTATTATCTAATTTATAAATCCAATTTAAGTGTAATCTTAAAACTAGAAAACACCATCACACTGTCAATTTTTTTTTCAATAACCAATCTGGTTTCCTTACCCTCTCACTTCAATTGATCTTTTTCACAAATTGAAACAAAATTATCCAATTTGTTAATAATAGAATAAAATAATGTTCATTATATTCATAAAGAATATAATTCACCATCATATTGGTTTTACCTTTAAATTTACAATTACTACATATTTAAATAACTTTTTAGCAGTTTGATTATCTTAGTAAACTTGTATATCGATTATCCCCATTGGGAAACATCAATGCCATGTGGGATTTATAAAATTAGAACCATTACCATGGACTAATTCAATTTAGATTTATCACTTTGAATATTATGATTAATTTATTAATTTTCATTCAATTTTATTTATTTTATGTTGGGTGTGTTCGTGATTGGGATTTAATGATTTTCATTTTTATGTTAAACAATTGCAACAGAACTAAAAAAATTATATCCTTTATGTTCAAACTATTAATTGAAAAGTTCTTGATAAAGAAAAATATATATTACCACAGATGAAATAATGATCATCCAATTCATTGGGAATCATCATAGAGACATAAGGTTCTGTATGATGGCATATTTTTAGTGTCTATCAAACATAATATTTATACTGAGATTCCTAAAACCCCATGTTGTAGAAAATCACATTGAGATCCTTACAAAAATCATCCAGATAACCTCTAATTATTTTTTATTCACCATAATACCTCATGAATATCTAAAATCACATCTTGGAATCTTTCTCAACTTCTTAAACACTTTTGGATTCAAAAATTTATCTAGAAAGGCTGGTCAGAACAAAACGTTTTTATTTTCATTATGATATCAAGTTTATATGTGGATTTTGAGTTTTCCAAATCAATCCATCACAAAATGGAATGATTTGGGAAGGAAAATTAGTATTCCCTTTTTTATTGTAATAAATGATGATGTACATGTACATAAAAATTATTAGTTCTTGTTAATTTAATGACGATTCTATTTAATATCATTCCAGTCATTTCATGAAAATAACTTATAAATACCCTCATATGGATATAGAGCTTTAGAAATGTATAAAATTATTTTATAATTTAATATCATAGGGAAGCATGTCAGTTTTTTATGTTATAGATCGAGTATAATTGATGATGATGTCTCGTGAGCAAAGCTAGAACCTTTAGAATAATTAGAATGTAAAAGATCATTGTGTCTAGGTGAATGGATGTAATGAAGATACATATGCATGGTTCACAAAAATAACTAGATGATGGAAAAATAGAGTCTCTAACAAAATATTAGGACTCCATTATATATGGAAACAAAAAAAAGGTTATGTGCACATAATAGTTACATTATGTTGATAACAATCTAGATAATAAATTTTAGGTTTTTCGGTGATAAGAAAAATAATAATAGAACCAACGACCTAGATTTAGCCATGGAAAAAGGGACTTAAATTATAAGAAAATTTCTTTCATGGGAAGATAAAATGTCCAAATTCAATACCATGAATGATGTGGTAATCAAAGATGATAAGAAAGGCTTGGTGTTCCAAAAAAATTTATTGATAAATGTAGAGAACCATACATGAAATATTCTTGAATTACCTAGAGGGTGGCCATAAGAAGCACAACCCAGGTCCCCCATGTGTGACATCATTATGATTTTAATAAATTACTATAATTACTGGTTAATTAACTCAGAATCATCTATAAATATTAAAACTTTAACACTAAATAAAAGGATATTTATAAAAGTGTGTGGAAAAAGTAAATGAATATAATGTTAAAGAAGAACCACCATAGTGCATGCCAAGGTAATCATTTCGAATAAACATAGTTAAAGGGAAGATTGAAATGTAAAATTATAAATTTTAGGAAATATTTATTAAATTATATAATAATATACCACTTGAATAAGCTAAAACAAAGTACAACTTACTTGAATTTCTTGAAAGATATGGTGACAAAAAAAGCTATATGAAAATCTTATTATTTCAATCACATTGTGCATCTGATTGTTCTATAAATGTACCAAAATTAGTACCAACAAAACACATTAAGGTTTTACAATACTATATTTAGTGGAGTTAAAAAAATTGAAATTAATTTTTTAATTAAATTCTTATATTAATTTATTGTCTTAAACTACTTCCATGAATTTGGGACATAAGGGTCGGAACCCCATACAGTCATCATATCAAATAAAAGATTCAATAGAGACGTACCCTCAATGGTTCATTGAAGATAGAATAATTAATTTCATAAAATTATACCTCCCTATGAACATAAATGAGTTTTTTCTTTTGGAAGAAGATTCAATTTCACCCAATATCATGATAGCATTGTTTTCCAATGGGAAAGTGGTGATTAATATTCAAAGTGGATAACCGTATCAGAATATTTGCTTTAAAAATGTCAGTTTCCATATCCACTTGAAATTTTATAAATTTTATTAGATAGGCAATGATGAGATTATAGATGAAAAAGTAATGAATATTAATGATGTTGTTGACCTTGAAAAAGTTGATAGGGTAGAAACTGATATGAAAACTAATTCTCAAATAAATATTCATGAGAAAAAAAATTGAAGCGAAGTGTTCAGACCATTTACACTTGAATAGAGATAAACTCCATCAAATTAAAGAATGGATAATAGGTATGGATGGTATATGAATTTTCATTTAGGTTTTATGTATTACTCACGAAATCATGTATAATACTTAATGAATTTATGAATGTACTTCAATCAGGAATAGTTAATCTATCTTGAGAGAGATGAATATATTTGACCCCCATAGACAAGTCACAACTGAGACCATTAAAAACACGGAATTGGTAAATAATTTTCAATAATATATCACTTAAACTGAATTTGAACGATTTTAGTTTGATCAAATGATGTTATTCAAAATTTATTTTCAGAGGAAACATGGGTTTTTATATTGTTTCCAGTATTTATATTAGCACAAGGCCACTCCACCAAATCATTCAAAATCCATTTGAATGGCCTTTAATTTAAAATCATTATATGAATTTTTGATGACTATCAAGAAAAAGAATTTCTCAATATAATGAACAAAATTTAGGACCAATAAACATCATGAAGAACCTTCACATCATAAAATCTATACAATTAACCACCTAAAACCCATTCACATCATTAAATAGGATTATAAGAAACATATATAGAATTATATTAGCATAATTAAAAATTGGAGTAATCATTTCAATTTATATATTTTTATGTTATTCCAATGAGTAAATTGATTTAGAGATTTTAACTGCCAATTTCAATACCACTCATGATTCATTTCCAAATAAACCTTACTACGATACGTAAACAATATTTGATACTCTCCATATCAGGAATTTTTAATATCATTATGTTAAAATATGAATGATGGATGAACAAAATGTAATTATTTTTGATAATATTTTAGAATATTATTTGATAAATCATTATTTAGGGAAGCATGTTAATTTTTTAAAATTATTTTTTTATCTATTTTACATGAATCAGATTACATATTTTATAGTTAATTTATTTAAATAATAAAATTAATTTCCACCAGTATTTTCACCAAAACTTCAATCTTGTTCCCGAGACATCCTCAATGAATGATATTTAGCAATATTTCTATAGTATATTATTTATTAGACTCGATCATGTCATATTCATGAAATTTCATGTAATCCAATAAAGGTTATGACTGCACAAAATAAATATTTTTAATTATGAGGAATTATTTTACAATCCCTTTCTCCATTTCCAACCTTACATTGATTCTTTTTGAGACCGTAAAATCCATGAATATCCGTGATAGGAGTTTACTATAGTTACAAGACAACTTTATTTATTCCTACCTTACTATAAATATATTTCATGATATTTAAATTAATATGTTTGTGGGAGGATTTACATGGTTCCTATTTTTATATTTCATTAGGAAAACTTATCAAGGGGTTTTCATTATTATTATTAGATTTTCTGTTATATCATTTAATTTAGATCATAAATACTCACCTATCATTCATAAAAACTAATAAATACTAGGTTATATTTCTGTGGATACAAATAAGAACTTATAGTGAAACAATATTTTGGAAGCATATAGTTCTGTGGATGATGTAATATTTTACTTTTGAGTATATTCAGAAAAAATTATTAAGAGAAAGAGGATATGATTCATTCTTTTATATTACTATTTCCATGATCGAACATTTATTTTTGTAGAGGGAAGTGGGGAATTTTATATTAAATTTTATATTATCATACATGTTATCTTTTTATTTATTGACCTATGATTTTGAGTCCAAAATACTCTTGGATCATTAATTTTTAAAACATTTACCCACTCACCATGAATCTATATAGTCTTTTGATCCTAATGAAATGTTCATCATGACTAATTGTGATCTATTTATTTACATGGTGGATATCAAAGATGCATTTAAATCCTATGTTAATTGACAAGATTTTAAGGTATAAATTTAATTATTTTTTAAGGAGAGTCGTGATGAAGAGTGGAAAAATTAAATGTGGGATAAATTGGATGTTGAATTAAATTTAATAATTAATTGAGAAATAAATAAAAATTTGAATGAAAGGGAATGAATTTTTGAATAAATAAATAGTAAAACACTGGGTTGGTTTTTTACATTAAATAATGAGGCAAAGTTTAATTTTAATGTGTGATAATTGATTAATTGATTTTCAATTTTTATCAATTTATTTTATTAGTATTCAGTTTAATCCATTTTAATATGTGAGATTTTTTTAATTTTGATGATATTCCATTATTTAGGAAAACTATTAATTAAAGTGGATTGTATTTGATATATCTATATACTGAATATTATTTTGAATAAAATCCATTAATTTAATATATAAATTATTTTTTCATTCTTTTTTAATTAATAAATTAATTAATATATTGATATATGATTTTTTTGGGAATGAGAAAAAATTCAAAAGAGAAAATTATTTCCCTAAAATGATGTCTTCACATGATAATGTTATCATATATAACACATCTATTGGTTGAAACTAAAGAACCAAAGTGAAATGCGGCTTCTCGATCTAGATTTAACTAATCTACATTGTTAAAACATTACAGATCATGAAGAATTACTATATGTGAACCAATACAGAATGTGATGTTAAAAAAAATAAAAAAACATGTGGGTTTTGTAACATCCCAGTTGAATAAATAATATTACATTCTAATGCTTATCAATATTTTTGAATAAAATGTTAATATTACTTAAAAGGGAATGCTATGCTTGATGGCTTACCCAATACACAACAACGAGTTCCTTTAAAATCTTATATTGCACTCTAATAATAAAATAATTTTATTTTAAATGGTAGTTAACCTTTAGCCGTTGTAATGACGAGAATGAACAGAACTAACTAAAATATGATTATATATGTTTGTCAAATATTTTTTCTTTTTACAATAAATGTTAGAGGATTAAAAATGCGAATGAATCTAGTTTTAAGCGTAAACAATCTAATATTCTTTAAAAAGACGATTAACCGCCTTTTGATGGTGAACCTATTTTTAAATACACTTATTGAAAATTTTATGTGTTATATTTGAAAAAATAAAATTCTTCTTTAGAATCGGGACATCAAAATTTACTTTGTGTAAATTTTTGGTATTTTTCAGATAAAGTTCAATTTTTAATGAATAGTGAATAATGTTGTATTTTAATTCAAAATCACTTTTTAATATAATTTATTTATATGATTATATTATCTTTTGAATTGGTTTTAAAGTTAAATTAGAATATATTTTTACCATTTAATCCAATAGTGGTCATTGGAATTGATTTTACATTGAAATTGGACTTAAACTAGTGTCAATGTTTTAATAGATATTGTTTCTTAAAAACACGCTATTTGTTTTGACAGCGGGAATTAATTATTAAATTAATTAATGTAACTTATATGTTTTTAATTTTGTAAAATAGACATCATTTTTTAATTCGTGATATCAAATATATCTTAGGGTGATGTTTTGGTATTTTTCTGAAAAACTTCATTTTTTGATGAATAGTGAAACCACTAAGTGGTACTTAAAAAACTGATTTTTCATTTAAATGAAATTTTACCACCATTGTGTTTTGATTTTAAAAAATCTGACATACATGATTGTAATTAGGAAGTAAAATGTGGTTCAATGGGATTAAAATAAATTTTTGGTGAATAGTAATTTTTATGTTTTTAATCGCGATTAGAGGTAATTAGTGTAATTTAAGGTAAAAATAATGTTTTAATAATATGAAATGACCTAGACACATGTCTTACCCTCATTGGATGTGTTATGACAGACCAAGAAAATCAATTGGTGAACTTTGGGACACCATGGAACCAATTTGTAGGAAAATGACATTAATACCATTTTATTTAAAGTCAAAATTAAAATGTCACAAACATGTTTTGTTTTACTAATCCATTTTTTACATGGGGTTATACAAGTCATAATTTTTACTATAAATATTAATTATAAATCCAAACATATTTAATAAATCATGAGATTTTTTTATAATTTTTAGACATTAAATAAATTAAATTATTTATGACAACATGATGATGCAACGATTACCTCATTATTTAACGATTTAAATAAAAATGAAAAGATAACGTAAAATCTAAGACCTAAACTTGTCAAAAATCTATTGTATGGGTGGATTTAGAACACATATCAGCTTATCCTCGAAATATATAATTTTGGGACCTTTAAAATCCGAAAATCATTTTATAATAAAGTAAAAGTTTTAACTTTCCAGGAGTGCCCCTCCTCTCATCTTATAAAATGACCCCACCTCTACCACCTTACCCACACCTCTCAAGCCTTTGGTTCATCCAACCCCTGACCATTTTTTCTATCCACATCCCTCTATTACTCCTATAAGCCTTACATTGGTCAGAATTCATTCCAAGGAAGCCTTTGAGCTCAAATCAAAAAGAGTTACCTGATTTAAAGGTAACGTCTTCCCTAGTGTTCTTTTGTTTTATTTTGCTTCTCCAACCCCCTAAAGTCTTTTTATTTATTTCTTTTGTAACAACACCAGTATCTTAAATATACCAGTATGTTTTTATGAGGATTATTCGAGATACACTAACACACACCTCCATCTAATGGTTAAAGAACATACTGTTTCCGTGGATGGTGAATTACTCCCTCCCGAAACGATGAATATTATATCGTCTCATACCACCTCGCATGGTGGCCATTATGATGTAACTATATTTATTTATGATATATAATATATTTATTTCCACTATAGTCTTCTTTATTTTATTATTAATACATACCTTTATTCTTTTCATGTTGTGCAAATGCGATAATTTCATTTGAGGAAGTGTGGACTACCACCCCCTCAAGTGATGTGACTCCTTCAGGGAATACATGGAATGTATAAAGAATGAAATTGATGAACTTATGTGATCTAGATATCATATATATTATACTGGAATTATAATATATATATATCTCTCTCATCTATTTTTAATTCCATTAATGTGCCAAAGAAATGAATGTAGCATTCATGAGTACGTACGGATTACCGTCTCCATGAACGGTACATTTCATTTCATATCTCCAAATGTTATATACTATTATAAGTAAATATATATAATGGATATATATGTCATATATTAAATCAAAGTGATTTATATCATTCTGGAATTATAATATATATATCTCTCATTTTGTTTTAAATCAATTAATATGACAAAAAAATGAAAGTCGCCTTCATGCATACGTACAACTTACCGTCTCCATGAACAGTGCTTTTCATTTTTTATCTCCAAATGTTATGGAATAGTATAAAATGAATATTTTACGCATATATATGATATTTTAATCAATAATACTATTCTGGAAATGATTTACTACATGGGAAATCATTTTCAAACAAGTTCAATTTTGACTCATGTACCAAACATCGACAAAAACGTCTGATATGAACTCACATTATTAACCAATTATTATAACATTATAAAATGTGATATGAACTGAATAATAATAATTAAAAGAGGTCCTTATGCAATTATAAATTTACCAATTTTTATTATTCAGGAATATAAAGAAACAAACAAGACAAGTCGGACTTGAGGTAAGGGATCATACCCCTCTCTTTCTTTTTAAGTACACTCTTTTATGTCATTCCTTTTAAGCCCCTCTTTTTTTATGATTGGGATGTTCTTTTATATTAATATTACTTTAATTTTTATGTTCATATTATGGGAGACCCTATTTCCTCTCATCAATCCATTTTGGATGTTTTGAGTGGCGCTGTTAGGCTGCTGAATTTTCGTAAGAGATCCAACCTCTCTTGTTCTTTTTAAGTACTCTCTTTTATGTCATTTATTATAAGCTCATCATTATTATGTGTGGGGATGTTATTTTATATTAATCATACTGTAATTTTAATGTTCATAATATGAGATACCCTATTTGATTTCATAAATCCATTTTTGGAAGTTTTTAGTGGCGTTGTTAGGTTGCTGAGTTTTCGTAAGGGATTTATCATCTCACTTTTATTCCTGTGAGATTTATGCTGCATTTTCCACCATTTTCCTTTGAGTGGTGTATTTACTGCCCATTATTCTACTTTTGGTGTAATCTACTTTCTTTTATGGGTATTTAAATCAATGTGTTATAGGGCTTCTTTCATGGGGTGTACATTTCGGTAGTTACCCAATTCGGTAAGAGAACCTTTCACCCACCTCTTTTTAAAAGACATCTTTTGTTATGTATTTTAATTTACATATTATTATGTTGGGATATGTTATTCTATATACTTATTGATGTAAAGTTTATTTCCAAGAGTTGAGATACCATTCACTCTTTCATCGACTAATTTTCTGAATTTTGAAGTGACGTCGTTAGGCTGTCAAATTTTTACAAGGGAACATCTTAACCCAATTTCTATTTCTTTGGGTTCAACTTGTACTTCTTGAACATGTCATCATATGAATATTTTTGAATGACCTATGATTGTTTCACACATAATATCCACTTATATTGGGTGTATTTATTTTTCTCACAAATAATTATGTGATAGATTTATCCATAATTTAATGATACCATCTTTATAATGGTCTTCATCTTAATTTACAATTCCATTGAGACTTCATTATTGTTATGCACCAATTAACTCTTATATGTTGTGTATACATTCCTTTGAAATATTATATCATGAATCCCTTTATTCTCATGATATTATAATGTTCGGATTAAATGTTATTCCACAATTATTTGTATTCAAGAGTCTCTCATATTGTTATAAACTCTTTAACAAAAATATCATTTTAAATGTTTTAAATATTTATTATTTTAAATATTTATTTTAAATTTCCATGTTTTCAAAATGGTTTTCAGTATTTATTTATATGGACATTAATTTTTTAAAATTATAATTCCATTGAAATTTTCACAGTGGTATGGGACTCTTTGATTCAAAATTCTCTTTTAAATGGTTTTCGAAAATGAGTTGATTAATTCAATATCTTGTAATTACTTATTGTGATGGAAACTGAAATGTTGTTATTGAAATGTTTATATTTTCAATATTTTATGTATAATGGTAGTACTTGAACATTTTATGGCTGGTTACATGATAAACCATATGACGGGTGGGGCCGTGAATACCTGGACAGGTGGTTACGTTATAACCTCTAATGCATTGGGTATGGAAGCCGGTCGTATGGCTATTCCATTAAGTATGTGTGGAAGTCGACAATATTGTTATTCCATTTAAGTATGTTTATGTCTCAAGTTACCTTTATATGTTATGTGTTCTTTACTAGGGGTTTATGGTAAAATTTTGGTTACAAAAGGGTATGTAATGGTATTTTATTCAGTGAAGAGTTTTACTACTTCATAAAGTTAAAAAGTATTACTTTGGTAATGTATTCATGGTATACTTGTTGTTTTGAAAAACTAACGGTTTTTCTTCTTTTTGTATCCCTTATTGAGCTTTTTATGCTCAGACCAAGTTTTTTTGAAATGTTTTTCACCGGACATAATGAAGAATAGGGTCAAGGATGGGAACAAGGAAACATAATGCTATCTAAAACATGGAACTAGACAAGTTTCATTTTAAGAGTTTTTTTATCATATGAAAACTTAGTAGAAGTGTCTACATTGTAATCTTTTGAGATGTAATAGTTACGTCCTAATTCTCTAAAACTCTAAACCTGAAAATATCCTTTATTTGATTTATTCATTTAATTCAATAATAAGTAATGTTTAAGGCCGGGGCCTTATAGTTTGTATCAGAGGTCAGTTTAGATAACAATAGAGGTTGGGGTGTTATATAGGTGTAGGTAAAGGATCCCATATAACAAAGAGGGATATTAAAATGTGGAAACATCTTAAGGGTTATGGTAAAATAAATTGATTTGATAAAAAAACCCTAAAGAATGGATATATAAAGAGGTTGATGGATTAGAGTAATGAAAATGTTTTTATGATTCCTATAAATGATTATTTTTTTGTTATTATAATTTTTTGTTCTGTATCATGTTTACATATTGATTCTTTTTGACAGATTAATGATCAATTGTCAAGAAGGAAGGAAAGATATCATGCACAAACTTCTTATCCCTCCCTGATGATTTTATCATCACCATTATGGGAAAAGCCTATTCGAATGATTTTGATAGCTTCTTGAGTATTCAAATCACCTGCAAGAAATTGTTTGAGCTATCCAACACGTACTCTTTTCTAAAATAATTTTATGGGTCATGGTATCTTTTTCATATGATTTCAAGATCTCAAATTTTCCAATTCAATTGAAAAGTGAAATTATAAAAGTGGAGTGAATGTTAACCTTTTGAATGTACGACAACATGCCGAAAGAGAAAGATAACATCATGAAGATCACGGTATCTGGATTCAAGGTATGATTTATTTTTCATATCCTAAAAGAATGAAGCCACTTTGGATTGAGATTTATAAATAATAAGGATATTCGATCTATAAGAATTGGGTATTAATAAATAAGGTGGAAATGCAAAGATAATTGATCAAGAAGAACATTGAATGAGTCATAAGTCTACATATAAGGGATTCAAGAGTTATGGTAGATTTTAGGATGGTGAAATGCTTAAAAGTATTAAGGCTCTTTTGATGATGGGGTAATATTAGAAGAATTTTTATAGTATGTGTAACCCTGATGTTTGATATATGAAAATTTTATTCATGGAATAATTATCCTTTCTTTGGTGGATATAGTTATAAAGAACCATTTTGGATTATATGATCCTTGAATTTGAGGAAATTACTGGTTAATATATTTTTTGTTGCAAAATGAAAGTTATTAGATGACCTTTGTGGTTAAAATATGTTATGGTTATTTTTAAAGATTTTATCTCCTTTTGGGGAATGTTTTAATAATTATATAGTTTCGGAAAAAGGACAACATGCAGACCATGTGACAACCTGTCGCGTTGGACAAAGATGTGTGAATCAAACCCACAACCAAAGTGCGACTGGTATTTATTACCTACCACTGGACTACGCGAAGTCCCTGGTTAGTTTGAAAAAAATTTAGATGATTTTTTGATTCAAGAGTAAGTTGATTTGGGGTTATCTATGAAAATTATTAACCTATCATGGAGTATATGTGATTAGGTTAATTACTTTTCAGTATGAGACTATAAGAGCAACTTATGTTACTTAGAGATAAATTTTAATTTGTACCTTAGGAGACTATGTGATTAAATCCTTCAAATATTTGGGTTAAAATTTTAGTTGGGTTTACCTTGATGAATTTTATGGATAGATGTTTATTGAATGGTCTTGGTTGAACATTGGGGTTTGTTTGACAAATTTTGGAGATTAGGAGTAGTTTTTCTTTTTGTAAAAAAAATATACATTGTAGGTATTATCTGAACTCGTACTAAACTTTTGGGTTTGTTTTGGGTTGATATCTAAAGACATGGGAAATATATAGTTCTCTTTTATGGATTAGGTTATTCTCAAGAAGTTCATTATAGTACTCTTAATGCGAACAAGTCTTCCTAAATACTTGTCTTTTGGAGAAAATATGAGTATGATTAAAGAATATAGTAAAAGTTGAAAGCCTACGTGACAAGTAAGTATGTTTCATTATGATTTAGTTAAGCTCAAAAATAAATTCCTTAATTAAGAGTAACTTAAAAAAATTTGTCTGTTAACTTTTCTTACTGGGGAATCTAATAGTGTTTAAACCATCACAAGTTTTTGATTTTCTTGTGGTTAACATTCTCCTAAAAATGTTTTCTCTCACTCTCCCTTAGAACATGACCCTTTGTTTCTTCTTCCATATACATATTTTCCTACTTGGAATCCTAATATGGGTTAACTAGGGTGACCTTTGAACTTATCTCCCTTTCTTTTAAAGTGACAGTTTTACTGACTATTGTTTCGATGTGGTACTTTCAATGAAGTTTCGAAGCCCAATTTTGAAATTGTGAGGACATAATTTCCAAAAGGCGGGAAGGATGTAACATCCCAGGTAAAGAAATAATATTACATTATAATTTTATCAATACTTGGGAATAAAATGTTAATATTACTTAAAAAGGAACTCTATGCTTGATGGCATACCCAATACACAACAACGAGTTCCTTTTAAATCTTACGTTGCACTCTAAAAATAAAATAAATTTATTTTAAATGGTAGTTAACAACTAGACATTGTAATGACAGGAATGAACAGAACTAACTAAAAAATTATTATATATGTTTGTCAAATATTTGTTATTTTTACAATAAATGTTAGAGGATTAAACATGCAAATGAATCCAGTTATAAGCGTAAACAATCTAATATTCTTTAAAAAGTCGATTAACAGCCTTTTGATGGAGAACCTATTTTTAAATCCACTTTTTGACAACTTTATGTGTTATATTTGACAAAATAAAATTCTTATTTATAATTGGGACATCAAAATTTACTTTGTGTATGTTTTTGGTATTTTTCCGATAATATTCATTTTTAATGAATAGTAAAAATGTTGTATTTTAATTCAAAACCTCTTTTTAATCTAATTTATTTATATGATTAGATTATATTTTGAATTGGTTTTAAAGTGAAATTAGAATATATTTTTACCATTTAATCCTATAGTGGTCATTGGAATTGATTTTACTTTTAAATTGGACTGAAACTAGTGTCAATATTTTAATAGATATTGTTTCTTAAAAACACGCTATTTGTTTGGACACCGGGAATTAATTATTAAATTAATTAATATAACTTATATGTTTTGAATTTTGTAAAATAGAAATCATTTTTGAAGTCGTAATATCAAATATATCTTAGGGTGAAGTTTTGGTATTTTTCTGAAAAACTTCAATTTTTGATGAATAGTGAAACCACTAAGTGGTACTTAAAAAAATGATTTTTCATTTAAATGAAAAATTACCACCTCTGTGTTTTGAATTTAAAAAATATTCCATACATGGTTTTCGTTAGGAAGTTAAATTTGGTTCAATTGGATTAAAATAAATTTTCCGTGAATAGTAACTTTTATGTTTTTAATCGCGATTTGAGGTAATTAGTGTAATTTAAGGTAAAAATAATGTTTTAATATTATTAAATGACCTAGAAACATGTCCTACCATTATTTAATGTGTCATGTCTGAACAATAAAATCCATTGGTCAATATTGGGACCCCATGGAGCCACTTCGGTATGAAAATGACATTAATACCTTTTTATTTAATGTTAAAATTAAAATGTCACAAACATGTGTTGTTTTACTAAAACTTTTTTTACATGGTGTTATACAAGTCATATTTTTTACTATAAATATTAATTAGAAATATAAAAAGATTTCTTACATCATGGTATTTGTTTTATAATTTTTAGACATTATATAAATTATATTATTTATGACACCATGATGATGCAGCGATTACCTCTTTATTTAACGATTTAAATAAAATGAAAAGATAATGTAAAATCTAAGCCCTACACTTGTCAAAAACCTATTGGATGGGTGGATTTAGAACTCTTATCACCTTATCCTAGAAATATATAATTTGGGGACTTTAAAATCCGAAAATCATTTTATAATAAAGTAAATTTTTATAACATTCCAAGATTGCCCCTCCTCTCCTCTTATAAAAGACCCCACCTCTACCACCTTACCCACACCTATCAAGCCTTTGGATCGGCCAAACCCTGACCATTTTGTCTATCCAAATCCCTCTCTTACTCCTATAATCCTAACTTTGGGCAGAATTCTTTCCAGGGAAGCCTTTGAGCTCAAATAAAAAAGAGTTAACAAACTTAATGGTAAAGTCTTCCCTAGTGTTCTTTTGTTTTATTTTGCTTCTCCAACCCCCTAAACTATTTTTGATTATTTCTTTTGTAAAAACAGAATTATATTAAATATACTAGTATTTTTGTTATGGGTAGGATTCGAGATACACTAACACACACCTCCATCTAATGGATAAGGAACACACTGTTTCTGTGGATGGTGAATTACTGCCTCACGAAACGATGATTATTCTATCTTCTCATACCACCTCTCATAGGGGAGATTATGATGGATCTATATTTATTTATGATATTTTATATTTATTTCATCTCTATGATTTTTTATTTTATAATTAATACATACCTTTATGCTTTGCATGTTTTGAAAATTCGATAATTTAATTTGAGGAAGTGTGGACTACCGCCCCCTCAAGTGATTTGACTCGTTCATGCAATACATGGAATATATAAAGAATAAAATTGATGAACTTATATTATATATATATAATATATATTATAATGGAATTATAATATATACATATCTCTCATCCAGTTTTAATTCCATTAATGTGCCAAATAAATGAATGTAGCGTTCGTGCGTACATACAGCTTACCATCTCCATGAATAGTAAATTTCATTTCTTATCTCCAAATGTTATGTAGTATTATAAGTACATATATATAATGGATATTTATTTCATATATTACATCTAAGTGATGTATATCATTTTGGAATTA
This sequence comes from Viscum album, assembly GCA_963277665.1. Lineage (NCBI taxonomy): Eukaryota > Viridiplantae > Streptophyta > Magnoliopsida > Santalales > Viscaceae > Viscum > Viscum album. The sequence continues at coordinate 1,108,210,284 of OY728146.1, read as the reverse complement.
TAATATATATATATCTCATTTAGTTTTAATTCCATTAATGTGACAAAAAAATGAAAGTAGCATTCATGCGTACGTACGGCCTACCATCTCCATTAACGTTGCTTTTCTTTTTTTTCCCAAAATGTTATGGAATAGTATAAAATGAATATTTACTGGATATATATGATATTTTAATCATTATTACTATTCTGTAAATGATTTACTACATGGGAAATCATTTTCAAACAAGTTCATTTTTGACTCATGTACCAAACATCGACAAAAATGTCTGATATGCACTCACATTATCAACCAATTATTATAACAATATAATATGTGATATTAACTGAATAATAATATTTTAAAGAGTTCCTTAAGAAATTATAAATTTTCCAAAGTTTATTTTCAGAAATATAAAGAAACAAACAAGACAAGTCGGACTTGAGCTAAGGGATCCTACCCCTATATATCTTTTTAAGTACACTCTTTTTTGTATTTTATTTTAAATTCATCTTTCTTATGATTGGGATGTTATTTTATATTAATCATACATTACTTTTTATTTTCATTTGATGGGAGACCCTATTTCCTCTCATCAATCCATTTTGGAAGTTTGGAGTGGGGCCGTTAGGCTACCGAATTTTCGTAAGGGATCCAACCTCTCTCGTTTTTTTATGTACTCTCTTTTATGTCATTTCTTATAAGCTCATCATTATTATGTTTAGAAATGTTATTTTATATTATTCATACATTAATTTTTATGTTTATAATATTAGGGACCCTATTTGATCTCATAAATCCATTTTTTGAAGTTTTAAATTGCGATGTTAGGCTGCCGAGTTTTCGTAAGTTATTTTTCATCTCACTTTTATTCCTGTGAGATTTATGCTACATTTTCCAACATTTCCTTTGAGTGGTGTATGAACTGCCAATTATTCTACTCTTGGTGTAATATAATTTCGTTTATTGGTATTTAAATCAATGTGTTATAGTCCTTCTTTCATGGGGTGTACGTTTCGGAAGTTACCCAATTCGGTAAGGGAACTTTTCACACTCCTCTTTTTAAAAGAATTATTTTGTTATGTCTTTTAATTTAAATATTATTATATTGGGATATGTTCTTCTATTTTTTTATTGATTTAATGTTTATGTCCAAGATATGAGATACCATTCACTCTCTCATCGAATAATTTTTTGAATATTGAAGTGATGCCGTTAGGCTGTCGAATTTTTACAAGGGAACATCTTAACCCAATTTCGATTTATTTGGGTTCAACTTGTACTTCTTGAACATGTCATCCTATGAATATGTGTGAATGACCTCAAATTGTTTCAGACATAATATCCACTTATATTGGGTGTATTTATATTTCTCACACATAATTATGTGATAGATTTATCCTTAATTTAAAGATACCATCTTTATAATGGACTTCATCTCAATTTACATTTCCATTGAGACTTCATTGTTGTTATGCACCAATTCACTATTATATGGTGTGTATACTGTCCTTTGACATATTATATCATGAATCACTTTATTCTCATTATATTATAATGTTCGGATTAAATTTTATTCCACAATTATTTGTATTCAAGAGTCTCTCATTTTGTTAAAAAATCATTAACAAAAATATCGTTTTAAATGTTTTAAATATTTATTATTCTAATTCTTTATCTTTAATTCCCATGTTTTCAAAATGGTTTTTTGTATTTATTTATATGGAAATTAATGTTTTAAAATTATAATTCCATTAAAATCTTCAGAGTGGTATGGGACACTTTGATTCAAAAATCTCTTTTAAATGGTTTTTGAAAATGGATTGATTAATTCAATATCATGGAATTACTTATTGTGATTGCAAATGAAATTTTGTTATTTAAATTTTTATATTTTTAATATTTTATCTGTAATGATGGTACTTGGACATTTTACGGGTGGTTACGTGATAAACCATATGACGGGTGGGGCCATGAATACCAGGATGGGTGGTTACGTTATAACTTCCAATGCATTGGGTATGGAAGTCGGTTGTATTGCTATTCCATTAAGTATGTGTGGTAATCGACCATATGGTTATTCCATTTATATGTTTATGTACTTAGATACCTTTATATGCTATGTGTTCTTTATATGGGTTTTATGGTAATCTTTTGGTTACAAAAGGGTAAGTAATGGTATTTTATTCATTGAAGAGTTTTACTACTTAATAAAGGTGAAAAGTATTACTTTGGTAAAGTATTCATGGTTTACTTGTTTTTTTGAACAACTAACGGTTTTCCATCTTTTTGTATCCCTTAGTGAGCTTCTTATTCTCACCACAAGTTTTTTCGAAATGTTTTTCATAGTAATTAATGTGGAATAGGTTCAAGGATGGGAATAAGGAAACGTCATGCTATCTAAAACATGGAACAAGACAAGTTTCTTTTTAAGAGTTTTTTATCTTATGGAAACTTAGTAGATGTGTCTACTTTTTAATCTTTTGAGATGTAATAGTTACGTCCTAATTCTCTAAAACTCTAAACCTGAAAAGATCTTCTATGTGAATTATTCATTAATTCAATAATAAGTAATGTCTAGGGTCAAGGACTTATAGGTTTAGTGCACTATATTTCATCAAAGAACATTCACATCAACAATGTTACCAATAAAACCTACTGAGGACTAATTTAAATGGGATTTTTATATAATATTGCTCCAAATTTGATGTTGGAGATAATTTATTGTTTTAGATGTCCCATATACCCATTATTATCAACAAAAATAATGACCTAAATGAATCATAATCCCTATTGATCTTTTTAAATATGGATCTCTACTACTATTTATATGGATTTATTATATAGTTCAAATCATGGGGAGAGAATTTGTGTTGTGATGGGTCCTCACTAGTTGATGTCTCTACAGTAATCATGTTTTATTTTTCTTTTCTCCTCCACCATTATGCCCTCATAACTAGTATAAAAATTCAATTTCTCACTTCTTCTATGGAGTGGTATCATAAGGTGGAAATTCCCAATATATATTATTTCATTATTTTCATTCATGTATTAGAGTTTTAATTATTTTGAAAAAAATGCATATCATTCTCCTCTTTATAATTGATAATTGATATTTGAATAAGAATTAAAATTTATAATTTCAAATAGATTTCCCTAATTGAGAGATAAAAATTAATTAATTTAGGTTAGTAATTATTAAATGATTTTAGAAAAACTTGATTCGGTAATTCACTGAAGCACATGACTATTTGAACATGGTATTTTCCTCATCATTATGGGTATTTCATAAACATTGAATCTAATTCATCTAAACAATGAAACCAATAATAAAAAATAATATAAATTCTAAATGAAATTTCTCCAAATACCATAAACTAGATAACATTATAATTCATTCAAAAACAAATTTTTTAACAACCAACTCTCTCTTCATTCAACATCTCTTCCAACGAACTATTTTTAATACAATATTTTTCTCCACCTTATAAATATAATTAATAAAATTATTTTTTTTATTTTAAAAACCTGAATAAAGTAATTCACAATAAATATTTTTTGAGGATGATTTTATTGTATACTAAATTTTTGACTTTGATTAAAAATTTCATTATTTTTATGATTTTTTATATTGATTAGCCCCATAGTGAAATAATCACTACCAATGGTCTTATCAGTATGTTTTTTATTTATTTTGAAAAATTAATAATGTTCAATATTCTTCCAAAATAGATGAATATTTAGAATGGTTCATTGAAAAGTTACTCTAAAGAAGTTAAATTTATATTGACTATTTATTATTGATATCATCTAAAGAATTAATAATATAATAATTATGAAATATTAATAGTATCAAGATTAAAAAACATAATATTTTGATAAATTTTTTATGTTCATCCAAGTTAGGTGAAAGTGGGAAACTAAATATGTCATTATCTAATGTTATAGTATCTACCAAGAAAATTATAACACTTTAATTTTTCATTGATCATGAGGAAGATGTAAAGTATAATACAATTTAATTTTATATTAATTATAATTCAATAGATATAACACAATTTCATAAAACAGTCATTTTTAACCATCCAAGTAAAAATATTATGAATATATAACCATCCATTTATAGAGGAAGTAGTCTGCAGACATAAATTATGATGTCAAAATTTTCGAAACTATTTTAGGGGGAGGTAGAAAATTGATATAAAATTAATATAATAACATTTCATTATATCACAAATTATTATGTTATCATACTTACATGGATATATTATATTTGGAATATTATTTTTAAGGTGAAACGTTTTTATGAGTATCTATTTCATATGTGTACGTCTGGAACAATATCAAAAAATAATTAATTGAAATGAAGGGTGTACGGCAAATTATTGGGGCCATGAGATCATAGAAGATAAAGGTACATATTATGGAGGGGAAAATATTATTGTTTAAAAAAAATAATCAAGGGGAATTTTATAATTTAATAGATGGATATGATAACATCTTATTATTCAATGAAAGTTATTTAGGTTTTTAAATTCCAATAACAACTCTATGATACCAAGATATTAGTAAAGGGAAAAGGGACCCAAATATAGAGACCATAACATTTCATACATGTAAATTACATCATTTTAAATAGTGAAAACATAACATGGGTATAAATCATGGATCAAATGGATCAGTTTCATGGTCATGTTAGGTAGAAATTATGCATACTGAAATATTAAAATTATTTAATTCCTTATTATCTAGATTTATAGCAGACATCAAATTCTCTTTTTCTCATGTAATTAACTGAGGATATATGTCATTGAATGGGGTGTGCTAAAATCATTGAAGGAGGATGAATAATGGTATTGAGACAATATAACATGGTTTATCATAATCTCCATCAATAAATAATAATAATATGATCATCATCAATAACATGAGGGAAACATGATATAATGTCATGTAATATGGAAATTCATAATAATGAATCATCATGTTTTTTTGGTCAACTCCACACATGGTTGTGAACAAGGATAACATCATATCCATGAATAAAATATGTTCATAATCAAAACATCATAATTTAAAACAATGATAAAATTATTTTTAAGCATCTTACACATAATCTCATGAGATATATAAATTTATAAAATGCATTAGAAAACTATATAATTCCATGTCAACCCATCACATCATAATTTTTACATTATCATGTATCCCACATAAGATGTGTTATAATCTTAATAATTTAATAATCCATGTAAGGGCATGGGTTTTATAAGGATATTGTAAATCATGATTTCTAGAATAATGTAGGGCTTCCAAAATTAAAAGGGAAAATTTTTTGGTAATAGAATAATCATTCTTTAATGAATATGAAACAAGAGAATATGAGTAAATCATGCATTATGGAAAGATGATTTCATTTTTAAACTCATTTTAATTATCAAAAAACAATTTGAAAAAATTTAAATACCAAAAAATAAAATATAAGAGTAGTTAAATGTTCATTAAGGAACATTAGAGAAATATTCATGTCAATTTTGTCATGAAATATGTGTAACACAATGAAAATGTGTTGGGTTCGAGAATCCAATTACATTAATTATTTGTTTTTTTATTCATAACACATGATTAATAAACATATTTTTTGAGACAATTATATTCAAATAAAATATATAAATATATATAAAATATTATAAATTATAATAATTAGATTTTATTTCATAATCTCTATTGTTTAATTTTATTCGTTTTGATATTAGTGTTTTTTTAGAAAATTTCTATTTGGGTTGGATATATCAATTTTCATTATATTAAATTTACAAAATAAAATTAACTCTAGAATATTATAATACATATAATTTCTAAATTCTATATTATATATAATTAATAATTTCCATATATTAAGGTAGTTATTGGAATTTTATTCCCAATATCTATGTAGGTTGTTAACCAAACATTATTGAAACATTGTGAAATAGCTGAAACAAAAAGTATGACATTTTGGTTTTCATAAATAGGATAATTACATTAGTTTAAAATCATTAATATTATATTTAAAATCTCTATAATTATATCCATATAATATATTATTTAATGGAAAAGGGAAAAAGAGAAAGTGAAGAAGAAAATAGGGTTGAAATAGTAGAGACTTACTATCTCTGTTCTGTTGCATCTATTTTGTGACACTATAACTTCCTTGGTGTTTGTAATTTTATTGCTAAAAAATGTCACTTTATATTCTAAGGGTATTAATACAGAACATTTTGGAAGATATTAGACTTTGTAATGGGGGGGAGTGATTTTCCAAGGGAAGGGAGATGGGTTATACATAAATGAGGAGAGGAATATTTTTAGAATACAATATTAGATAAAATAATATATCAAAGGATAACTTTTTAACTATAAATTTTATTAATTATATATCATATATTAATATCATATATTGGGTTTAATACATTAAATACCCTCTATAATTTTACTTCATTAGTTTATTTAAAAGGTATGTGGGAAATGGATATTGTTATCTTAAGGAATCCCTAATGAAATTATGTTTTGGAGAGATATTTTTAGGATTAAATATTGATTTTAATTATTTTTAATGAATTAGTTATATAAAAAAATATTTTATGACTTATCCTCATGTTTTATAAATTTTTATATCATTATCACATCATGCATGATATACTTTAGTAAACATCGGTTATGTGGGAAATTGTGTTTATACTATTGAAATGAAAATTGTTTTAATTTGGAAAATTACCAAAACAAATCACCCTTGGATGATATTTTTGTGATAATTTAATAAATGATATACATTTTGTCAGTATAATTTTTTAAAAAATGCAATTTTTTAAAAAAATTATGACTTAAATGACATAATTTAATAATAAATTTCGTAAATATATGAATAAATTTTATGTGAGTTTTTATTGATGATATATATTATCATCCATTTTCAAATATATATTTCCATACATTAACTATGATAAATATTCTTTATATCTTACATTATAATTTTGAGGTAATATTACAATTCTCATGGCTATGTTACTATTTCCAATCGTCATGTTTCTATTTTCAATAATTAAGATATTATTTAATAGAATACCTTACATCCTATAAATAAATATGCATTCCTTTATTCATTATTCAACTCAATTACTATATATGTTCATAATTTAAAATTTATATATTATTTCTGGGTATGCAACTATTTTTTTAAATTATGTATGCAATGGAAGTGATTATTTCAATAGATTGGGGTGATCCTTATTTAACAATTTCCTCTTTTATATTTTATATTTTTATATACTTATGATGTTCAGAATTTTTGTTGGATTCATTCTTGATTAATGTTAAAATGTTTATTATTTAAATAATTATTTTTTTGTTTTCTCTATATTTTTATATTTGTAATACTTTATAATACTGTAAAAAAATTTCATATTTTTTTACAAAAAAATAAGTTCATTGCATCATTCTAGTATTTAAAAATATCAAAAAAAAATTCAATTCATATTCTAATTTTAAAATAGATGACGGTAAATAAATTTCATTTTTTCGTTTAGTTCCTATGTCATCTCAATATAAGTATGGTTCCTCTACAAATATTTTACAGGATCACTTGTCTAACTGTGTAGAACTATGTCAACAAGGTCCAAGAGTTTCACTGACTACTCATTATATGAGTGGTCATTTTGTAGTTGTACCACCTATTTATTTAGTACATTTAAAGGGTCAGGTATGTGCTTTGTCTGTAGGGATTCATGGAAGATAAAAAGAAACAAATTTATACTTTTTGAAAGTACAAGATAGTGGGACACTACTCTTGAGCAATTAAGGATGTTAAAGTGGACACAGTACATGTCACGTCCCGCCTTCCCCGAAAGGAGGTAAGGGATAGCAGATTTACAAGCCCTTCCTTCTTTAAGTTGAAGGAGATATAATGACCCCGAGTCCCGCCTCTAGTAAGCCCTCGAGTGGTGACTAGCACCAAGGGTATAACATTTTCCCAATATGGGAGGCATTACTGTTTTTAGTTAAAAAAGATTGGGAGAAAGAATGAGTCAACACCAAACACCACCAAGTATAGAATACTCAAAGTAAAAACCATACTACATGAATGTTTAATAATAAAAATGAAGAATGTACAAGGACTCCGAAGTACGAAACCAATAGTAAAAGTAAAGGTTAATAAGAAAACAACAACAACCAAGAGCAACTCCAACGTCCAGACTAGTAAGGTCCCGCACGACCTCTGAAATCCTCCTGGAAACCAGAAAGTAAATGTAGGGTGAGAATACAAAGTATACTCAGTTGGAAAAACTTATAGCTCTCGTGCACAAGTGAGGAGACATCTTAATGTCTTGTGAGAAGCAGAAGAACCAACATCTATTAAAGAATCTATCCACCCCACCTCACCAGCCACGCTCACTAAATAACACAAGTAGTAAGATAATAGTTAGCACCAAAAATTTGGGTACTCAGCACTAACATTTCTCCCTCTATCTAGCAGCTCATCCCTAATGGAAAATGTCCTGATGCTACTACGCACTTCCTGCCCGCACACACCTGGGCCCCACAACCATCCATATCTCTGCCCACAGACACTTGGGCCTCACAACCACACATCCCTGCTCGCACACACCTGGGCCTCACAACTATCCATCCATTCCCACACACACCTGGGCCTCATCCAGAATACACATGGGAAAACAACCTACCTAAAGAGTCTTGGGCTAACAACACACCAATCGAAACCTACACAAAAAATCATGGGTGTAGAGTTGCCTCTAACCATCATCGCCGAGGGAAGAGGGCGTAGGAAGGGGATTAACTAGGGGAAAACAACCTTCCCCATGAAATAGGGTGTCTCGACACTAAGTGCCCAACACAGGTGGGGTGAGACTAAACACAAAACATACAGTTACACATATATGTACCAACACACAGCCCAACCTGTGGCTCCTCAAACAGATACAAGCAGGTGCATAAGCACTGCTGCCTCAGAAAACAGGCACAAGGCAAACAGTTCCCAGTCCCCCTGTTCAAGTTATCATTCATAATAGTTCAGTATGAGTTAATCCATTCACTACTGGGAAACTAACATGCACATTCACAAATGAAACAACAATAAGCAGGAAGGGGAAACAATCAGGTAATTTAAGCATTCACACCTGGTTCTCTTGTGAAGTCACATCAACAAAGGGATCAGTGAGATCCCTCGATGAACTGGAACCAAACAAAAACCCAACAAACCATTGGTTACCCCACATTAATTCATTACCATTCCACCCAGTTCATTATTGACTTCCCACTTTTATTCATGTTCACAACCCAACCTGCATTCCTACTGCCAAACACCACCACAGCCACACAACAACTCATGCCATTCCAACCACACCATTCACAGCCCTGCTATTCACCTATCCATAACAAAACACATTCATCTGTTAACCATTTCATAACTGAACCATCCTGACGTTCATAAATCATTATTTTAAATTATTTAGTTCAACAAGGGTGATCACACAAGGTTATGGGCATTCATTTTCAACAGTCGTTTTTAAGTGTTTAACCGGTTCATTTATGATTCCCATTCACTAGTCAACACATAAAACAGAGCATATAAAAGGTGTTCAAACAAATACCTCCAACTTCCGTGATTTTATGTAGGCCTATGCCCATTAAATTCATAACAACATCATAGGGAAAGCATGTATAAAAACGTGTAACAACATTTACAATCTTCATCGTCCCCGTTCTATAACCGGTTATTATATTCATTATATAATTTATTAAATGCTCGTGGGAACCATAGAACACCCACCCCACATGATACAAAAGAAGTAGAGTCAAAGGTAAGATCCCAACCTGATTGATCAAGGATCGACATTAAGTCCTCGCGTGGAAACTGGAAATCAGGAGTAGCAGGAGCTCTATGGAACGCGATCAAGGAAAACATCACAAAAGTGGTATGACTCATATGGAGGAAGGGTATTCCAAGTGCAGGGTGATAGATAAAAGAAACGTAGGCTGAAGGGAATCCTTTAGGTTATAAAGGCAGAGATATAGCAACCCTTGGATGGTTAAGATATGGACAAAAACTTGAAACCGCAGAAGAAGTGGGATCATGGGTTGCCCACGCGGCTGGTCCACCCTACACGTCCAACTTAAATGGTATCCACCCTTCGGGGCAGTTAAAACTGACGTACACCTCTTTAACCAATGAAGGACTCCTTATAGGATGTGGTAGAGGGAGTTCTGAAAACGCGGTTAAAGGCATGACTAAAATTCAAGGGTTTTCATTTAAGGCGGGTACCTCACCAATAATTTAATTAATCAACATTAATGGGCTTTAAAACAATATTAATGGGGTCAAAACATGGTTAAAAAACCAATTCGCGTAAATGAGTCGCTACTAGAAAACCCATGGAGAGGCCACCTGTAGGCCGAGCTACCGTTAGGAGTCTTAAGCTTCACCGAGGAGCTAGGATGGCCTTCCAGACCTCCCAGAACACCCCAAACATCATATTTTCACCATTTAATGGACCCCAAAGCCCCAAATCATTACAATACATTGGGTTAATCTTCCCTTTCATTAGAAACCACATGAATATCTTCTATAGAGATATTCAACAAAATACTTTTTCTGATACATCTATCTCCATGAAATATTGATGGTTGTGGGCATAGATATTTTCCTAACACTGAGTAGATTTTATATATTTTTGGATGGTGTGAACCTTCCCCATTTGTCAATGACAATGTCATATAAAAGTATCTTTTCCATAACTTTTTTTAATCATGTTGGGGTTATACATCTATTACCATATGTAGATTCATATATATCCATCTGAATATTATAGTGGAAGAGTTTTAGGTGATAACGCAACCAACTAGAGATTTTGATCCCATTATTCTATGTATTCCATTGAGTAAAGACATAGCAGGTCCTAAAACATCTAAATAGTCCTTTCCGATTGGATATCATTTTGGTGGTGATAGGTGAAGATGAAAGTAATTATATTAAATAATACATATTGATGTATTCTATAGAATTTAGATGTGAACCCTGGATCACGATCAAAGATCATTGAAAGTGGTACACCATGTGGCCTCACAACATCCTTCGATTATATATGGTCCTGGTTTTCAATTGAGATATCTTTCAGATTAGTGGTAAAGAGCGATGTATTGGTATGCCAATCAATAAAAAACCATATCACATTGTTTCCTTTGGATTTCTTCAGGTTACCAATGACCAAACCCATGGTGATTTTTTAAAAATTTTAGATTTTTATATTTAATGGTTATAAAATCACATTGGATTCTACATTTTTTTAATGTATGGACATACCAAACATCTTATGATATACTAAGCAATATCATTATTCATTTTGTCCCGCCAGATTTTTTCTTGTTGATAATGATATATCATGGTACTTTAATTATGGGTGGATAAAATGAGCTATGTGAATAATCTAATTTTTACATCATTAACTACAGTGATGAATTCAAACAAATCCACATTCTAAATTTGATCACACCATCATTATCTAAGGGGAAGACATGAATATTTCCTTCCATTACTATAATAACTTTCTTTTTTACCATCATAACATCTACATGTGCCTCCTTGATCTAGAATCAAATATAATATTATGAAAACATTTGGGAATGGTAGGATTTATTACATGGATTTCGGGTTTAATGATTCATCCTTTTCATGTCCATGAATATTGGTTATTCCAAATACATATCATTGATAGGGTAGTAAGTTCTTTTCTACTCCAGGAATCAGCTACAATGTTTCCCTCTCAATGATGTTAATGAATAGAGCAATCATAGTCCAATAATAGCACTAATCACCATCTATGATTCATTTAGATATCCTCATATTTGAATATATATACGTTAGATTATGGTGAACAGTCTATATATCACACTTCTCACCATATAAATTTTTCCTCAATATTTTTGAAGAAATATATAATCACTGCCAACTCAATATCATGTATGAGTTAGTTTTGCTAATTTATCTTCAACATTAATGAGGCTCAGGATCTCACATTAACATAATTCGTGAATAAAAATCCAAAAACACTCTTTGAATCATAATTATCAATCACATAACCTTCTCCACTTTTGAGTAGTGCAATTATAGGTATAGTGACTACCCTTTTCAAGAGCTCCTTAATGTTTTCCTTGAATTATTTTTCCCAAAAAAACATTACTACATTCATTAGCAACATAGTTTTCTTCTTCAAAAATAAAGATAAATTCCTCACAAAACATTTTTAATACCTATCTATGCTATGTAAACTATATATTTTCATGAAACTAGTGAGTTTGTACAAATCCTAAATTTAAATTTTAAAAGTATTCAAAAAAATTCCCTCACATTTGATCACATTCCCAATGAATGTGACATGTTTGATAAAAAAAGTCACACTTTGTAAATATAGAATACAATTTTTCCATCATTAATTTCCCCAAAAAATCCTTGTATGAAATTCATGTTCCTCTATTATTTTAGTGTAATTAAAAATATCATCGATAATTACTACCAGAAATTTGATGAGGTGTTATCTAAAGACTATATTCATTAAATATGTGATTAGTTCAAGGGAATTAGTATGTCCAAATAGAATTAGTATGATCTCATATTAGCCATACCTTACAAAAAAATATGAATTTTGAATTTCATCATTCTTCAAATTTAGTTGATGAAATCAATAATGAAGGTCCAACTAGAATATGTATTGACATCCTTATAATTGATAGAAAAATCCAATACTCCTTGAAATATTATACTTATTTATTGTAATATTATCGATCTCTCATAAATTGATACAAAACCACATTTATCCATCCTTCAATTTGGAAAAGAGCTCTGGAGAACACCATGGATATGAAATAGAGTGTATGAACCCTTTTACAATATTATTTTTTAGGTTCTTAATTAGCTCTTTTATTTTTATTGAGACTATAATATTGGGGAATTTTTAGAAAAGAGTGGATTCAATGATGGGATAATTTGTGAAATTTACTATAATACCCAGACCCCAGTTACACAGAGTCGGTGCATTATTTTAATACATTGGCATGATTACAAGGAATCATGTCCCGAAGGATCGATCAGTTTAGTAGTCTTGAAAAATAGATTACATACATGAATGATACATTACACATTATTACTTACAAAAACAACATAAATAATCCTTTATAAACACCATTACTATCTTGGATTAACCCTGCATATCAACCACAATACACTTCTTGGAGTCTTTGTAAAATAAAACATAGAAAGGGGTGAGCTCAAACGCTCAGTAAGGGTAAGAAATATAGCAGAAACATTCATAAATAAGCATAAACATTTAAGGCAATGTATAAAACGAAAACAAAATCCTTTTAACCATGAACTTCAGCTTAATATGGCATAAATAAAATGAAATAATTCCATTTACTTATTCACATGGATATTCTACTAATCGAATAATCACATGAAATATCAATAACCACTTTCATAATGATGGAATGCATAATCCCAGACTATCATAACCACATAATCAAGGCCTCGTGCCAAGACTAAAAAAAGATTTTGTCAAGGAATCATGCCAAGAAACTAGTTTGTCTCATGAGACCTACCGATGCAATTTTTTATAAGATACTTATGTTTAAAATTTCTCAAATATACTCTTGTGTTTTTTGAAGACATTATGCAATCTTCTGAAAACAAAATAACTAATTCTAAGACAGCTCGCCTAATTACAGGCCATGATGGGTCCACGCCCAATCCCTTCCTGTCTACCACACTCGAGATTCGGGTTTTCTGAAAACATTTTTAAGCTTACGTTAAATACGTATACATTTGCACTGGATTTTCATATATATGATAGAAATATCTCTCCCTTTTTTGAAATCATTTAAAAATCACATAATTATAAAAGAAAACCTTTATTTTTAAAATGTCTTTATAAGCGTGTAAGGGAAGCTTCAAAGGTGTAATAATGGCAGAGAATGACGCACCTTCCGTATAAGTAAAAAAACATTATTTTCATAGTTTTTTCGAAATGATCAAAAAGTAACATTTTTGGAAAATGAAGGAAATATTCCTTTCAATAACATATAATGTCATGTAAAGATATAAATGACTTTAACCAATTTTATATTAAATCGTAAAAATGTTTTGAAATACATTTTTAAGAAACATGTATGTGAATGATAAAGAGGTCCGAGTAGATAATTACATATAAACAACCTCAGATAATGAAGATATTGTGAAATAAACCCTTTCCAATCTGGTAACATACGAAAAATACACCCTATGAAAGAGGTATCATACAATGAATATGTAAATACACATAAATTAATGTGTTTTAAAAAATAATACAATTATGGGAAGTACATACACCACACAAATGGTAATAGTGGAAATATGGCATGAACCTCATGGGAATAAGGAGTGAGATGAAATTCCCCTTACCTTACACTTTCCTTTAGTTGAGGGTACGTTTAGCCTCCTGTTTGAAGACTCTTCTTCAGGTTCTTCCTTTTGATTTGATCAAAAAAGCTCATTAGGTTGGCTTTCTGATCGAACTATGGCCTCTAGGATGAGGTTAGGGACTTTTATACAGTATTTGGGTGGGGTTTGGCTGAACCAAAAGGCTTTCAATATGTGAAGAATTGGTTAGAAGTTGGGTCCTTTTATAAGGGGGAGAAGGGGCTCTTTACAAAAAAACATAAAGTATTAATTTATTTTAAATTCATATTCGGTTTCTAATGGCTCCAAAGTGTATTTTTCAAAGTATAAGGTGGGGATGGGTCTAAATATTTTCAACCAATATATTTTAGATAGTTTTGGGTCATTATATTGACCTTATCTTTTAGTTTTAACTCATAGTTAATTAGTTTGACACTTACCATGTCACTTTGTATTTTTATATTATATAGTTAATAAACATACAATATACATAAAAACTACAACCAAGTTGTCCATTAATGATACAAATATCATTAGATAAGTCTTTTGGCCAAAACATAGATTTTAAGGAAATGAATAGAAATTAATAATATAATATTTGTTTTATAAAATTTTTTAAGTCAATTTTGGATCTATTGGGTATTTTGATTTTGATAAATTCATAAAAACATTATTACATTGAAAAAAAATTATATAAACAATAATAATATGCCAAAGGAACCTAGAAAATTATTTTAATTTATAAAAAGACTCAAATTACATTTATTTGGGTATTTATAATATCAATTATCTTAATCATTCATTAATATGGTAATTATTGTATCATCATTGTGTCATAAATATTTAAATTATTTAATTCCTAAAAATTATAAATAAAATACCATTATGTTTTAAATTTTCATAGATTTATAATGAATATTTATAGTCGAAAATATAAAATATATAACCCAATTTAAAAAGTTGATTTCTAAAAGATATATGTTTTTGTCATTTTTGAATTTACTTTAACTTAATTAATATAAATTGTCCCTATCACCTACAAGTGGCTCCATGGGGTCCCAAAATCGACCCAAAGATTCCCATGGGTTGAAATGTACCCACCAATAAGAATATGACACGTTTTATGATAATTTATTATTATTATAATATTATTTGATTACCCTTATTTACAGGATTTACCCTTTAACCCTGGTAAATAAAATATTTACCGAAGTAATTATTCAATATGTCTAAATTTAAACGATACCTATTTACACAATTTGGAAATCCTAATTCAAAAAATGGAATCCATTTTTCTAAATTCAAAACACATAAGTGGCAGAAGTTATTTTTAAATTAATACCCGCTGTCAAAACAAAAAGCGTTTCTTTAAGATATAAAAACAATCAAAAGTTTGAAAGTTGTTTATGTCCAGTTTAACTATGAAATTATGTCCAATGACCAATATTTTATTTAATGGTCAAAAAATCTTATAAATATACTTTAAATTCACTCCAATTTATAATTTATCACTATTAATTATTTTGATTAAAAATGTTGTTTTTAATTAAAATTTAGTAATTTCCACTATTCATCGAAATATAAAATTTATCCAAAAAGTACCAGAATTTCACCCTACACTAAATTCTATATTCCAAATCCAAAAATGAAGTCTATTTTTAACGATAAAACGTATAAAATTTCAAAAAGTTGGTATTACTATTCATAACGGCTAGTTTGATTGGTTGTGTTGTGTGATAGAACTTGAAGTTGCGTACAACACACGCTACTGTATTATTCAAAGAGAAGTGTACCATGGATGATTGGGGTGTTACATTCTCCCCTCCTTTAATAAATTGAATCCTCAAAATTTATGCTCTGTATTGGAATCTTGGGGTTGACGTTTCAAAATATCATAGTTGAAATCCCACATTGAAAAATGAATTAATGAAGACTCTATTTAATATAAAGAGTTGTAAGTATGATGATTATTGAAAATAACACAAACTAGGGTTCCATGTAGGAATATATGGATATGGAATAGAAATATAACCCTCATTATCTGATGGAGAGTGGTAGAGAACATGGATATGAAAAGGCCAACAATCACAAAGCCATAACTTAGTGATGATCTAAGGTACTATCTAGGACAACATTTTTGTTCTATGTTACTTTTCTTAATGTTGAGGAATTTATTAATGAGATTTGCTAAGATCATAAGGACATATAATTACTTTATAAATAGAGTTTTATCCATAAATAAATTTCTACCAGAAACTCATCTTTCACCCAAAAACATAATAACTACTCAATAATACTCTATTTATCCTAATCATATAGGGTTCCAAATATAATGAATTTATAATTCACATATCAGACCCTTTATGAAAAGAAACTACATTATACCATCCAGGAACTTCATGTAGTATAATGGTATGTAATAAATCCTAATTTCACTATGGTTGTGGGTTCGATTCCCACAGCTTTGTCCGACACGACGGGTCGTCACATAGTCTGTGTGTTTTCCTTTTATAAAAATCCAAAAAATAAATTTTCAAACTTAATCCATTACAACATTTATATTTATCCAAAGTATTTCTATAAACTCTCAGTCCAAAATTTATTTGAAAATTAAACATAATGTAGATACTTTTTACCCCGTAATATCATGTGAATACCTTCATCATGTATTCTTTTAAAACACTGAATCATCCTAAATAACCATAAAACCTTATTTATTGAATTCATGCTCCCATATTCCTAATAGAATACTAGATATACTTCATCAATACAAAAATGTGGTAAACTCCAACTATGATGGATTATAGAAATATCTAATCAGTTATAAGGTAGTCAAGAATATCCAATATAATTTACCCAAATCTACTATATCTTATTCCAAAATCAGTACCTCAATATTTGGACCATATTAACATTTATCTTTACTTCAAACATGTAATTTCCAAAAAGTTTAACTTGTTGTAGATTCACTTTTCTTAGTACCATAAAATCTCAAATCCTCAATGAAATAGTACTGCAGTACAATCCTTATTTATTTCTAGTACAAAATTGATACAACACTTCAATGAAATAATTCCAAAATAACAACATAAAAACACAAGTCATTCCTCTTCATTTGTGGTAGCATCATAACTTGACAATTATCCAATAGCATCATTTTCAGCGTAGTCTGATAGCTGGAACATTTGTTCATGTAGTGTCCAAACTTCTTGAAGATTAATCATTGTACATTTGAAACCTTTTTCTTACCCTTGCAGTCACGTACTTGGTGTCCTTTTTCTCCACACTTATATCATACTCCCATTCCCTTCAAAAATTTTCCAAAGTGATTCTTTCCACAGTTATGACATATGGGAAATCCTTCTTTACCTTATTCCCTTTATCTTTCCTTCTCCCTACCATCCTTTCCTTCTTTGGCTTCCCTTTAAAGCCATAAGACTCCTAGAATTCTATAATTATCTTATCAACACATCATACTATTTTATCATATGATTATAATATATGGGATACTATTTATCTTCTAAATTCTGGAATTAAACCATGAACGATATGATCCTTCTTACTCTTTGGATCATGTGCATTTTTGGAGTTCTCATTCCTTCTACTGGGTTCCATTTCTTTACAATGGCATACACTAGGCCAGTTTATGAATCACAATTCATAATTCCAAACATGTAAAATACCTAACATAAATTGAACAGTTTATGGATATAATCCATAATCACAAAATTGTTTTTTGGAGGAGATATATACTCATAAACCCTTCATAGTGGTTTGTAGAGAAAATAGGAATTATCCTAAGAATATCCCCTGGGAGTGTCGTAACCAAGAGTCCAGCAAGGCCCGTTGTCGTGCACCAGTTCCCGTTCGAGTCTAGCTCAAAGCGGTGTCTTTGGGTTTTACCCCTAGGTACATCTGTTCCAGAGCCACTTCAACCTGTTTGTATCCAGATAGGGATGAATTTTCATGGAAAACTCACAAAATATCAACATTACCATATTCTAGGAAGTTCTTCTACACTAATCCTCAAAGTCTATCTTAGGGTAATGAGCTCTAATCGGATTTTATCTAAATCTAGTTTCCAAGGTTAATTCTAAACATCCTATGATACCAACTGTAATGCCTCGACCCCAGTTACCATGATTCGGTGCATTATTTTTTTACATTGGTGTGATTACAAAGAATCAATTCCCGAAGGACCGATCAGTTTGGCAGTCCTAGAAAATAGATTACAAACATGAATGTTACATTACACTTTATAACATACAAAAACAACATAAATAATCCTTTATGAACACCATTATTCCCTTCGATTAACCCTTTCATATCAATCACAATACAATTCTTGGAATCCTGGGAAAATAAAACATAGAAAGGGGTGAGCTCAAACTCTCAGTAAGGGTAAGCAATACTGCAGAAACTTTCGTAAATAAGCATAAAGATTAAAGGCGATATATAAAACTAAAAAAAAATCCTTTTAAACATGAACTTCAGAATAATATGTCATAAATAAAATTAAATAATTAAATTTACTTATTCACATAGATAATCTACTAATCGAATAATCACATGCAATATCAATAACCACTTTCATAACGACGGAATGCATAATGCCATACAATCATAACCACGTAGCCAAGGCCACTTTCCAAGACTACACATAATATTTTGTTAAGGTCTCATGCCAAGACACAAGTTTTTCTAATGTGACCTACCGATGCAATTTTTTAGAAGATAATTACGTTTAAAATTTCTCAAATATACTCCAATGTTTTTATGAAAACATTATGCAAGCTTCTGAAAAAAATAACTAAATCTGAGACTGCTCGACTAATTACAAACCATGATAGGTCCATGCCCAATCCCTTCCTATCTACCACACTCGAGAGTCGGGTTTTCTGAATACCTTTTAAATCTTGTGTTAAATATGTATACATATGCACTAGATTTTCATATATTTGAGAGAAATATCTCTCTTTTTTTTTGAAATCATTATAAAATCACATAATTCTAAAAGAAAACCATTATTTTGAAAATATCCTTATATGTGTGTAATGGATTCTTCAAAGGTGTAATAACGATGAAGAATAACCGCACCGACCATATATGTTAAAAAAACATTCTTACGTTGGTTTTGTCGAAAAGGTCAAAAAGTAACTTGTTTGGAAAACGACGGAAAGATTCCATTCAATAACGTATAAGGTCAAATAAGGATATAAATGACTTTATCCAATTATCTATTAAATAGTAAACATGTTTTGAAAGTCATTTTTAATAATCATGTATGTGGATGATAAAGATATCCTTGTTGATAATTACGTATAAAAACCTCGGATAAAGAAGAGCTTGTGAAATAAACACTTACAAATTTGGTAACTTACGAAACATACACCCCATGAAAGAGGTATAATATAATGAATATGTAAATACACATAAATTAAAGTGTATTAAAAAAATAATACAATTATGGGAAGTACATAAACCACAAAAAAGGTAATAGTAGAAATATGGCATCAATCTCACGTGAATAAGGAGTGAGATGAAAAATCCCTTACCTTGCACTTTCCATTAGTCGAGGGTACATTTAGCCTCCTGTATGAAGACTCTTCTTCAGGTTCTTTCTTTTGATTTGATCAAAAGGACTCCGTAGGTTGGCTTTCTGATCAAACTAAGGCCTCTAGGATGAAGTGAGGGAAGATGAGAGACTATTTGGGTAGGTTTTGGCCAAACCAAAAGGATTTGAAGGTGTGAATATTGGTTAGAAGTTGGTTCCTTTTATAAGGGGGAGTAGGGGCTCTTTAGGAAAAACATAATGTATTAATTTATAATAAATTCATATTAAGTTTCTAATGGATTCATAGTTGATTAGTCAAAGACTAAGGTGGGGATGGTTCGAAAACTTTTCAACCAATAGATTTTAGACAGGTTTGTGTCATTATATTGACCTTATCATTTAGTTTTAACTCTTAGTTAATTAGTTTGACACTTACCATTTCATTTTGTATTTTTATATTATATAGTTAATAAACATACTATATACCTCTAAGCGACCCCCATGTAGTAAATTAATTATACACATATCATGATATAAGTCTCTTTGCCAAACATTAGATTTTTAGGAATTGAATATAAATTAATAATATAATATTTGTTTTAAAAACTTTTTTATGTCAATTTTGACACTATTGGCTATTTTGTTTTTGATAAAATCATAAACGCATTATTACTTCGAAAGAAATTTATATAAACAATCCTAATATGTCATAGTAACCTTGAAAATTATTGCAATTTATAAAAATTCTCAAATTACATTTATTGTGGTATTTATAATATCAATTATCTTAATCCTTCATTAATATGTTAATTACTGCATCATCATTGTTTCATAAATAATTTAAATTTTTTAATGTCTAAAAATTATAAATAAAATACCATTATGTATGAAATATTTTTATATTTCTAATAAATATTTCTAGTCCAAAATATAAAATATATAACACTATGTTAAAATTCTTTTTCTAAAAGATATATGCTTATGTAATTTTTGAATTTACTTTAACTTAATTAATATAAAGTGTCCCTATCACTTACAAGTGGCTCCATGGGGTCCCAAAATCGTCCCAATGATTCCCATGGTTAGAAATGTATCCACCAATAAGGTTAGGACACGTTTTAGGGCAATTTATTATTATTATTATAATATTATATTTTTACCCTTATTTACAGGATTTACCCTTTAACCATGGTAAATAAAATATTTACCGAAATAATTATTCAAAATGTATAAAAATAAAAGTTACCTATTTACAAAATTTGGACATCCTGATTCCAAATATGGAATCCATTTTTCCAAATTCAAAACACAGAAGTGGCAGAAATTAATTTAAAATTAATTCTTGCTGTCAAAACAAAAAGCTTGTTTTTACGATATAATAACTATCAAAAGATTGACACTTGTTTATGTACGGTTTAATTCTGAAATTATGTCAAATGACAAAAAATATATTAAATGGTAAAAATATATTCTAAATATACTTTAAAACCACTCTAATTATTAATTTATCACTATTAATTATTTTTTAACAAAAGATGTTTTTAATTTAAATTTAGTAATTTCCACTATTCATCGAAATATAAAAGTTATCTGAAAAGTACCAAACATTCACCCAAGGAAAAATTCGATATTCCAATTCCTAAAAATGAATTCCATTTTAAAAGATAAAATGTATAAAATTTCGAAAAGTGGGTATTACTATTCATAACAGCTAGTTTGATTGGTTGTGGTGTGTGTTAGAACTCGAAGTTGCATATAACACACGCTATTGTATTATTCAAAGAGAAGCATATCGTGGAAGCTTGGGGTGTTACATTTACCTCATGATCTATGGGATTTTTTGTGAACTCCTATGTAAATACAGTAGTGCATTCCATCCAAATTTAAATTTCCACATATTTGATGCCTTCCATTAACACAACCATTTGGCCTAGTATTATTCATCACAGGGTATCAACACCCACACCATTGAGGTATTTTATAAAGGATATTCATGATATTAATTAAATTTTTGGGGGAGAAACTAATTTTTCTTAATATGAAAATATATTTCATTTTCCATATAAGTGATGTTTCATCTATATAATTTGTGACAATCCATGATCATTATAGGGACTATTTCCACCAATTGAAGAATTTAATGATTCATCAGAAGGACATTCCCACAAATTTCAACATGACAAGAACCCAGCACATTGGATTAAATAAATGAAAAAATACGTGATATTAAATATAGAACAACTTGAAGGAATCATGGCTTCGATTCTCTAGTTCCTGAAAAAATTAATAATACAATGGAATGAAAAGTACTAGAATCAAATAATAAATTTTTCTTTATAGAGTGAATAAAAAGTTTACCATTAATGACTTAATTTGTTATACCTATTGATAAATAGTGGTGGAATATGATTTCCATTGATCCTTTAGATTTGGGGGTAGATGATGCTAATTACCCTAAAATACTTGATGTTAAGTGAACTTGCATGAATAGTTACATTTGTCCTTATAGAGGGAGAATTGAACCATAGGTGGTGAATTTTGAGATTTTTTCCCATGTTATTTTTATTGCTGTATTCATGTCTCTCATATATTCTTGATCTTATTTTTATTATATCTAGATCATTGAGTATTTCCCCATCCATTTTAGTAAATTCCTATAATGTTTCATCCCAAGTTATTTACATTTGTGTAATTGGATTTTATTTCTGCTATAATATCATGACCTAGATTATTAAAACTCCATTATTCTCATTCAATATCGATTACCATGGCCCATTATATGAAATCCATTTTTTAATTTGAGAAAAAAGTGGAACACTTATTTGTAACTCTTAATTCGGTGGATAACTAGTGCCTTATAATGGTGTGGTTTTATACCACTATAGAATCTATCTATTTTTCTATCATTGATGATAATAAAACACTAGTTGGGTTAGTGTTCTTTATCAACTCCCACAATTTTTTAGATTCTCCATCTAAATAATATATGGACAGAGTAACATTTTCCTTCCTAGAAAAATGGATCACAAAAAATATATTCTCAAATGAGTTAACAGATTGTTTCTCAACAACGGTATAATATGTTACACTATACACAGATGGTCATTTCCACAAATGGGATCATTTACTACATGATCCTTATTAGGTTGAGTAGGATATTACACATGGTTTAGGTTACTATTTATATATTCATTCAAATGGGAAATCATTTCCATGAAAATTATGACACCACCTCTCATGGAATCAGTGATGTCATTTGGGTAATCATTGCATTTTCCCCCCACACATTTTATGTTATTGGTTTCTCCTTATTCCTACAATTTTATAGAATATAAATGCTTTTATAAAATCATTACTCAAAAAATCACGAAGAATAAATTTATTGATTTTGGAACTTAACATTAAAGGCATATCCTATGGGAACCCATTTTAAATATTTCTATCTAAAACAAAGATTCTTGGATGTTTACATATACCTATACTTATATTAAGGGGATTGATATGTGTTTTATACTCCTAATTCACAAATTAATTAGAACATTTTATAATAAAAACTATTGATACGAGGACCCAAAATTATTAAATTACATAGTCATGAATTTTAGGGAAGAACTCACAAACATTACCATCGATGAATTTTCATGTTTAGAGTTTTATAGAGTTTGTATATAACACATAAAAATATTATACAAAAATATAGTGCATAAACCCAAAAATAGTTTCCATTTATTCCAAAATTTAAATCTTTTCATATAAAATTAGTTTTCTTTGACAAATCATCATTAAATTTAGGGTGGATTCGTTCATTGTCGTACACATCCTTATAACCTGTGAAAATCTTTTCAATACATGATATGAGCACCAAAATCTCAGTAAAAGATATAAAAATAAGTAAATAATACATTATCCCAAAAATACTTGTAATGTATGAAATCATTTTCAAAAATAAATATTTTTTAACCGTATAATCTTACTTTATGAAACATGAAATTTCCAAAAAAAACATATTTTAGGGACTGATGCTTGATGTACATAGAAATTAAACTAATTCGGAGGAATACTTAATAAATGACCCAAACAGATGCCCAAAAACAGTATTAGTTTACTGTCTTTAGAAATGTGGAATCTAATATTCTAACTGGTGAAAAATCATAGATATATCCCATAAATAACTTCCCCATTTTTTCAATCGAAAAATATTTCATTAAATATTATGTATATGAAAACATAAAAAGGCTGAGCTCAAATGATTAGTAAAGGTAAACATTGTTAAAATAAAACAAACAATATTCCTAAGTACGTAAATACATGAACATAGTGTTTAAATATTAGAATAATGACTCATTAAATAAATCTTCACAGTTTTTAAGGCATATATCATAAAAGAACATTAACATAGAATGATAAAATTGAATTGTCATAAAACATGGAATAATGGAAAACAAATAAGCACATAATATGATTTCCATAGTATCCAAGGCATTTCTTCCAAGACCATTATAGTGGGCTATGTTCTTTATTGAATTGGGTTTACATACCATTCTTGCCCTATATTACTAAACTAGATATACAACTCATTCCAGCCATGTTTATCACATTATATATAAATATTTACCCAATGCATTGGATGTAGATATAGGTCAAAAAATATATATTTATTAAATAATTATTACATGTGAAACATAAATATAAATAATTAATTATAGCATAAACCATGAAATAAAATGTGTTTCTTAAACATCATTCCATCATAACATAATCCATATAAAATAACTGTATTTAATAAAAATAACTCCATCATAAATCCAATAAAAATAAATTAGTAATAGGTATAGAAACATAATCCTATGTAATCATAGATGAAAAATAATTTCTATAAAACACTTGAACATAATTTTGGAGGAAAATATCCATTCTTCTTTAAAAACATTTTCCTTTCCCAAAATCTCAAACAATTTAAAAAGAAAATAATTATTTTGAAAATAGACTTGAATTCATTAATCGCATGATTCATGTCAATAATATTTTATGAATATTTAAAATCATGTTCATGTCGTATATATTAATAATAAATTCCTATTCTTTTACAGAAAACATCAAAAAGTACCTCATATGGTAAACAAAAGAATGATTCCTTACATACCATATTGTAAAAGTAAAAAATGGGTAAAAGTGAATATAAACATAAATAGAAGAATATTAGATATTTTATGAAAATATTATTAGAAACCATGGTCCAAAATGATACATATACCCCAATAAATACATAAAGATTAACAATCTCATATAATAATTGGATTGAAAAATTATCGCATACCTCAGGTCCAATATGTCTCATATGTATCCAGAACATCTGTATAATTACTTAAATAATGTTACTGATTTATTCCAGAATCATAATAATTTTAATGATATCATTCATGATCATATTTCCATCAGCTTGATAGTAAAATTTCATTATTACTCGTTATTTAGGTATTAACTACTTTATGTTCTCAAGCATTTTTTTCGGATAAGTTCTTATTCCTATTTTATATTATAGTAATATCATATAAATCATGGTATATATCATATCTATTCATTCAATTAATTTATATAATCATAATTTAATTAAGATTATGTATTACGAATCACATCGTAACGTGGAGATGGTAAGCCGTATGTTAGCAAGAGGGATGATATCATTCCCATAATTATTGAATGGTATTGCATTGGATGTTTTATAGTATCTCTGAATCAATATAATTTTATATTAATCCTATATTTATTTATCAATTCAATCATAATACTCATCAATGTAACGTTGTTGTGAAAACGGATTACACCATAGCATGGAGAGAGTAAGACGTACGTACACATGAATCGTGATTTCCTTTTTCAAAGAATGGGTAGATGGTGGAATATGGTTTTTTCATAATCATAACAACCTATCATTATATATGTACTAATGGATTTATTACCTAATAATTAAAAAACACAATAGGTGGTTATATAAGAATAAAAATGTTTGAATTAATTGGAAAGTGATATTACCTCTTCTTCGAGATACTTCCTCTAAATCTCCTCTAAGACCACTATAGTTTGTCTTTGAAGAAAAAACAGGCCCTCTAGAATCATTCTACGGAAGTTGAGAAGGGAAATTAGAAGGGTATGCTAGAGCTTAAAGGCTCAAAATAAAGTGAATATTTGAAATAGAAAGTGCCTTTTATAATTTATCCGAGGGGAACTTTTGG
Organism: Viscum album; assembly: GCA_963277665.1. NCBI lineage: Eukaryota > Viridiplantae > Streptophyta > Magnoliopsida > Santalales > Viscaceae > Viscum > Viscum album. The sequence goes on along the minus strand of OY728146.1, from coordinate 1,108,184,036 downwards.
AAACCTCAAAAATATTAATTTCTAAAAAATTGAAAAACTAGACCAAATATATCCAAAACTAGATTTATTCGAATATAAGATATGATATGATTTAAATCTACTCTACCAAATTTTTCTTTACATGTTTTGATTTCATTTTAATCCTAATCATTTTATTTGATAAATAATTATTCTATTTGATTTTAATGAAGATTACAAATGTCTCAATATTATAAGGGATAAATATTTAAATATTTTATTTCAAGTATACCGTAAAATAAATATTTAGAACATTTTAGTCAGATTCATAATAATTATATATTTTGTAAATTTTTTATGATTTTTAAATAAATTTATGATACATTATTTGAATAAAATAAAAAATGTGTCATTTTTGACACTATTCGTTTCATTTATTTTTAGAAATATCATGATAAGGTGTTATCCTTGAACTAAATATTTTATTATATTTTCATCAAAAATATTCATTGTAAAATGTGATTTTCATAAATTATATTTATTTTAATATTTTTGGTAACATTTATTTTATTTCATCATTATTAAAATAATAACTACATCAATATTGTGTAATTAATTAATAAACTTATTTAATGAATAAAAAGTTGAAATAAAATAAAATGATGAAATAAATTTACTAGATTTAATAAGAATATATGTAGTTGAATTTACATTATAAAAAAACAAACATTAAAAATGTTTTTCTTGTTAAATTGGGAATGTTACAACATTTACTTAAATTTATCTAAAATAATATAGGGGTCATTATCTATTCTATAAGGCTCAAAATGGTCACTATCTTGATATTTGGTGGATTAAGGTTTATATATACTCAAAAAATAATATTTTGTAACATTTTTTTGACATTTTTTTGGTTATTAGTATTTTAAAAAATATTGTTTTATTGATTTGTCATCATCATAATAGTTTATTTATTAATTCAGAGATAAAAAGAGGGGGCAAGAACCCCCAAGGAAAAGAAAAAGACTACCACAAGCCTAAGAGGTCTTAAATAATGAAACCCTAGGGCATACCCCTGAATGAGAGCCACACTCTCTGGTTTCAAGAGATCCACATTCAAGATGCAGTAAATGTTGGAGTTGGGCTCGGCCACGAAGGCATGGTGATACTACACTTTGTTCCCTTCACGCCACGTGTGAAGCACATTATTGATGTTATTAAGAAACATGCCCAGACACCTTCTAATGATAAAGGATATTGACCATGGGATTGAACCTATAACCTTTAGAGCTTTATGCAGAATGAGGGAGTCAGCCTCCACCTCCGAGAGAGTGATGTTGGCCTATTGGCAAAGGGTGAGGCAAGTGAGAGTGGCCATGGCCTCTGCCTGGATGGAGGACCCACTATCGAGATAGGAAGAGAAGGCCATAATGACTGCGCCTTTGGAGTCCCGAACAATCCCACCTCCATGTATGGTTCCCGAGTGACATGAGCCATCAGTATTAAGTTTCAAACCGCATGATGGAGGATTCCACCGCACCCAAAGTGATCTACGAGTATTACTTGGCTGAAGAGGCACTGGTACATTGATAAGAAGGTGCTGCATGGTGGGTGCCTCCCACCATCTACTAAAAAGCCTAAACATATACAGAAGAAAGATCCTAATACGCACAATAATGGAACTACCAGAGGATTGGATACACTCAAAATCCATCTTGTTCTGAGCTTTCCATAAACACCAGCAGACCGAATGATGCACCAGAGTCCGGGCTATCTTTTCCGAACTAGTGGAACCCGCTCCACTGTACCAGGACTCTAGAAAGGAGACCGCGGTTCTGGAAGAAGTCGAGAAAGTAGTGAATGGGCCTAAATAATGCCACACCTCATTTTCCCAATCACCCTCAAAGAAAATGTGCACCACAGATTCTTCTTAGTGATTCTTGCAACAACAGCACCTGAATGCCAAGTTGATGCTGCATGATTTGATATTGGCCTATGAGGGAAGAGCATTGTTCATGATCCTCAAGAGGAGGAATTTAAACATCATTGGTTCCATTTTACACCATAGGGTTTCATTCCATCTGTTTGATGGAGGGTGAACATTTGAGACACAATGAAAGTACTTGGAAGATAAGGTTCCAAAGCTGGACGGAGTAAAAAACACTGATCCTCCACATCGGTGATAACTATGAGATCGAACAAAACCTTCTTGATCCTTATCAAGCACAATAGAAATGAAGGACGAATGTGTGGCTGCTTTTTTGAACGATATATCGTAAACAGGGCACCCCATAAAGACAATGGAAATTCCAGCCCAGTTTCGGTGCCAAAATGATAAGTTCCCATTCCCCATGATCCAGCGGGTAAGGGGATGAATGGATGGAATAAGAGTGAGGATACTAGACCAGAAGGGAGTAGCACAGTGAGAGTCCCAACCTAGTCCCATGTGCCATCGACCCTCCATGGATTTCCCCCAAAGAGATCACTATTAGAGGACTTCACAATAAAATTTAGCATGCATGCAAGGATGGTTTCACCAAAGCTCTGAACATTGAATCCTCCTTACTGAACAGGGAGAGCCATTTTTCTCTAAGAAGCCCAATACCTTTTTCCTTCCTGAAGATCATCCCAAATGAAGTTTGAATGAATATGATCAATCCTAGAAATAACTCCCTTGGGTATGTGGACTGAAGAAAGCACATGAACCGGAGTAGCTAACAGTACGCTGTTAACTAATGTAATCTGACCCCCAAAGGAGAGGAACCTGTTCTTCCAGTTGATAACTCTACCCAAGATTATACTCTCCCCATGGTCGAAGTCCCTAATCTGAAGCCTGTCTGAGGAAATGGGTGCTCCCAGATAGTCCATATGAAAGTTCTCTCTCTGCATGCCAATAGAATTACACAGGTACAAGGCACGTCCTAGTGATCCTTTATTGGAGATGAAGAGGTTACTCTTGACAGAATTGACAATCTGTCCACTCCATTGGCAGTAGGTCTCTAGGGCCTTAGTAAAACCTCTAACCGATCTTATGCTAGCATTCATGAAATCTGTGGTGTCGTCCACAAACATCAGATGAGTAATGAAAAGGGAGCTCAATCTCCTGTGGTAGGGGCGCATCTCACCATTAAACACACTCTTGTTGATGAGCCAGCTCAGAACATCCTGGGAAAGGATAAAGAGGGTCGGAGATAAGGGGTCCCCCTATCTAAGGCTGTGGGATGCCGTGAAGAACCCATGCGTTTTACCCATGTAGTAAACCACAATCCATGGGTAACTAAAACACCTGAATAAAGGATCCATAGACCTGGGAGAAAACCCCATACATTTCAAGACCATGTTTATGGCACTCCACTCGATCCAATCAGACGCCTTGTTCAAGTAATGTTTTATGACCATGTTGGATCCATATGTTTTGTTTTCGAGGTCCCTAAAGAGGTCTTGGGCCAAGGAAATTTCACCTTGGATGCACCTTCCCTTAAAAAAACTGTGATGCTCCAGGGAAACCCATTCTGGGAGAAGAGGAGCAATTCTGGAGTTGAAGATGCTAGCTTTAATTTTGTAATGCATGTTGCACATACTCACCAGTCTAAAGTGGAGAAGGGATGAAGGGTTCTTGATCATGGGGATAAGAACCAGGGTTGTAGCAGACACAACCCTTGGCCGGCTCCCCACCTTGAAAAAATCCTGAATTGCTGTCATAACATCCTGCTTAATCAAATCCCATGTACCTCTATAGAATGGGCCCAGGAACCCTTTCGGGCCTGGCGCACTCTCAGGGTTGATGTTGAGCATTACCGCTTGAATCTCAACTTCCTCAAGAATTCCACCGAGGAAGTTATCAAACTGGGAAGAGACAACTCTAGGAATAATGTCAAGGATGTTGTCATTTCTCCCTATATATCCATTAAGCATTCATGGGTTTGGACCTGCCAGAAGATTAGAGAAGAAGGTATGAGCAGTAGCCCCCACGTCATCACGGTCCACTGAGGACATTCCACCATCCAACACAATTGAGGGGTTTGGATGGCGTTTTCGATCATTGATGCATGCATAAAAATAGGAAGTATTTTTCCCCCCTCCCTTAATAATTTAATTCTGGATTTTTCCCTTGCAACTTTTTCCTACCCAAGGATGAGATCCGAGAGGGAATTATTCTTTATAGCTAAATCCTCAAAAGTTTGGTCATTCCCATTTCTCCTCTAGGCTGGTTTCAAGATTATTTCCAGTAGCTATAAACCCATCAAGGTCCTTACCAATGGGGGGTAGAGAGCTGGCCCAGACTCGGAGCACCTTCTTCATCCTTCTTAGTTTCTCATGCAAAACAATCCACAGATGACCCTGTAGAGGATCTCCCCAGACCCTACAAACCAGATGATGAAAACCAGGGTGAGGGATCCAGTGTTGATATAATCTAAACCTGGTAGGATTATCTTGTCTTGTGGAGAGAGAGACAATAAGGGGAGAATGATCATAGATTCCACGAGCTAAATGGTCCACCTTGGCATCATTAAACACAGATATGTCTTGCATGTTAGCGAGGCATCGATCAATGCGGCTCCAGGATCACTGGTTCCCCTTTTGGTTATTACACCATTTGAAGGGGTCACCTGAAAAACCCATATCCATGAGACCTTTCCCAGCCATAAACTTTAAAAATTCCAAGATACCCTTCCTTGGAAAAGGGCCTATGTCTCTCCACTCCTCATTGTTAGCAACATTGTTGAAATCGCCACCGATGATCCAAGGAAGGTTTCAAGGGTCAAAATCTTGAAGGTCATTCCATAATGATTCCCTCATTATCTAGTGGACATTAAATTACTATTATTTTATCCAAAGATGTTAAGAGTATAATTATATTCATCTAATGGGATTTTTGTAGGATTTAGTATAATTTTATAATCCTTATCATATTATTAGTTACCCTAATTTACTCGATTTACCTTTAACTATGGTTAATAAAAATTATTGTAGTTTCTATTTATAATATCTAAAATTAAAAGTAACATATTTATATAAGATGACCCACTAATTAGAAATATTAAATACATTTTTAATAATTAAAAATAGATAATAGGTAGAAACTACATTAAAATTAATTCCTTTCATCAAAACCAAAAAGTGGGGTTTTATGAAGTAAAAACTTATCCAAAGATAATCATGTGTTTGTGTCCAATATAAAGGTGAAATTACTTCCAATGACCATCATTGGTACTAAATAGAAAAATAATATTCCAAATTTCACTTAAAACCAACTATAAAGATAATATATATATATTAATAAATTAGATGAAAATGCAATTGGGAATTACAATGCAGTATTTTTCCCTATTCATTAAAATTTGAAAGTTATTCTAAAAATACCAAAAATTCAATAAAAATAAATTTTTATGTCCTTATACAAAAGAACAAATTTATTTTTTAAATATAAACTTATAATTCGCTCAAAATCATTATTTAAAATGGTTCTTTCGACAAAAGGTGGTAAAACAACATTATTTAAAAAATACATCATTATTATAAAAAACATGAATTTGTTTTTATATAATTTCCTAGAAAATAGTTATGATAAATGAAAATGTTATATAAAAATCAAAATTTTGTTAATAATATTCAGAACAGAAAGTTTATATCCCATTAGATAATATTATTTTAAAAATATTTTTTTCTTTTGTGAATATTGGTATTGCCTACAATGTATGCTATCAAGGAAGGTCACTCTAGCATGTAATGTAAGCCAAGTCAGTGTTGTGTGTAGTCCAAACATCTTTTGGTGTTGTATAAAACATAATACAAACATAGTTCATTTATATAATGAAAAAAATCAATTCATAGTGTTGTATGAAATGAATTCAATAAAAAAAACATGAAATTGTGTGTAACACAGGCCAAGAATAGTGTTTTGTATACTTCATTCTAAAATAGTGTCTCATATAGAATAAGCTAATCATCGTGAAGATTATGAAACTAGATGTCAATGAAATTAAAATAATCTATCTCAATTAATACTGAGTTGTTACATTCTACCCCCTTATACTAAATTTCACCCTCGAAATTTATTGGGGTTATAATTGGTTCATTATTTGAATGTTTAATTCATGAAAACCCACATCGTAAAAATGGATACTAAAACATCATTTTAAAAATTAATGTCAGAAATAATAAATTTACCAATGTTACTCATTAATGGGTTTCCACATAGGAGAAAAATCGTTGGAAGGAAAACATGGATATGGATGGGAAATATAACCATCATGTTATGATGGTTAGTGATATAGAATATGTTTTGTAGAATGTTAACTACTAAAAATCCATAAATTTTGGATGATTTAAGGGACCATCTGATTCAGTGAATTAGGAGGTACTATAATAAATTTTTTGGTTTTCAGGATCCTTTTACCTATAGTTGAATAATTTTTATGAGAATAAATATTTACATGATATTTGTATAATCTCATGGTTGTTAGTGCATTTAAAAATTTTCACTTAAACTCTTATTTAGAGAAATTAATTTGAGGTTTTTATTATATTTGTGTTATAAAAACATACGATGGAATGATAGGCCATTACAACTTTATCAAAAATTAGGTTTGAACAAGTTATCAAATATGCATAATTCCACCTATAGTGAGATAATACATTAATCTAACTAAAATCAAACATAATATAATATATAAAATAAATAAATGGATAAGATTACAATCCTTCCAAAAACCAATAATAAAACACTTTATAAAAAGGTGAACTAAATTAACATAACATTTATCCCCCATATCTCAAAATATTGTTCTTGGTAGTATCATTCCAAACATGTGAATACTATAATCATGTATTCTCTTGAAATATTGTAATAATATAATTTACCATATAATCGTATTGAAAACATGTATTCAACCAAAATTAACTTTTTCCACGCATAAAAAATATACAAAATTATATATTTTCATACCATGATATAATTTTGTCCTTATATCAGTCATGAGGACATTAATACTATCAAACATCTCATTATATTCTTATCACTTCATTATGTACATATCATGTGATTTCATAAAATATTTGAATCACTTTTCATGGTTACAGGTACCATATAATTATGGAAAATTACAATGGACCAATACATAGATATTCCAATATTCCATAATACCATAAAAGTAAATCTAAAGAATTAATCATGAGTTCCAATACATAAAAACATCAATCCATCCTCTTCAATGATTTTTATGGAATATGTACTTCCTCGATTTAGAATTACACTCTTACATTTGGGAATTGAATTGGATAATGCTCGTCTTCTCCACATATAATACATTGAACACCATGATAGTCTGTCACTCTATGACCATTTTTATCTAAAAAGTAACACCATCCCTCTATTTGAGGTATTAATCCTGGTTCTTCTTCCTTTCTTCTTGCTATATAGAATGCATAATAATATTTCCTCTATTATCCTAACCATGTTATCATGATAATATTCCATCTTCCTCTTATTTGATGACTTAGGAATACCACAAATGTTTACATTATTAATCATATATCGCGATGAATCATTCGGTATAAGAAAAATATATTTCTTTATAAACATTATGAAATTTATTTTCAAATAGTCATCAATTTTACTATTGGATTCAATGGTAACCCAATTTCATCAGGTTCCCGCGATTGACTAAAACCAGAAACCATATTGTAATAAATAGTTAAAATTATGAGGAACAACATAATCATAAATATTCACATATAGGATGTATAACTTATCACACTTTTTTAATCCATGACATCTTAGGTTCACCCTATGTTACTCATAATCTTTACCATAATTCTAGGACTACAAACTATATTTATACTTATCCTTAGGGACATCCCCAGACATACCTTATAAATATATCTAGGGAAATCACTAATGTTTTAATATCATATATTCCAAAGGTTATATAATCATTCTCTATGATACCAATTCTAAAGAGAAATGCTTGATGTACATGGAAATTACATTTATTTTAATGAATACTTAATAAATGACAAAAACAGATGCCCAAATACAGTATTAGATTTGTGTCTTCAGAAACATGGAACATGGTCTTTTAACTTTGTGAAAGATTATTAGCATCTACTATTATGATCATACCCTTTTTTTATACCAAAAACATTTCTTTATATCTTGGGGAAAAGAAAATATAAAAAGGGTGAGCACATATGCTCAGAAAGGGTAAACATTGAGGACACAAAAGAAACCATAGACATAAGAATGTACAAACATGAATATAATGTTTAAATAAAAAAATCATGGGTCACGAAATAAATCATGGAAGTTCAAGAGGCATAAATCATAAAGAAACATTAACTTGGAAAGACATAATATCCTTGGAATAAAAAATGGAATTGTGGGAAAAATGAAGTACATAATATGATTTCTATATTATCCAAGGCATTTCTTCCAAGACCATCAATGTGGACGAATTCCATTACAGAACTAGGTTGACTTGTCTTTCTAGACTGGTATCACTAAACTAGATTTACTTGTCAGTCCATACATGTTTGAATCATGTAATATAAATAATTACCCACTTAATTCGAGGTAGATATAGGTCCCACCATTCTCATTATTAAATAATACTTACATATTCCACAAAAATATAAATCATCCATCATAGCATAACCCATGAAATAAAATTGCTTTCTTAAACATCATTCCATCCCAACATATTCCCTATAAAATCAATGGATTCCATAAAAATAATTTCACCATTAAACCAATCAAATAAATGTAATAATAGGGATAGAAACCTAATCATATGTCATCCTATATAAAAAATAATTATGATAAAACACTTGAACTTCATTTCTGAGTAAAATATCCATTCATCTTCAAAAATGTTTTCTTTTCTCAAAATAACACGGAATTTTAGAGGAAATTAATTTAGGTTAAAATGTATTTGAAAACATGTATAGTAATCTTCTTGTAAATAAGGTGTCATGAAGATGTAAAAATTCATTTGTGTCATATATGTAAACAAAACAGTCTTCTTGTACTTTTACCAAAAATGTCAAAAAGTTGCTCGCATGGTAAACAAAATTGTCCTTCCGTACTTTTTAGTATATTTCAACAAGGGGTAAAATTGAATTTAAAATTACATATAAGAATATTATATATTTTATGAAATTTTTTTTAGAAAACATGGTCACAAATGAGAAATACACCCTGGTAAATACTTACATATAAACAATCTTATATGATAATGAAATTGCAAAATTTTTCATTACCTCATGTCTAGTATGCTTTGTATATATCAACACCTCATGTATAATGATTTAAATAATGTTACATATTTATTCTATTATCATAATAATTTTTATGATAATATTTAAATTCATATTTTCAACTAATTGATAGTAATATTTCATTGTATCTTGTTATTCGGGAATTAACTGTTTTAGGTTCTCATTCATGTTTAATCAGATATATTCTTATTAATATTTATATTTTATAGTTATATAATTTAAAATACACACAAATAATCTTTTGGATTTATTCTAAGAGAAACAATATTACAAGAACCATTCAATTCATTATATATAGAATCACGAGGTAAACGTTATCGGACATGTTATCTTATCAGATTGTGTGGTAGTAGAACCTAAAATGGTTTAGGATGTTTTATCTTGGGACCCACCGAAGAGTGTGATGAATGTGTTGAGATTCCTTGAGCTTGAGGTCTACTATCTAATTTTCATATCTGATTCCTCTATGATATCATCATCCATGAAATTTTTGACATGAATGGGGGAGCCTTTTGAGTAGTTATAATGTTTCTTGCTAGCATTTTTGGATTTGAGAAATATACTGACGACTACTCCCATATTGATATTTCTATAGATGGATATTGACTATGTAGTATCATGTGATTCATCTTGAATGAGGATTAGTTGTGTTTTGATTCATGGGTTCTGTTTCATTTTTTATGTTTCATATAATTTGATATCACATGATCTTAACAATGTGACCGATGATTTTATAATAGTAAATTTTTTCTTCGAATTGGATATGTGGAGACATAACATTATGGTTGAGTGGTTTTTTGTCTATTCTGACAATAAGATTCAAAATTATATCTTCTATCATAAGGGTTATACCATGAGATATAGGTGATGGGTAGTGTTCCTCTAGTATTATGACAGAGGTATTTTCTATTCATATATGAAGGGGAACATGGTATAAGATTCTCTCAACATGAGATATTGTTTGTAGCTTCAAATAAAGGCAACGAAGGAGTCAGACTCATTGAAATTATCCTTTTCATATGTGCATGGATCATCTTACCACAAGTTGATGTTTTTAACCCCTCCACTTTTATATAGAGTTAGGGAGGAATAACTTGGAGATACTAACTGTGGGACCCTATATACCAAGATTTCCTTAGGAAATACTCTAGATGGATTTTGGAAATTTCGGGAGCATGACAATGTTTTTCAGACAATACACAATCGTACCATTGAAGTTTTCGGAGTGTGTTTCTAGACACTTTCATACATACCCATTGGAAAAACATATAGGTGTGAAAAAACGTGTACTATGACATTCTATTTCAGTTTTCATGTTCATGGTTGACTAATTTAGTTTTAAATGTTGTCACCTTATTCCATACTTCTCTAAATGTGGAGGAAAATGACCATGTGCTAGTGGGTGTATCTCAAACCATAGTTGTTCTAGAATACAAGTGGGATGGGAGATGAATCGACTTCATGATGGGTGTACCGCATACATCAATGATAAAAATTTACATATAGGTTTCTAACTCACCAATTCATCCCACAACCTATATATTTGTGCCCAATTTTTAGTAGATGAATTTGGAATACTCTATGAGTAAATGGTAGTCTAAATATTTATTTCCCCATCGATGATCATTTCTGAATATGATGCTAAAAAAAATATCTATATTATAGATGGGAGTTCTTGTGGATTTTGGGATCTAACAACATCTGATATCTAGTTTTCACCCTCATAATGATGCCCATACTAAGTGAACCGTTTTGGTTATATAAGAAATGTTTTTGGCTTTCATCCTATAGTGGATGATGACTAATAAATCCGTAAATATTCTTATCACAACGGACAATGGAGGCCTTTGGTGTTTTAGGATGGATATCATGTGTTCATGAAGGTATCACCTAGATATGGATTATGAATATTTATCTTAGGATCTAATCTATATCAAAGATTCAATGGATCTTTTCAGATTATTGTAGATACAGTGATGTGATGTACCTCTTAGTTTTACCACCACATTTATACATGGTACATAACTTACTCTACAGGTCTAGGTTTAGGAGGTAAGTTCATAATCTTTCATCTGTTACAAACTGGTACAATCTAGATAGTGAGTATAGAGCTACATTTCATTATTTCCCAAAAGATATTGAGGATTGTAATGATATGATCTATTACAGGAGAGATATTCTATTAGTGTGTGACCAATGGCAACATGAAAATTTTCAAGAGAGAATTTGGTAGTGGGAGAACTAGATGCTTGATCGTTAACTACATCTCTTTTTTTAGAATTTTGTTTTGGATCTCTCATATGTTAATCCCCATGTAAGGTAGAATCTAATGGAACATATTTTTTTATGAGCTTTGTAATATTATAGGGATTAATTTCACATCTATGCGTGGAGCCAGCAATAGAATCCAAGGACCATTGTGTGTTGAATTAATTATTGAAATAAAGTAATTTTATTAAATATTGGGACACGTAGTTTTCCTGAAAATGTGGAATGTCATCAATACTTTGTCTTGGATCATAAATATGGGGTTTTTGTGAGATCATTTTGTGGTTTCTACCCTTGGAAAAATTTAACCGTGTAATGATTCGGGTGTTCTGGTGAGGCTCCATGATGGGATGATGAAAAAAAGTAATTCAATTAATAAATTAAATTATCAAATTTTCCAAACAAAATAAGTCTCTATTTAATAAATCTTACAGAAAATTTATAGTCATATCCACATACCCTCATAAATTTATCATATTCATTGGGAAGAATTGTATGAGCTCTTATTTGTGATTGATGCCTAGATGAGGGTTCATCGATCTGTGTACGATGGATCTCATGAAATTATCCAATGACAATGGTAGGGAAACATTCTTCTTCAGTGACTGATCCAAATTGATATTGGATTTTTGTTTTATTTGGATTCCTTATCAAATAAATATTTATATGGTAAATGTCTAAGAATCAAACAATGAATAGATTCATAGATCAATTTCATTATATGATGGGATTACCTATAATGATTTTTTAGAAGAATAGTTTTTATATGGTTCTTCAATTTCAATTCTAATGGAAATTGATCAAGGAAAACCATACCCAACCCTGGTTTGATCTAATTTTCATGTTTTTCAAATATCTACAACCATTAATTTGCGTTCATCATTGGGGTTTTTATTGAGATGTTAGTCAACCAAAATACATATAAATAAACTATTGTACACCTATTTCTTAGTGTAATAGTTATAAATTGAACATGTAGACTCGGTTTACCTGGGTATCGTATCATGAACAATGTTTTAGTTCATCATTTGTGCAAGAGGATGTTCAATCATTATGTTCTTCATCTAAAGAAAATGTATGATGTATTATGGTTATTTCTAAATTTATTTAATGGTAAAATTATAAAATTATATAATATCATGTCTCATCAATTAGTGTTATTTGGTTTTTAGCATGGGTCTTGTCCCGATAGATAGCCAATGGAGAATATTATTGTTTTTATAAGGGATATCAAATTCATAAATTCCCATTAACACCATCAATGTAATCTGAGATCACATAGCATGTGTGAAACCTGGTTGGGATCTAGGGTCCCCAAAGTGAAGATAAATTTCATATCACTTGTTACCCCACTCAAATGGTGTGTGACTTTTAATGGAATATCATTATGTAACATAAGTGGTACATAGATATGCAAAAGATTACTCATTCATGGAGACAATGTGTACTCAATGACAGACAATACCATGTCAGGTGTTCAGAGGTAGTGTAATGTAATTGGGTAGGGTCATTAGTACATAGTGTCAAATATGCCCTATATTATGACATTGACATAGAAATAGAGACATGAATGTGCCATGATACAGAGGAAGGACCTATTTCCAATGAAATGCGTCGTCTGCTTCCAGTACAAACCATCCACTCCTTCAGAGAAGGCTTTTATCTACATTCCTTTGTATATTAAACATGATTCTTTAGGTTTTGTACCCATTCTCCATTTTTTATTGGTTGTACAAAATTGATTCCTACAATTAAGATAGTTATCCATTCCATGGGACATATTGGATGGCGTAATTGGAATCCTTTAGTGAGTTCCATAGTGAGATTTTCTATAATCATATTTCCCTAGGTGGAGATAATGGTATCATCGTGACCTACATTATTCAAGGTGTTGATCATCTACATAGATAGTTATTTTATATCAAGTTGTTGGAGCATTCCATGGATTTTTGTGTGATCCTCAACTATGTATCATTCTCTTATGGATTCCAGTTTATACGTCATACAGAAGGGCTAGATTTTACATACATATCCTAAAAATACCACAGATGTAGTTTCACTTATGTATTTTATTCTCCTGGATGAGTATTCTGTTGTACCATATTTTTTGATTCATAGATAAGAATTATGATTGTTAATTTACCTTGGGACAAAGTGTCTTGGTTTTTTATTTTTATAAAATGTTGTTATATTATTTTTTGACATATACCTTTGTATAGATAACTATTATTATTTTAATTATATGCTTAGTGATTTTGAGGTATCATAATTGATAATTTTACTCACCCTTGCATGGTCATTACCTACTTTTGTCATTTCTTATGTATATGATATACCTTTTGAGGAAGTCAAATATGGAATAATTCTTGGAAGATCATTGAGAGCTAGACTAACCAAGGTGAATTTTTGATGTGTCATTGACAGAATCCCCCTTATATACTTGTAGGGTTGAAATGTTTTCTATCTATTTGGGGTGGGATTGTACTTACAAATTTCAACATTCTAGTAATTTTGTACACACTCAATCAGTGGTATTTTAGTGGTATTCATGAATGTTTCAATAGTTTTATTTCAATTCATTGTTGTATGGGAATGGGAATGTGTGAGTGTGTATAGGTACATGAGAATAATGACACCCATGTAAATGATCTTCCTAGTTGGGGATAGTTTCCATCCCCTAGACTGTATGATGTGTTCTTTGGTAGTCATGGAAGTGACCTCGTTTCCCTACGTCAAAATATAGTTATATCCATGTTGTTGATTATAAATTATCACTATAGTTTGTGATATTGGTTATTGGTAACAATTTTTAGTGTTTTGGGTTAGTCTTTATGCCAAGGGACTCTGGTGTTGTTGTATCAGTGGATGTGTCCATAAATCAAGAATCTAATCAGCTTCCGATCAACTCGGGACATGTAGACACTATTTGAAGAATGACGTTTGGTAAATTCAATATATATGAATGGATAATAGAATCCATATCCTTCTTTAGTCAGTTCTTTATATATATATTCATTAATCTTGGTATAACAAGTATATTTCAAGATTCCTCTACAATGCATTCCAGCTAGTATTCGGCATCATGATAATGAGGATAATCCCCTTAGAGATGAGTCGTCAATAAAAGGGGTTTTTCTAGATGTATTACCTCTAGGTGGTCCAGCAGTTGCATAACCAAATGTTATGTAGAATATAGTACCGTTAATACTATGTGAATACATGTGTAGGTTGAGAGTGATACATTGGTGTTAGTGATAGAGACCCATCAGGTTCTATGGTGCAATAAAACCACAGGTGAATGGGGAAAGACCTGAGTTGGTGATGAGAATTTTTGTTCATCTCATCAAATCAAGAGATCATATTGTGGTTCTGACAGTGATCCTTCTCAGTGGATTTTCAGGATGTTGGTAGGGTTATTTATAAATTCTTTAGATGTGGCAAATATATCATTGTAAGAGGTCCATTTCATTATCATATGTGATTTCCCTGCATCAAAATTGGGGGATGTATAAATCAAAGAGATTCTAATTATTCATCAATATAGTTCGAATGTTTATTAGTATTCATTGAGGTTGAAAAACCATTATATGTACTCAATGAATATGTCTCATGATCATTTCTTTTGAGATTATAACTTTGATCATAGATTGTGTAAATACATCCAAGGTAGTTTTATACCTCTATGCATTCATAATTATGTATTTGTGATGGAATATTCATTGGTGGTTGATAGTTTCCTAGATGAGAACATAAAAACAATTGTTTCTGGAAATGGTCACTCATGAGAATATATTTTGATAGTAGGGAGCGTACAATTGATTCATGGACCAGTATGTGATATAAGATCCCTAAGAATCCTAGGTAAGAAGGTATGTTGATCATTGATTACCATAGGATTCATGTCAACCCGGAGATAGGTAGTTCTACTCGTGTGATCTTATGGAACATCTTGCAATAGATTGTCTAGCCTACCATGAGGTTGATATAGAGGCAACTGATGAGCCATGTAGTCATAGGTATTATAAGTAGATGATATTTCTGAAATATGGGTAACTTGGTAGATGAGTTGGGAGAGCAGATGGATGTTTTAGACTATTCAAATTATTACCACCACCACCCTTATTTTGTCTGATGTATTCCTAGAAAGTGGGATGACATGGGTGAGGGAATCTACAGCTATTTGGGGATTATGATCAGAGGGTACCAAGATGATACAAGGCATAATATATGTGTTTTCAAACCTAGTTTCAGTGGTGATAGACATTGGTGCGATTCAATCCTTTATTTCTGCATATCTAGTTTGAGACATATATATTTTGGTTGAGGATATGCATTAACCCGGGTGCCTGGAGACATCTATGGGAAGTTACTCAGTGATAACCCACTTCAATCGATAGTGTTACATGACTCTTACATGTGACATTTTATGTTGGGATCCAATCATTATATAAATGAGGGCTTAGGATGTAATCATAGATATGGAATAGTGATTATTAGTTATTTTACTAATAAACTATTACCTGAGGAGGTTGTTGTGTTTCCAGAGTGATGGGACTATGTTTTCCATTGTGTGTGAAAATAAATCTCAGATATCACATGATGGATTTAGGAATTGAAGGTTTCCACTGATTAATCATCAATAAGATACAATTCCCCTTCATGCAGCTGATGTTGCGAGTTTCCAGTTTTCTATAGTAGTGGTAGTGTATGAAGAGATATTTCATGAGGATGTTCTAGGTTTATGTCCTTACTAAAAGATATAATTATACTTTGATCAACATCACCGAATGGCTCTGATATATGAAACCATATCAAATTTTACCAAGATAAATTATAAAGCTAATGATTGAGTTGGTGGGATTTCATCAAAATGGAATTGTTAGACACATGGCTTCACATTGTGGAGCCCCTCTTTTGTTCATTAAGAATGAGGATTGGGGATTAAGGTTATGTGTGGGATACTATTGCCTAAAATCAGTGACAATGACTAAGTTAGTCCACTAATGTGTATTGTTGACATTTTTTTATCAATTTATATCATCATTATGGTTCTTTATGATTTTCCTCAGATCAGTCTATCCCATGTTGATAGTATGTGGTGAGGATAAAATGAATATGGAATTTAGATGTCTCAACAGTCAACATGAGTGCGTTTTGATTCCCTTGGGCATGAAGAAATCTCCAACTGTGTTCTTGGTACTCAGAAAAAGGATCTTTAATCTCTTATTCTCCCTATTTGTGGTAGTCATTATCAATGATATCCAAGTGCACTCGGGGTCCAAGGTGGAGAGCTCAAGACACTTAAGGATTTTTGAAGACATATTCTAAGAGAACTACCTTTAAAATAATCCCATAATGTGCCAAATATGGATTCAGGAGATCCATTATTTGTGAAACTTTATCCCTATAGATAGTGGTCAGCATCCCTGTAGAGGACTGATATAGTGTTATCATAGGATCAACACATGATATTGATATTTTGGTGAAACATCCTTGGGAGTAAGGATATTATTAGAGATTCAAATATGATTTCTCTAGGATATAATCTCCTGTGAAATATTTAAAGAAAAATAGGATTCATTTTGAGTTGATAGAGAGGTGCTAGCAGGATTTCTAGGAGTTTGGAAAAATACAGACAAGCAATCCCACCTATATATTTATAGAGGAGGGTTTTGAGTATGCACTTCTGTGATGAAACAAAATTTGATCTTGTTTGTTTTGATATACGGTTATGAAGTGATTGAATGTGGATCAGGTTATTTGAGGAAATATAATTACAACTACTTGACCAATTATCTTGAGATTGAAGTGGTTTTTTTACCAATGATGTGGATACACAACAATATATGTGAGTGGTTTATTATCTATTATGAAAAGATGTTTAACATCTCATTACCAATCCATCAGTTAAATTTTTAACCTCTTCATGGTTTCACATTTCTCATTTTATGTATATATCCAAGAAAGAATTGAGTGGATAATTATAAATAAAAATGGTACCACATTTGCCAGGTGATTTCCTTCTCTTTGTTACTCTTTTTTTCCTAGGGTTTCAAAGCCACTTCTCGGTGGCTCTCCTCCCTTCTCTTGTTGTGTCTTCGTTCCCCCTTCTTTATTCTTCTATTCTCTGATTTTCACTACTATGGTTCTCTTATCAAGGTTCGTTCGGTCTTCTCGTCGAAGGATGAGTGTTGTGGAATCCCTCAGCTGCCCTAACCCTATTCTGGACTCAGGTTCATATGTGCCTCCCTGAGTGGGAATTGGATTTGGGTCTACGAGGCAGCTTGGGTTATACGGTTCGGTAGTCGATGGGTTTCCAGGAACTATCGGAGTTGGTTCACTTCTGTATTTCTGCTTTGTCGGCAATGGCAGTGTTCATAGCCCTATGTTCAAAGCCTTGATTTGTTGTCACGTTCCTCGACACCACTCCTAGTTGGATTAGGTGTGGTGGAATCTATGATGTTTTGGTATTTTTGGTGTGGTGCCTATCGAGGATCCAGGCCAGACCAATGTCGGTATGTACTAATGAAGTCGGTTACTGGTATGTCAGATCTACTTGATTCTGAATCTTCATTGCTATCTGTGAAGGTATTTGTGGTATTTTGGGAGTTCTTGTTTCTTGATCAATTGGAGAATCTGTTCTGGTTAGTGTATTCTCATTTGGGGGGGGGGGGGTGTTGGAGTCGACATCGTCGATGGTGACAAGGGTGATGGGACAACAGTTTCTTTGATTCGGTGTGTGATGGTTGAATCTAATTTAGGTGTCTGAAAATTGTTGTCTTTGCAGTCATAGATGTAGTAGTTTAGAATACTATGTAGAAGGTCTCCGATGGGATGTTCTCAATGGTGCAATTGATGATGACAGGTGTCTAGGTTCCTCAAGGTATGGGGCTCAAGACGACGACATGTTGATTCTGACATCTTACACAACACGAGGTTTTGACAATCATATTTTCATTTGAATTTTGAATTCAGTTTTTCCCAACATGCTAATGACTTTGTTGAATTATATATTGTGTTCTTTTTGTTTTTTAATCGTTTATTTTAAATTGTGAGGTTCCCACTTGGCCATACAATGGTTTTGAAATAATAAAAAAAATATTGATTTAGAGGAGTGGATACCTATAATAGTCATAAACCATATTTTTTGGACACTTGTCTTTAATTGGATTTTAATATAGGTTGTAGGGGGAATTCACACCATGTAACTATGTTATATGACATGTAAATATTGTTGAATGAATTTGAAGAAAGGATTCATGCTATGAAAGGTTACACAACATGAAGATCTCTGAAATATCGTGAGTTTATAATAGGTAATATGTTTAATATGAGGCGATGGGTTTTTCAGCATATTTGAGACATTGTAAGTAACACGTCATGTAACCAGGTTACATTCCATGTAATTAAAAGTGTATAGATTATAAATTAGGTGTGAATCTATTTTGTTTATTTATTTCAACAAACATCATTCCCTCATCACTTGAAAATTCCCGTGAAATTTTGGGAGGCTCCAATACTTTTAGATTGATCTGTTCGACATTCAGTCTCTATTGTAGTGGTGGTGCATCTTTCCAGGTAAGCGATGTTTCTGCTAATTTTTATCCCCAGTCATAGTAGTTCCCTTTGGATGTCTCATCAAATTCATTGATCAAAATTGGTGTTTCTTCTTCTCTTCAACCAAGATCTGTTGTATGATATTATTCAAATAGTCATTTCCTTTTTAGTTTTGGTATGGTGGGAGTTCATTTTTTAGCAATTTGATGTTAATTCTTCTCAAGAAACCCTATTTTTCAATTGGATCAATCATAATATTTTTTTATTAAATTCAAATGGCTTCTTGTCATCATTGGGTCTTTAATGTTGGTTGATCTTGTTGTGGGCATGTGGGACCTAAGTTTCGATGTAGGTGGTTCCAAATCTATAATGTGTTTGAGAAAATATATGGTTCAATTTTTATAAAGTAATATATAAATAATTAATTGTAAAATTAGCAAGATTCATTGTTTGTGTAGGAATGATATTTTGAATTAAATAGAGGTTTCCATGGTTTTGGATAAATGGAACTAAAATGAGTATTTTTAAAGCATTGAATGAATTGTGAAAAGGAATTAGGTATTGATAGCATAATAAATGTCAAATTCTATATATGCAATTAAAATTGTTTTCAAAAAATTTAGATGATTATGAAAATGAGAATATTGGATACATTGGGTTATAGGTGGAATGTTTAGCTTGAGACCATCATCCATTTTGGGTGATCACATTATGGGTGTTCTTCTTTCCATGAATGTTGATTATTGTCTCTAGGTTCACATATCATATTTAGTCTTCCATCATAAGGGTGTCTACCAAGTTCTAGAGTGTAGGTAATTGGATTTAGGTACTGTAGTAGGATGGTCATAGATTGTTAGGTATGATTATCCAGATGCATGACATGTTGTATTCCATAGTGTTGTAATTCATGTGATTATATTTTATTTATACTATTTTATCCTTGATATGTACGTTGATTCTTTTGATTGATGATATGTAAAATTTTCTTGGAAATTGATATACAATTTTTTGCAACTATGATAAAAAAGATAACGTTTTATTTGTTTTATATAAAACTACTTTACTTATATCATGTCATGTTTTCATTAAAAATGGTAATAATGGAATTATTATAAAAAGACATGTTATATAACTCTAGGGTGGGATCAGATTGATCTTGTTAGCTCAAACCCTTTTCACCTCTTTGGGGGTGTCTAGAACTATGTATGTCTTTCAATGCATGGAATGGAAATTATCCGCAATTAGATGGTTCAATTTCATGATAGATGATTTGTGAAGCTATTTCAAAGATGGTGGGAGTCCATTCAGACCATCACAAGGAGTATTTATTTTTTTGTCCACTATAGTTGGACTAGTCTCATGTATCTATTTCTACAATTAGTGTCATTTTTTCCTTTTTATCTCTTATAGTTAAGGAATACATATATTGGATATCTAATGTCACTTATTTGTTTGTGTATATATATACAATGTCATTGATTGGGTTCAGTGGAGACATTCCCTCTAGGTTTTTATTTGAGGCTCTGCTGCTTTTCACTAACCCATGGGGATTTAGAACATACTTCTAGAATGTTATTGATCTGGTTGGGATTCGGGTTTTTGGGAAACCCATGCTAGATCATTATAATTTGGCATCGGATCTGGGTTTTCACCTAGGAGTCCTTATCATTGGATGTTAGATAGGATATATATATTATTTTTGGTACTTGAGAGTTAGGTGTCCATAAGTTCATAGATAGCTCTTATCATGAAGAGACTAATGATTCCATGAGTTATTGAAAATGTGTCTCTAGTGTTGGTTTTTTTAAATCTATTTTTATACATATGAGTTTTCTTTTTTGAACAGATATTTGTTCGATTATCTGATCATTCTTATGATTCTTGGTGCAACAATATGCCTCCGAGACATCTTCCACGTGTTCCTCTACAAGGGATTGTTGGAGCTCATTAAGGGAAATTTCCAATTGAATAATGTCTCATTGAGAGTATCTTACATCTAGTTTATTTTTTATCAGAATGTACCATGAGCTCAAAATTTTGTTGTTGGTGTACATCACATATAAGGAGGAGAGGGAGTGATAGCCAAAATTATTATTCGAGATGACATTGTCTTTTAAAAGAACGACTGAGATTCAATAGTCATATGACTAGCTAGATATGATTGATCAAATATTTTACATCCTGGAGAATCATGAGAATTTCAAAGTGTCATTTCCAACATTTAGGCTCAATGGTTCTTGCGATGTATGGTGGGAGTCGATGGTCCAGGTGTATAGAAATGTGGACATAGAATCTATGGGTTTCAAAACCCTTTTCTTCTAGTGTTTTTTTTATATTTTATGATTCAATCAAAGTCTCTATAGTTCTTATATTTTAAATCAGTAGTCCTTATGGTGCCATTATAAAATGATTGATTTGCTGATATTGTATGTGTTTCTCTGGATATGGTTATGTCTGAATAGATGAAGGCAGCAATGTACCTGCAAGGTTTTCTACTATATATCAAATCTTATTCCTTGATGCTGAAATTTTCTAACTATTTAGAGATATTAAGAAAATATATAATTGTAGAGAAGGAAATTCAAGTTATGTTATGTAGTCCCACCACTAATCTTCCATCATATTGTAGTCATAGTAGTGTTAATGGGAATATAATGAAATGGAAGGATCATCACATGAGTAGTGGAGGTGGGAATCAGCTGCAAGCCACCTCTACAATATCTTCTATAGAAAATGATGTGCCTCTGACGTGAAATCATTGTATCATGGTAAGACACACCATAAATTTTCCCCAAGCCAATGATAATGTGAAACAAAAATGTAGACATGTTGGTCACTAATAAATCTTCTGTTAGGATATAAACATGCATCATAATGAGCAGGTTTCATAGAGTCCAAAGGCTATTTCACATAATTTATAAGCTTTAAAAACTATTGGTATCCATCTAGAGGCCTAAAGAGTGATGAAATTTCATAAAGTAGATGAATGTCCTGCAGAATTCATTATAGGTTCGACAACAATGTAAGGTAGTATCCTTATTTTATCTTATATAACAATTTTTTAATTAGAAACTGCTTCCTCCTAATCATTTATTTTTTCACATTTTATTGAAATTTTTATACATCCAACAAATAATATATCCCATGTAATGGAGTTAACTACACCTCTTGGTTGGAGAATATATTAAGGGTTTCAATTTCCTTCTTGTTCTGTAATGATAGCTGATACAAAGTAGGTCTTAGATTCTATGAATTTCAATATGGATCTATTTGACATCATCATCGGTATGGATTACATTGTTGATCATCAATATAATGATGATTTTTATTAGTGGAATGTTTAATTTCATGATACTGATAAGAGATCACATGTGTTTTAGGGGGAGTGGGACCCAAGGTTTGGTTGTGTGGGACCTTCACGAAAAGTTATCTAGAGTTTGTTATCTTCAGTTTTGAATGAGTCCAATGAAATCTATTCTATTTTTGATGTTCTAATTATTGGTTGAGGATTTTATAAAATTTTCCTAGATGAATTCTACATACATCCACCATAAGGAAATGTATTGTTTGTGAGTGTCTTGGTGCAAGGTATGCACCTAATATCAATTCCATTTTATTATAAGGAACCAGTAGAGATTAATTATAGCATGATTTTGTTCAATGAGCAGTTTTAAAAAGTCTCATTCTACTAAGAATTTAAACATAGGAAACCCATGTTCTTTTTTAAAAGAAGGAAGATGGTTGACATCGATTGTGTGTGGACTATCAGAAGTTTAACTATTTAACAGTTATGAACCATTATCATCTTCCACATGTAAATGATTTGATAGGTTAGTAAAAAGAGGAAAAGAGGTTTTCCAATATTGATCTTCAGTCGGGTTATTATACACACATATTTTAGGAGTTGGATATATTGATGATGTCTTTCATGAGTAGTTATGACTATTATGAATATCTTGTGATACCTTTTGGTCTTAATAATGCTCATGAAAATATAATGGTTTCAGTTACTCTGACATTCCATTAATCTGTTTAAAATTTTATTATAGTGTTCAAGGACAATATTATGGTTTATTTGAAATCCATGTGTGATGATGTTATCCTAATGAGTTTGTCCATGAAATTATGAGATGAAAGTGTTTGTATGGAATGATTTCGAAATGATGCTTCTGGATTTGAGAAGTGACATTCATAGAGAACATGATTTTTGAACATGGATTATCTGTATATCCATAGAAGGTGAATATTTTCTATTCATGGAAGTAACCAAATAATATCTTTGAGATACAAATTTTATGTGGTCTTATAGGATAATACCATTGGTATGTTAGGACTTCACTAAATTTGTGTGAAATTTGAATTTTCTTTCCATAAAGGTGGTGAACTTCACATGGGATGTGAAGTGTTCTCCATTGTTCGATGAACTGAATCAACATCGATCATTGAATATTATTTTGTTCATATCTATTCCCGATATGGGTTATGTGGTGTTTTGTAATCCATCTAGTGTGAGTTTAGGATACATTCTTATACATTATTACCATGTGGTACCTTACAACTCTTGTCCTCATTGGAATCAAGATAATAATTACCCTACTCATGGTTTATATTTTTTTTGTAGTTTTGAATGCTCTTAAATATTGGTGACACTATATTGGGGGGGGGGGGGTCATAGTCTTCTTATATCAAAACTGTTTGTGCTATATATTTTTATAATAAATACGTGAATATTTTCTAAAGAAGATGGTTGGAATACCTTCAAATGTTTAACATTGATATGGCCTAAAACCAAGGGAAGGTAGATTTTATTAAATATGCTCATACTTGGAATGTAAAGTTTCATGCTATTCTGGACAAGACAAAATAATGGATCCTTTTAAGTTATTTTTCGTAATTTAACTTGGATTCTCAAGAGGATATTGTAGGTACGGTTCTGATTACTGTTTATTTATCATCATCTATTCTGGAGTAAATTATTTACAGATGACAGTACTACAATGATTATAGAAAATTTTTGAAATGCATTATTATGAGTACATTGTTTCTAGTTGGTCTCCTTATTCAGAAGGTATTCTCCACTTTGGTAAGCGATTTGTCATCCTAGAATCTATGATGAGTTTATCCTTGTTTAATTTTCAAATCTATTTGTGGTTCTTTCATCGAGTCCCTAGGACGATGTACAATGACGTGATGTTATGATTATGAGGGATGGGTATGAAGCATGAAATTAAAGATTATGTGTCCCTCTATTAAACAACCACCAGATAGAGGCAGAGCACATGAATTCATTTGGTTTTCTTTAACCACTTCAGGTTTCAGTCATGAAAGGGAATGAGGTATCCATGGATTTTGTATTTGGATTTCCATAGACTCCTTAAATGAGGAATTCTATATGGTTAGATGTTGATATGTTTTCTATGTCTTATAATATCATTCTAATCTAGGATACCAAAAGGGTTTAATATCTATGTAAACATTATGGGCATGAGATTATGGGGTTACATGGGAGTCCTTATGTTGTTGTTTCAGAGAGGGATCCATGGATTTCCACATCGTTCTAGAAGAGTATTCAAGAGGCAATGAAACATCATGTCATGTGGAGTACATCATACCATTAACATAAAGATGGGTATATGGATCATGTAATTTGGATCCTATATGATAGGATTTTTGATTGAGTGTTTGACGTAAAAGGATTATGGGATAGCCATCACGGACTATTTGTGTTAGTTTAAGACAAAAAATTTCAATTGTAGATCATAATGACTCCCTTTGAGGTATTATACGGTCACATGTGTAGATCACCTATTTGTTGGGATAAGGTGGAAGACGTATCTTTTGATGGACCATTGTTGTTTTAGAAGATATCTGCGATGATTTATGATGTGCATCAATATCTGGTTATAGCTCAGATTCAAATAAAATCCTACGTGGATTAGTGACATCATTCTCAGGTGTTTCCATTGGTGACTGGAATTTCTCGAAGGATTTTCCTTGGTTGGGCCTCCATTATCATAGAAAACGAGGAAAGCTGTCTCTATGATATGTTTCTCTACTTGAGGTCACTGAGTGTCTTTGAGAAGTTGATTATCAGTTAGAATTTCTTGTTTAGTTGATAGATATTCATAATGTTTTCCTAGTGTCTGAGCATAAGAAGATTCATTATGATCCCGCTCACATTCCAATTTGGGATGACATTGAGTTATAGATTTATGTTTCTATATTGGAGGAACCAGTTGATATTTTCAACTCTCAAGTGAATTTCTTTAATGGGAATCCAATTCTATTGGTCAGAGTACTATAGAAACATGAATCATATTCTTATGAGTATTTTGAACACATTTTTTTGATGAGGGAGTAGTGGTCTCATATTTTTCTAATCATTACATATTATAAATGACTTATTGGGGATGGAATGTCATTATGATGGGGAGTTTTTAATGTCCTTATATCTATCTATCAGGTACATCATTAACCTCTTCATGTTTTTACTTTTCTCATTATCTGTATATAGCTGAAAAAAAATTGATGGATACCTATATTGGTAACGTCACATATTTTACAGAATCATAGATGTGAATGACTTTTTCTATTGGATCCATGATTATAAAAAAAAATTTAACTAGGTTACAGGACATGTATCATAAAATCCATCATGTTATGAATGTTTACAAGATTTTAAGAGATTTAAAACAACTTCAAATAATAAAATGTTGAAATTTTAATCAGAGACAAAACTTTTTCTATAAAATATGATACATTGGCAGTTACATTTCATATAACACTATTTGTATAGTTTTTAAAATAGGTGTACATCTATTTTTGTTTTGTTTCCTTCACCAAACATTTTTTACCTTGACATATAATAATTCCCTGTAGATTTTAGGAGAAACTTCGCCATTTTTTTGAATCGATTTAGACCATAACTTCATTGTAGTTGTAGAGAATCTCTCTAAGGAAACAACCTTTATTATTCATCATTTCTATTGATTGTGGTAGTAACCTAGATTTTCATTATCAGATTCGTTGATCTGAATTGGTGTTTCTTCATGCCTTCTTCCAATATTTATTGTGTGATCTCATTCCGGAGGTCGTTCTATTATCGAAAATGGTGCGACGTGTATCCGTTGTTTGGGTATGTGGTGTTTCCTCATCTTTAATGACCCTATTTATCAATTTTATAAGTGAAAATATGTGTGGAACGACATCTTGGTCATATTAACATCTTTTTTTTGGACCCTGTTGTGGGAATGTGTAACCAGAGTGTTTAGGTAGGCGGATCAATACATAGAATGTGTTTGATAAACCATATTGTTTAGTTTTTATAAATTCATTTTTAAATAAATTATTTTCAAATTGGTATGATGTTTTTGAGTTTTAGAATAAGATTTTGAAAAAAATAGGGTTTCCATGGTTTTTGATAAATGTAAAGAAAATGGGTATTTTAAAGAATTGAATGAATTTTGAAAAAGAAGTAGATATGGTTATCCTACTAAATATTGAACTGTATAAATGGTTTTGAATAATGGATTTATATCATTGAGATGATTATGAAAATGAGCACATGGGTTACCCTGGGTTCGAGGTGGATTGTTTAGATTGAGTTCATCATCCTTTTTAGGGATTAACATTATGAGTGTTCCTGTTGTTTTAGATTATACATTATTTTTTAATGGTATGTATATAATAATGGGGTTTCACACTTTGGGGTGTCTCCCTATTCCTAGAGTGCAGATAATTGGTTTCATATACTATAGTGCAATGATCATATGTTTTCAGACACGAGTAGTCTACTACCTGACCTATTGTATTCTTGGGTGATGTGATGCATGTGTTGCTACTATTGTTTATTATTTTATGTATTTTTATTATTTTATCCTTTTTATGCATGTTTACTATTATGCAAGATGATATGAAAACGTTATGTTAATTTTTTATACATTATTTTGTTTTGGAAATATGATAAAAAGAAAATTATTAAAATGGTTTTTATAAAAATTCTTAACAACTTATCATTCCACATTTTATTTAAAATTATTATATAGTAATTTTTATACATAGACTAGTTAAGAAAAACATGGGTGGGATCCTATTGATACTATTATCTCTCACCATGTGCACCTCTTCTATAGTGTGAAAATCCATGTATGTCTTCCAATGTAGTGAATTGCAGGGAACCATAGTGAGGAGGTGAGGTTATATGTCAACCATGTTGGGTATCTAGTCATCTAATGGTGGGAGTTTGTCCACACCATCATATGTTGTATTTATTTGGGTTTTTCCTCTGTAGTTAGACTTGTCTCATAGTGTTTTTTTTTTCTAATTTTACAGTTATTTGTTTTTATTGTCTCCCTTAAAGTTATGTCATATATTTATTTAATTTCATTTTTTCTTTATCAATTCATTTATATTTATACCTTTGGTTTCATCAGTTTTGGAGAAATAATTCCTTATGGATTGTTATTTGATGACTGAGTTCATGTCACCATCCCATGAATTTTGAAAACAACCTTCTGGTATGTGATATATGAGGGAAGAGTTCCATGATTTAGGAAAACCAACGTTGTTTTAGTATAATAAGATCCTAATGTATACTTTCTCTATGGTGGTTCTTAACATTATATATATTCTGTAGTTAGAGTTCCACATGGATTGTAACTTTGAGATTTTCTATACACTGCGGATGGGGAACATGGTACCAGATGCTCTCGAAAAAAGATCTTTTCCACAATCACTGTGTGAGGCGTCAGAGGATTTGGACTCAATGGATTTATCATTTTGAGATGGAGATATAGAATCATATCTATAGTGGACGATTATTAACCATCATCTTTTATATAATATTAGGGAGACACAGTTTATGGGTTCTAACTATGAAACATGACATACTCAAATATCTAATGGACATTCTCCTAATGTATTTTTCAATGTTGGGGAGAATTTTGTTCTTTTTAATGGAGACCTGATGGTACCAATGATATTATAGGAGGAATTTCTTATAGTGTATAATAAATATTCTTTTGTAGTACATAATGTTTGGAAATGATGTACATGGATCTCATACATTAGTTTCGGTGGATAGGTATAAATAATTGAGTTACATATTTTTTCTCTCGATGCATTACATTTCATATAGTCAATACTAAGAACCAGGATCCCGGGGTTTTAGATTATGCCATTAATTTGACTTAGTGGATTATGGAAATGGTTTCTAGGTAATTCCTAAATTTCATACCATATATATCTATGGGACAATTTCCCATCTGGATGATCCTAGAGAAACTCAAGAAGTCAACCCTCTTCATAGATATCTGAGAGAAGGGTTTCGTAGATAGCATAGGACACCTCTTTATTCAAGAGGTAGACTAACACAACAAATTAATTTAATGAACAATTTTGACCCTATAGTTTTCTTCAAATCTCGTTTATGGAAGGGATTGGAGGAGGCTCTTGGGACTGTGCTATAATTGATCTGGTATTTTTACCCCAATAATAATGGTCTGACTGAGTGGACCATTCATGTTTTGGAGGACATGTTGCAGTATTAAATGTTATAATATTTCTATAATTGGGGGGACCACTTAAAATTATTGGAGTTTGTGGACACAAACATTTACCATTCCACCATAGATATGAAACCATTCATGGACTTGTACATGAAACCATTCAGGACACCCCATTGATGGACATACCTAGGAGAGTTATAACATACATTTATGAAGATGGTGTGTTCCACTACAATGAAGTAAGAGATGTTAAAAAAGTAATTGAGTAATACGATGATCCATAAAAATCATATGTTGATAGATAGTAGAGTCCTCTAGAGTTTTAGGGGAGAGGACATGGGGTCTTGAGGGTATCACATTAATGTGGATGAATGTGAATTGTTTGGGTAGGAAAGCCATATAAAAGAATAATTTTCAATTTTTAGATACATTGTATATATGGTTAGGACAAATAATGATTATCTATATCATTTTTGTTTGACCTAGTTCATGTTGTCTTTCATATTTCACAGTTGAGGAGGTAAATGCATAAATTTTTGTAGGTAATCTCCCAGGGAGAGATGGGTATCATGGATGGAGCTACCCTTGTTGTGTACCTAAGAGAGATTGAGGATTAGTTGGAGAGGATCTATCATGTATGTGACATTATATATTTTCATGTCTGTATGAATCATGGGAAGATTCTAGAGAGCATTATGGAATGAGAGACCATGATATTTGATCAGTACCCAGGAAATTTTCTTTAGCCTTTTTCGGGTTTTTAGACATAAATAACATTTTTTGGGTGAATATAATGACCTTTATTTTCATTTTTTGGTTTTATAATATTATATGGATTCATTTAAAAGGTATCCATAGAGATGCCATGTGGTCCCATGAAATGGTGTTCCCATATTTAATTTTGAAAATATATTAAATATAATAAATACAAATCTACATGATTTTCTAGAAAAATTGGAATATATTCTAAATAGTGGAATTGATAATAAATATCACACCTCTATTGAGTTTGGACGATGATTTTAACCCAAGGAACATCTTAACCATATATCATTTTGGGTGTTTGGGTTGAGGTGCGCTTGGGGGAACGTATAAAATATATTAAATAAATAATTAAATTTATTTCATTTTCCCATCCGAATAAACATATAAAAAACATGCTTATTAAAATTTTTAGTGTTATATTCATAAAACTTCAATTTAAAGATATCCATTATAGAAAATTTGAGGATCTCCCATTTGTGATATATGAATAGATTGTGCATCATTGATCATTGTGCGACATAGCTTGATGAGCTCACTAAAAATAATGGTTGCAAATCATTCTTCACCAGTGATTGATCCAAAATGTGGTGGGATATTTTTTTTATTTGGATTCCATCCATGTAATTTAGTTCTGGTAAAAACAAAAATCCATTGACCAATAGATATATTCATGGATTGGTTGTAATTTAGGATGAATTAATATTCAAAAATTTCATACAGAGAATTTTATAATTTTTTATGGTTCATTATTTTCAATTCTTAATGAAATAGATTGAGGTCAACCAAACATGGGAGAACTATATTCCTAGTGTTTTTTAGATATATACGACGTTTCATTCTCATTCATCACTATTTTTTTATTTGAAAGGTTGTTCAACAAATTACCAATAAATAAACCATTTTACACCATTTTCATCATGTAACATTTTAATGTTGTTAATCCAAAACTCCTATGACCTGAGGAACATATATTAATGGAAAAGGATGTGCTTCAGAATAATTAGGGGTTGTTGTGCCTTCTTGTTCTTTAGAATAAAGTGAATGGATAATGCACGGAAGATATTTACAAATGGAATCAAATTCGGTATTCTAGTCTTCATCAATGGAATGAATCGAACAATAATCTTATTAGGATTCACTCATGAGGCATGAATAGATAGATGGATGGATAAGAAGATTATTACCAATTAAATAAATCTAGGATTTGAGAAAATATCTAAACTCATGGCATGCAAAATTTTATTACCCAAAATGTGTGACTCGTGGTGTCATGCATGGGTTTCCACCAGGATAATAAATATCAAATAGCATGTAACCTTAGTCCTATATCCAGTGACCCTACATGGAAGTATAGAATGTATCAAAAAGAGTACATAGACACAACCATGAGTACACGGTCACACGAAAACTATTTGCTCCAAATCAGAGATGGTCATTCCATGTGTTCATGGGAATAAACATTTACATTGGGAGGGTCAAGATTACATGTGCTCGGACTTACCGTGTACTGTTACATGGACACAAAAACAATAATGGATACTATTTTGGACTGTGACAAATTATGAGCAATTGGTTCGGAAGGGACACTATTTTCACTACTAGTACATGTCATGTACTCTATCAATGAAGGCCTAGATCAATTTTACTCTACACCATGGAGAAGATTTATTAGGTTTATTTCGCATATCCATTCCTTAAAGGCCAGTTTGGAATCACCACCTATATTTTGGATTGTGATATGTTCAGTGGGACCTCTTGGATACAATTATACATATCCATCAAATAGGTATAATGTGAGATCTTCTATTTCTATCTTTTCCAAGGTGGAGTTATTGTTATTATCATTACCAACACAACATGGGCATCAATCATCTACAAAGCATTTTATTCTATATATAGTTGTTGGTATACCCCATGTATTTGGGAGTTATCATCATATGTTTATCATTATATTCATACTTCATGTGTAGAAATATTATGGTGGGACCTCATAAGAAATACAACTAGGGTGGACTCCACCAGAGCTTTCTTCCCCATGGATTTTGTTGTCTGAGGAGAGTCATATGTGGATCCTTAGAGCAAGTTTCATAGAATGGAATTATGTTGGTGACATTGATTTTATCGAGTGTGTCTCTGTTTAGAATATCTGGATTTTCTTTTAATATTTATTATAGAGATATACTATATTAGAGAAGACTGTTTTTCTCTTTTTTTGTTCTTGGTGATTTCAGGGTGTCCTAATGTGTATTTTTATACTCACTTCGGCATTAGATTTTCCCCCAAGTCTCATGTATTATGAAGAAAATTGAATGTTCTATTAGGGACTAGATAGTCCTAGACCAGGATGATCATATTGATCTAGAGTTATTGAGGTTCATTCTGTTATATTTATTGACAGTAGTCCCATTCTATACCTTAAAGATGTACTTTTTTACCATGTCTTTGTAGTTTGTTTCTGTTTAGACATGTTTTAATTTCCTATACATTTTTATAGTATATAATTGGGTTTTAGATTTTTCATACATATTTTATGAGTTATTTTATATTTCATCATTGTATTATTTTTGATTTGTATATCTATGAACAAGTACAATTGGCTGAGGCCTCCTATGTGAGTGATATACCTTCTCAGCACTAGTCACTAGACACTATCCTATTGGAGGTGGATTTTAGGTGGTCGCGGAATAGGAATCATTGGGTAAGGTTTGGAAAATAATAGGGCACAATATATCTAGTCTAATGACACTAGTTACCTTATGTTTTAAATATGGGGTGTTTACCATGGTTTTTGAAACATTATATCTATTATATTGAATTTGATACATGGTGATACACTAAATGGCTAGATAAATTGTACCGAGTACACAATAAACCCAAAGATAAATATTTTAAAAATAAGAGAAATGGCCACTTTAACCATTTCCTTTTCAATCCCTTAAAGGGGTTCATTCCTATAATAACCACGTGTTACGTGATTAATCCCCCTTCCATTCAATCTTACTAATTTCCATCTATTTGAACTTAAATTTTGAATTATGTTTCATTGATGATTGTTTTATTTATCTCCCCATCATTTCTCCACTACTTTCCATATCTCTATTTCTATAATTTAATAGAATTGGAATTTGTGATTTGGTGCTGATTCCGTAATAGAATGATTGAATGAAATCTTAATAATTGTATTTTTTGTGTGTTTACATTCTATTAGATTATAATGTATGGTTAATACAAATAGACAATCATCATTTCCATAGAGGTATGTCACTATTTAGAGTTTTCCTCAATATTTAATGATTATTGTAGAAATTGAGCATTTTGTTTCATTATTACATGGTGAAAATTAATTGATTAGGTGTAATGGTGTTGAGGGATATGTTATATTCCAATTTTATGAGATTTTGATGAGGATACTCATCATAGTATGTTTACATAAATTATTATTATTTTTATTCATTAATGACTATTTTTAAAATTTATTAAAAATTCGATATTAGTGATTTATGTGTGTTATTTGATGTGATATTGACTCAAGATCTTCGAAAGTGTTTGTGTAACACCTCTGAATGATAAAGGGTTAAATGGCTAAATGATATGAATCAAGTCAACAAGGTGCTCCTTCCTTTTCGAGAACCTACTTGATTAGAACTTCATAGTTAAGAGAACTTGGCCTGAAGTAGTTATTAGGATGGGTGACCTTTTGGGATGTTCCCCAGAGTGTGTGTGAATGAGGACAAAGCACACTAGAAAGGACATGTGTTGTCCTGTGGGGATATTCCTCATTCAGACGACCTGTTCAAGCATGTGGGTTGGCTCCAGGGTGGGGACCATGTTTCTTTAGTGCAACTCGTGGTATTAGGCGGGCTGGGACCCAACGGTTGTTTTAAGGTGGGGTGTCTATATTGTCCCAGAGACCTAGTTGTAATAGTTTTGATCAATTTTCTCAAGCTTAAATGATGTGATGGTGATGCTATATTAAAAGGGATAACTTGGTAATCATAGTAGGGGGTCACTAGATTTTTTAATGGTTTATATGAGTTTCATGATCTCTTTTATATATAGAAAATGTATTTTTTAAACATATTTATATAGTGATTTTTTTACAATGTATGTTATGAGTCAAGAGACAACTATTAGTGGTGTTAGGGGAGAAGTAAGTATTATTCTATTGTATATAGGGATACTAATATTCTGGATTAAAATAGATTGTGTCTTATAATTATGAAATTATAATACAATAGATATCATTAATCATATAATAAATTAGGGGATTATGATAGTTTTCATTTGGAATGCCTTAAGGATGGGAAGATCCTATATATCGATGGATAACACGACTTTTTCCCCCTTAATGGAATTTGGTTCAATTTATGGTTTATCTATCTTATTTCATCAATGTGTTGAGTGTTTTAAACTACACCCTATAATGAAATAGTTATCAATTCATGGTCACCTAAATTTGGGTTTTAGAAGAGAGAGGTTTATGAGTTAAAATAAAATATTTGATATGAATTGGAATTGGATGCTATACCTATTCACTCACAAATAATGGTGAATAGAATTATATATTATAATATTTAATATTTTTAGTAGGTTACTCCTAATATTTATATATGAGATACTAATCCATGATTTATGTGTTTTATTGAGTAATTATAATATGGTATGGTGCATGGTATGGTTATTTATAAAATAAAACAATCTTCAAGTTTTTATTTTTTGGAAAATTTGGTATGTCAATCCATTCATTGATGCTAGTCATGGGACTAGACACACATTATATCTTCTTAGTCATAGGATTAGATTCCATTAAATTCCATTGTGAATTAGATATAGTTTGAGACAAAATGAAAATCTATTAATTGAAATTTGTTTGGGTCTGATGGTATGAACAATAAGTTAATAGGTATAAATTTCCATATTGAGTTAAATTTCATCCAGACTAAATTTATATTAATTATGTTTTTTAGAAGGTTACTCTCATTGATAATGTACTTCAGGTGGGTCTTAATTATAGAATCATTTTTTGTTGTCATAATGACCCACTATAAATTTGTGATAAGTTCAAAAAAGACACAAGAACTCATCTATACTAGTGGGGTCCTTCAACAAGTGTCTAGATTTTCCCATAATATTTTGAATTATTGTGAATAACTGTAATTTACTAAAATATGAAATTGTAAATTATATTCTAAATTAAATATTTATTTATGGATAACATTAATGTATTATTACAAATCATTTCAAGTCACACACTATTTGTGAACCCTATGGTATGCAAAAAATAATGGCTAAAAGATTCATGTTGTGGAACATTATTAATTTGGAATGTTAGTGAGTCATGATATATTTATGGAATTAGGTATTAATAAATTTACTGAATATATGATTACAATAATTGTTATTTTTATTTTAGTTTTTTATTGAAGATTATTAGCTAATTAGTAAATCACTATGGAGATGTAATATTTTTAATCCTCTATTTGTTTCAAATTCCTTACACGGTGACATAATTTATTATTGAATGTTTTATAGTATAATTTCATAAATGTATTATAACATAGGTTTTCAAAAATGGATGTACTAATTTTTTACTTATCACATAATAAAATAAAATAAAATAAAATTTAATCAAACAAAATTTAATCAAATCCACAATTATAATCTGAATATTTTGAAATATGGGGAGGTATGGATGATATAACATCAAATCATTGGTTTCCTCAATGTTTATATTGACTGAGTTGAAGAATTATAATGTTATATGTATGCTTTTTTTTCAATTTTTACAGTTTTTGATAAGGTATATTGATATATAAATAGTTAAAATGTGCCTTTTAATAGGTATTTATTATATTCCAACACACTTTTATTGTGAAATTATTGTTTGCTAAGATGTTGGAATGTCTTTGTTTTTTCCCTTATTCTAATTGATTTTTTAGATAAATATGATGTTAATATTTATGGGTTTTTATCTATTCATGGGATTTGATGTGGTATGTCTTCATTTATCATGTATAATATAAATAATCCACATGTATTTTATAATCATATTGCTAATACGTGAACAATTATATAAATAGAGAACCAGTAAATTATATGGTTAAAAATATTCTATATAGTTGTTTCATATATACATTATTAATAATAATTTATTTAATGGAACCAATAGGACCACACTAGAAGGTGTTTTCTCTTGGGTGGTGAGTCCATGTAATATTACATTATAACAATTTGACTGTTATCCCTGTTGCATATCCTTACAAGTTGAGTGTTTGAATATTTTTCTATTTTTACCTGTTACTTGATCAGTATATATAAAGATATAAATCGTCAACCTAATAGAACCAAAGGGTTTCTTAATGATATTATCCTCCTTTTAAATGATTAAATTCTTTGTTTGTGTTAGTTTTTGTACCATGAATACACAAAATTGATTATATTAACAATGAAATCAGGATCAATAGTTTGACCATGAACACATTTCCTTGTCTCCATCCATTTACAAGGCATGTGTCAAATTACTATACATTATCGAATAATGTTATCTGGTTTCTGATCAGGACCCTAGAAAAAATATGAATGATATTATTGTGTTACTCATAGTGGTTAAATGGAATACCTCAATGTTTTTGAAACTTACACAATAAGATGCTCTTTATGGGATTTCCCATGTCGGTGACCTATGTATGATCACCTGATATATACCACTCCCAATATCTTCTTCTCACTTCATCTTCATCAGTAAATATAAATAGAATTGGAACACCTTATTCCTTCTCATAGATACTCAAGAGCTATAACAGTATATTGTATTAGTTCTTCTCTTACATTCTATTGTTTTAACAAATGTGTTCTTTTTTCACCCATTAAAGAGTGTCATTTATTTTTCTTCGACCTTCACACACACATAAACATATAAATAAAAATATATTTATATATATATATATATATGATATATATACAAGAATCATTCAATTATCATATTTAATGTCTCTAAAATATTTTATATACTTTTAAACATTTTCGTAAAGGCTCATATCTCAATTTATAATCAATTATTTTTACAACCATTGATGGAATGTTATATTTTTGACTCTTTATAAATAAAATTCTAGAGTTGAAATATGTAATCTATGGTAAATATGAAGTATTCATTAATATTTATTATATGTACTCTATGGAGTTCAGAGATTTCAATTTCATAATATATTTATACATACGCATAGTATAACAAACTGCAATTAAAAAATAAGAATACTGTATTGAAGGAACCGATCTTGCAGAGGAATCCCTAAATAGGTTGGTTCATAAAAATTTTACCAACGATCAACATATTATTGTTGGTTTTGGTGATAAGAATCCCGATTTATGTTGGGGATTATGCGTGAAGATTTTTAATCCCATAAATAAATAATAAAATAATTTTTTTAATCCTATACCACAAACCATGTCTGCTCATCATCTTCTATCGATGTTCGAATAATCTAAATACAGATTCCTATAGATCTTCCACACGTGTTTCAAGGAATCCATAACATCACTGATCGTCTAAATATGGGTGCTGGTGTGGAGGTACGATGACTCCTTAAACACTCTGATGATCTCTATATCGCTCCGCTTACGATGGATGATAGATAGATACATCTGAGCTCCTTGGATTCAGATCCTATATCTCTAGTATGTGGGTGAGAAAAGAGAAGACAGAGAGGTAGTGACTAGTCTCTAGGAAAATCCTCTCCTCCGCTCTTTATATAGTGAAATTAGAATTCCCAGAAATGTCGGATCGGCCCCCGAACAATTAATCACACTATAAATAATATTTCGAATACTATATTGAGTGAGAAATATTATTCAAAATTATTATCATGATTTTGAAATAAATTTAATATAAAACATGATAATAATTAATTGATTCCCTCAACTCTTAATCTTATAAATATTAATTGAACCTCGAATATATTAATATTAATTCAAATAATATATTTTCATGTATTTACTTAATACTCGTAATGATATAAATTCAATTTTGATTATTATAAACATTAATAATTTGAATTTATTTATTGCAATGGTGATAGTTCATCCTTATATAGATCTCAATCCCTTGTGGTGGGGCCAACCTCGTCGATTTCTACTATTCAACCGAATAGGGAAAATTCTAAAATGCAATATTGTGTGTGACACTCTAGGCCCTTATCTCGATAGCAGGGAATATTATTCATAAAACAAGAGTAGTGTCTAGAAACCCATCATGGGAACTAAATATATATGCATTTCCACATCACTGACATCCATTATACGATCAGAAGTTGTGTAATATAATATCTCTATGCTCCGGGCATAGTGGAAGTGTGTTGGTCAGAGTGCCCAACTTTTTGTTTTAGTGTTAACAACAATCAATTCGAGATCCATCACGATGTTAAACATTGAATCTTTGGAATATAATGATGAATGAAGAACAAAATAGGGATTCCCAGAACCATAGTGATAGGATCATCATATGTTGGTTAAAATTAATTTAATTAATTGACAAGAATTATATTGATGGAATTCATTATTAGTTGATGTATCCGGTCACAATCTGGTGTGATCCATCACTAAATCATGGAATCCAAGTGTAGGATTACTCTAGAGGTGATCCACATGTGTTCCATGTATTCTTGGATGTCGTCGAAGTGATATATGGGTGCTAGTATGGAAGAACCGTCGCTTGCGATGTCCGCCTTCGATCACCTTAATCCGGTGGTGGTGGATCTCTCTCGGTCTTGAGATAATTTTTGGAGGAAGGAGTTCTTTTGGCCTTGAGAGAGCTCTCCAGAATTGTTGTGCCCAATGATTGGGAAAAATTATTGCATTTGTGAGGATATTTATAATCATGTTTGAGGTTATAGAGTTATGATAATAAATAAACGTGTTAAGAATTTTATTTATTTCATTAACTCTTATTAAAAAACCCCCATGCCGAATGATTAATTTCTTGACATGCGCCCACACAGATTATAATAAATATCATTTAATAAAATGTTATTATTTTCTTTAAAATTCTAACTGGGAAAACTATACGCCGTGTAATCATTATTACACGGCATGTACTTTTTTCCCATAAAAATACACGATGTGTATATTCAATATAAAGGATGTGTACTTTTATTTTTCCATTTTTCTTTATTTCCTCTACCACATTTATTAGTCCATCAGAAATGGCTATTTATTTCTTAAATAAATTTAACTGCATTAATTGATAATAAACATATATTATTTTGTCCACAATATATTATCACGAATAACTCATGTCGAAATAAATGCGATTAGACATCCATACATAATTATTAAAACATAGTAGGGAATAATCATTATTTTACTTGTTAAATTAATATTTAAATAATATACATAGACACACTTAGTGTGTGACCCTCTAGCCCTCTTTCTCATTGGCATTTGGAAGGCTTTCCTAAAGTCCATGATTATTATCTAGCAATGGGTCAAGGAACCCAAGAGAAAGAAGTTGACACCGCATTGACATGTCACCTCATACGAACACTTTCCATATAATATAATTCCTTTGTCATGATATCTTGAATCAATAGGGTTGCATGCTAGTGCCATCAACCCATGTGCTCGATAATTCTTTATTTGACTTTACATAATTGAACTCACACATAACTTACCATGGCCATGTATTTCTTTAGGTTATATCAATTCCATCAAAGGGCCTGAGATATCTACTTCCATTATGAATCAGAAGGGGAAAATCCATTCTCTAATTATATATTAAGGTAGTATTACTCGTGACGCACCCAACGTATCCTACCTCGCTACGAATAGTGTGTCGTCACAGTTTTCTTCAAAACATCTAAGTGCGCGAGTTGTAATACACATTAATAAAAATCATAAAGTTAAAAGACCAAAACACACATCTGCAGATAGGAACATCCAATGACATTATGAAATGTGTATTTCCTACTGGCGAGTCTCTTTCTAATAATATTTTTCCTGGATATTACCAAGGGTGCACAATATGAGAATGTGCCTTAATGTTTTATGAGTCTGCATCCCTAATGGCCTGTATTATTTGTGTACCTCAAATAACATCATTCATCTATAGAACATATATTCAAGAACAGTGTTATGGAACTTCCAGGTTATCATCATAGCAGGGATCCACTATGACCCTTTAATGAAACAGCTATCCTTAGGACATTATCGCAGGAATTGTCACATAGAAGAACAATCAAGTTGTGATAAGGTATTTATGAATGAGTAAAGTACAATGTACTTGGTTCTAGGCAACCAACTCCAACAGACTCCCACATGGACTAGATCCAACTGCTAACAACCTTTATCCCGGTAGCTCAAATATAATATTCATGCGTCTACTAAGATAGGCCTTTAGTCATGGGGTCTACCATGTTTTATTCTGTGGACACTCTGCTCAGTGCAAAATCACCCCTCTGATAGAATAAACTCAAGAGGTGATTATTCCAAAGAATGTTCTTTTTTCATTGATGTGACCTTGGTTCTTTTACAAGAGCCACCATTGCAGTATTATCACATTACAATGTAATAGGGTTTTTACTGGTAGGAACCACATCAAGCTCCTGGACAACATTCCTAATCTAGACGGCTTCCCTGGCTACATCAAAAGCCTCTATATATTCAGAATCCACTGTAGAATCAGTGACAACTGGCTACTTTGAACTCTTCTAGCTCACAGTACCTCCATTGAGGCAATAAACATATCCAGATTTTGATTTCAGATCACTATGACCTTTCTAAAAACTAGCATTAGCATACCCTATGATGGAAAGCTCCTCATCTCCTCCGTACACCAGGAACATTTCCTTAGTTCTTCTTAGATACTTAAGTATAGTCTTAACAGTAGTCCAATGTTGTTCTCCTAGATCTTCTTGATATCTACCTACCATGCCTAGTGCCTAGAAAACATCATGACTGGTATATAGCATGGCATACATGATGGATCCTATAGACGAAGCGTATGGGATATTACTCATTCTATCATTCTCCATTTGTGTCTGTGGACACATTTTCTTAGAAAGTTGTTAGCCATGTGACACTAGAACAGATCCCCTCTTGGATTGTTCCATACTGAATCTCTTTAGTATATGACCAATGTATATACCCTGACATAGTACAAGAAGCCTCTCAGGTCTATCATGAATGATCTTGATCCCTGGAATATAGGTTGCTTCACCGAAGTCCTTCATGGAGAAACACTTATTCAACAAGTCCTTAACTGGCTATAAGATAGGTTCATTTTTTCCAATATACAATATGTCGTCAACATGTACTACTAGGATAACTATCGCATTCCCATTAAAAATTTCATAAACACATGGCCCACATTCATTCTTATGGAAACCAAATTCTTTTATGGCCTCATCAAATCTTATTTTCCAAGACTCAAATGCTTTCTTAAATTCATAAATGGATTTCTACAACTTGCAAACCCGTTTGGCTTCACCGGGTGTCATAAACCCTTCTGGTTGCTTCCAATAGGCTTTAAAGCAACCGGCTCATTGTTCATAACCCATACATGGTTTTAATACATTGAATCCATCATAGAATTCATAGCTTCTAG
Source organism: Viscum album (assembly GCA_963277665.1). Classification (NCBI taxonomy): domain Eukaryota; kingdom Viridiplantae; phylum Streptophyta; class Magnoliopsida; order Santalales; family Viscaceae; genus Viscum; species Viscum album. The sequence continues at coordinate 1,108,143,104 of OY728146.1, read as the reverse complement.
ACATATCATAGCTTCTGAGATCTCTAATTCTTCCTTGTATGAGAGAGGTTCATCTTTGTCTAACATGAATGATTCACCATCCTCGGTGACTAGGAAACTAAATCTCTTTGGTTCCCTTACTTCTCTTAAGCTCTTATAATGTATATAGAGACCCAAACTTTTCTTTCATTACTATTACATAATTTCAAAGATAAAAAACATAATAGTATTTCACATAGAGGATCCAAAGGTTTAGTGTCTTGGGCAAACTACGACCACACATAACAAATACAACATCAACAATAAAAATTTATTTAATTTCTTCTTCACTAGCTTCTTAGTGGCACTTTTCCTCTCCTTAGTACATGTATCCAGCTGAGGATATACATCAAAAGGGGTGATCTAGAATCCCAGTAAGAGGATAGATAAGAACAATATAGCATGGTGTGAGCATAATCATGCCATAGGGAAAAGATCATGAACAGGAGAGGAGCGTAAATAAAAGACGTGAAATGTGGTAATGCATAAAAATGAAACATTATGTATTAGTGGTTAATGACCACACATATTTGTGAACCAAGCTAGAATATTGTTCAAACATCATTTAACATTTACTCATGAGATTCATCACATTACCCAATGCATTGGAGCACTATATAATTCTGGGCACACTTGTCACATTTAAACATTCGTATTGCGCTATATAAGTCCGGGCTCACCCGTCACATAATAACATTATCATTTATCATGCATGCCACAAAAAACATATAACATAAATGAACATAACTGACCCATGAAAACTAATTGGTTTCATCTCATAAGAACACATTAATAAACATTGGGATCCCAAAAGAAAGAGGGGACAACATACTTGATACAAGAACCATCAACCTTGAATGAGAGATAAAAGTTGAGTTATTAAGAGAAGAGTTCATTCGGAAAACATTTGGATTGACATAAACATCATTAAAAAACATGTATATCCCAGAAAAGGAAAGAAAATGATGAACAAATGGACTTTCAAGAGTAACCATATCAAAAATGGAGTGAAAGAGGTAGAACCCGGAGGATGAAAGGTGGGTTCGAGAATTTCCCCTTACCTTGAACTCGAATGCCTCCTTCTCTTTAATGTCATGTATAATGAAATTATAATCATTAAATAGAAATTAAAGAACCTTTTATAGATTAATAGGGTTCATTCTGGTATCATTATTTCATATTATGTTCCTTTGGATGACTTATATATTTTAAAAACATTGTTCGGGGATGTTCATTTTCATGGTTTTCTTGAGTGGTTCACTTGTATTCTTAAATTGATGTTTGGGTAGATCATGGGTAAACATACAGAACTGATATTACATGTTATTAATGAAATTACAGGATCCTTAATTATTTTATAGTTAATTATATTAGATCTATGTGGATGAATCATTAGATAAGAATTTAATGATGGTTATTTTGGTTAATTTGAGTAGTTTTTTGATCACAACGAATTTGTTTTAACTTTTCATTTAGTAATATGGCCATATGATTTTACCAGAACATAAACTAGAACATAGTACATATAAAATATTCTAGTTCAACCATAAAAATGGTTTCATGACCATATCTAAAGGTAGAAATGGAAGAATAGAGCATGTCATTTTCGAAGGTAATAAATTAACACCTCATTAACAATGTTCTCTTTAATAAAATAAAAGGAAGAGGGAAAGGGGTTTGTGTGATATAAATTACCATTATAATCATAAAATTACATTATATGTATAATAATAGAGTTACGAAACAATTTGGATGAATATAGGTGGGGAGAGATCAAGAAAGGAACTTGAACTTGAAAGGAAATTAAAGGAGAAGAGGGAGAGAAATTACCTCTAGAATCATCCTCTTGAGATCCTCCTTAAGGAAGATATTCTTTGTATTTTGATGACACCAGAAGCTTTTGGACGTTGGGGAGGGGCTACGAAAAGTTTTGGGGAGAGTATAGTGAAGGATTGGATCTTGAGAGGTGTGAGGAAAAGAGGTAGTGAAGGGTGGCTTTTAATGTGGAGGGGAGAGGGGTTTCCTTAATATAAAATTAATTAGTTTATTAAATTAACCTAAGACAAGGAATTGTGAGTCTCGAATGACCATGAATAGTAATTGTAAAATTTAATCCCAAAACAAGCGGGATTACATCGGCATAACATCACAAATGACACTATAATTAGGTTATTTATCTTATTTTGTAAATTACGGTATTTCACTATTCATCAAAAATTCAAGTATCTCAGAAAAATCACAAAAATTTGCCCTAACCATTTTTCGATGTGTAGAATCCAAAAATGAATTCCATTTTTCTAAAATAATTATCTAAATATTTTTAATTTAATATTTAATTAAAATCACAATTTACATAAAAAACAGTTTTTAAGATTAAAAATGATTTTATAGTGCTTTCCAAAATTACAAAGGGCATTATAAAATTATCTAAAAACAATTATACATTGATTAAATAATTTATGAATAAATTTCAGGGAGATAAAAATTCTTTTAAATTAATTAATTCATTATAATTAATTATTTATGATTTATAAAATACCCAAAACGTTTACTAAGGTCAAATTATCACTTTCTATGATGTCTAAATTTTATTTTATTATTCATAGGTAATGTTACTCTTATTTACGATTCATAAGTTTCATATAACTATTCATAAGGGTATGTTAATATTCATAAGGGTAGCTTACTATTCACCAAAAAATATTTTTGTTTCATTAGACTCAAAAAACCATCTTGAACACAACCGTGTATGTCATATTTTCAAAATTCCAAACATAGGGGTGACAAAATTATGTTTAAAGGTCACTTATCACTTTGTAGTTCATTATTTTGTGTTTTTATGACATAAATATAAGAAGGGAATTTTCCATTGAAAAACGTTGGGTCGTTACATTCTTCCCCCCTTTAAAAATTTCACCCCCGAAATTTCACTTTACACAAAAAGGTGAGGGTACTTCTCTTTCATTGCCTCTTCTGGTTCCCAAGTTGCTTCCTCAAACTTATGGTTCCTCCACAAAAATTTGACAATATGGGTTGTCTTGTTGCGTAGAACCTTATCACTTCGGTCAAGAATCTTTACTGGCTGCTCCTCATAGGAGAGATCATCTTCCAACTGCACCACCTCTGAGTTTAGTACATGTGAGGGGTCTGGTATGTACATCCTCTGTTGTGATACATGAAACACATCATTTACTTGAGCCATATTCGGTGGTAGTGCTAGGAGATAGGACACAGCTCCTATGCAGTCAATGATCTCAAAGGGGAGAATATACCTTGGACTTTACTTCCCTTTCTTCCCAAATCGCATGAATCTCTTCCATGGAGATATTCGAAGGAAGACTTTATCTCCTATGTCGAACTCCAAGTCCCTTCGATGGTTGTAAGCGTAGCTCTTTTTCCATCTTTGAGCAGCTTTGATGTGTTTCTGGATGACTTGAACCTTATCTATCATCTCTTGAACAAGATCGGGTCCAAGAAGCTTTCTTTCTCCAACTTCATCCCAACAGGTTGGAGTTCTACACCGCTACCCATAAAGAGCTTCATACAGAGCCATCTGAATACTTGACTGGAAGTTATTGTTATATGAGAACTCAACCAATGGAAGATGCTGATCCCAACCAACTTTGAATTCAAGAGATCAGGCTCTTAGCATATCTTCCAGCATCTGAATAGTCCTTTTAGACTGGCCATCAGTTTTGGGGTTATAGGTCGTGCTAAAATTTAATTCAGTACTCAAAGCATGTTGAAGGCTCCTCCAAAATTTAGATGTGAACCCTGGATAACAGTCAGAGAAAATTGAGAGTGGAACACCGTGCAGTCTCACTACTTCCATCACATATATCATTGCATGTTTTTCAAGAGAGAGGTCTTCCCAAATAGCGATAAAATGGGTAGTCTTGGTGAGTCGATCAATCATAACCCATATCACATTATTTCCCGTTGACGTCTTCGGGAGACCCATGACAAAGTCCATATTAACATTTTCCCATTTCCACATGGGTATAGGCAATCACTGTATCATACCTTTGGAATTTTGTCGCTCATATTTAACGTACTGACATTCCAAGCACCTTGATATAAATTCTGCAATATCCTTCTTCCTTTTATCCCACCAGAAGTGTTCTCTAAGATCATGGTACATCTTAGTACTCCCAGGATGGATAGAGAAAGTTGAGTTGTGTGCATTATCCAATAGATTTTTCTTTATCCCAGGTGATGAAGGCACAAAAAGCCGTGTTCCAAACCGAATCACACAATCATCATCGATATGGAACTCTTGCAGTTTTCCTTCCTTTACTACATTCACCCTCTTTGGTATCTCCACATCATCCCTTTGTGAATCCTTAATCTTCTCTTGGATGGATGGTTGCGTAATAATTTGGGCAAGGTAGGATGTATCCCCTACCATTATGATTTCCAAATCCATACTTTGAATTTCCAAGAAGATAGGGTCTTTCTCAATCCGTAGCATGGAATGAATAGCAGGTTCTTTTCTACATAGATAATCAGCTACCATGCTCGTCTTTCGAGGATGATATTGAATAGAGTAATAATAATACTTGATTATCTCTAACCATCTCCTTTGATGCATGTTGAGCTCCTTTTGTGTGAAAATATACTTTAGGCTCTTGTGGTCGGTGTATATGTCACACTTCTCACCATAAAGGTAGTGCCGCCAGATTTTCAAGGCTATAATCATGGCCTCCATCTCTAGGTCATGATTTGGGTAGTTCTGCCCATGGATATTCAACTGTCGTGAGGCATAGGCTATCACATTATCATTTTTCATGAGTACACAACCCAAGCCTTTCATTGAAGCATCACTATATATCACAAAACTATCTCCACATTTCCTTTGTGTGAGTACAGGTGGAGTGATCAGCCTTCTATTTAGCTCTTTGAAGCTTCACTCACATTATTCCTTCAATACATACTTTACCCCTTTCCTTGTTAAATTAGTTAGCGGGCTTGAAAATCGTGAGAAGTTTCTCACAAAACATCGGTAGTACCCATCTAATACAAGAAAACTACGGATTTCTGTGACACTATAGGGCTTGGGCCATTCCTCAATCACCATTGTCTTTGAAGGATCCACAGAACCTCCCTCACTTGTAATCACATGTCCCAAGAATGTGAATTGATTCAACCAAAAGTCACACTTTCTGAACATGGCGTACAACTTCTCCTTTCTCAATGTTGCCAACACAAGTCTTAGATGTTCTTCATGTCCTCCATGCTCTTGGAGTAGATGAGAATATCAATGATAAACACTACCAAAATTTTTTCGAGGTAATGTCTAAAGACTATATTCATCAAATCCATGAAGATTGCGGGGGAATTAGTAAGTCCGAAGGGAATCACCAAAAACTCATAGTGCCCATACCTTATACGGAAGGCAGCCTTCTGAATATCTTTCTCCTTCACCTTTATTGATGATATCCATAATGAAGAGCCACCTTTTAGAAGTATTTAGATCCTCTTAACTGATTGAACAAGTCATCAATCCTTGGGAGAGGATACTTGTTCTTTATGGTGATCTTGTTGAGTTCCCGATAATCGATACACAGCCGCACCATCTTCTTTACAAATAGCACTGGCACACCCCAAGGTGATGCACTAGGGTGTATGAACCCTTTGTTCAGATGCTCTTGCAGCTACTTCTTTAACTCTTCTAGTTCGATAGGAGCCATCCTATAGGGACATTTCGAGATAGGAGTAGCTTCGGGTATGAGTTCAATTGAGAACTCTACCTCACGATCTGGGGGAATTCCGGGTAACTCTTCAAGAAATACATTGACCTATTCCCTCACGATGGGCATTTCCTTAAAGATGGCACTTTCCTCCGACTCAACTATATGGGCGACATATGATTCTTCATAGGGAATCAACACCCACACCATTGAAGGATTTTTCAAAGGAGACTCATGATCATCCTTCAATTTGTAGAGGATCATGGGATGGTTCGGAATATGAATAGATATTTCCTTTTCCCGAAGGATGATATGCGTTCAATATAATGAGAGCCATTCCATTCCCATTATAGTGCTAAATTCCACCAAGGGAAGTATTACGAGATTTGCTGTTAGAATATTCCCACATACACCAACAGGAGAAGAGTCAAACACTTGGGTTGTAATGATTTCACCACTTGGTGTTTTTACAGATTTCTCTACTTCATGGTTTCAGGGCTTTGATTCTATAGTTCTAGAAATCATGCATGATATAAAGGAATGCGTAAAACCAGAATCAAATAAGACTTTTTCCATTATTGATTGAATAGGAAGTGTACCTTGTACGACATCATTATCATGCTCCACCTCCGCATTAGTGATGGAATAAGCCTTCCCTTGTTCCTTTGGCTTTGGTGGCTACTGCCACTGATTATCCTCGAGAGCTTGAGGTTTAGTGCACTAGTGTGCATAGTGCCCTGGCTCCCTACAGTTGTAGCGTTGAACCGTGAGTGGTTATCCCCTTTCATTGGCTATATTCTCATTATTATTATTTTTCTTTTCGACACTCTTGAGCGTGGTGTCCTTCTTTCCCACACATAAAGCATTTCCCTATCCCTTTGAGGTAGTTCCCATTGTGAAACTTCCCAAATTTTTGGCATGTGGCTCGTTGATTTTTCTTCCCACCTTTGTCACTAGATTCACCGGCTTGAAACTCCATCTTTATTTCCTTAGAACCATAGCCATGGGACCATTCTCCAAACTCCATCTCCACTTTGAGAGCACACTGAACAACTTATTCATAACTCCCAAAGTCTCGAATTGCAAGAGCCTTTCGAATATGTGGTTTTAATCCATTAAAGAATATATCAATTTTTCTATCATTGTTGATAACAAAACCCGAAGCATACCATGCAAGCCTTGTAAAATTTTCTTCATTGGTTGTGAAAGATTCTCCATTTTTTCTTGAGCTCTATGAATTCTCTCTCAATCTTCGTGCGAAGAGTTAGTGGGATGTACTTGTTAAGAAACATTATTTTAAAGTCTTCCCATTCCATCTCTTCAATTTCCTACCCTGGCTTGGTGTTCTCAATCAATGCCCACCTTTGATCGACATCTCCATCTAGACGATAAATGGCTAGAGTCAACTTCTCCGTCTCAGAACAGTGAAGAATAGAAAAGATCTTCTCCATGGAGTTGACCCACTGTTCCGCAACTAGTGGACCAGAAGATCCACAAAACATCGGTGGTCGTTGCCCCACAAAACATTCGATTGCCAGTTTCTCCCTATTTGGTGAAGGAGGACATTCCCCATTTTAATGGTTATTGTTCATAACCTGAGATAATTGGGTAAGCATTTCTATGAAGTTTTGAACTCCCCCTCTCAAATCATTAGGGATGTTGTTCGGGCAATCATTTCATTGGCCCTCACAAGAGTTGTTGGCCAAATTTCTCATGGTTCCCACCATTTTCTAAAATAGAAAAGGTTATAACAAAACATAAGTAAACACTACATGAATAACATATTCATTTAAACAATTTTACAAAAAATATAACATATGTGATCCCTAGGTATATATTCTTGTGTTCATTTTTGTACTTAGTCTCATGCTAGAGGTTTTCTTTAGGGTTCACTAATCCTAATTCCTAAATTAACAAAACCTTTCCTCTGATACCAGCTATAGAGACCCAGCCTTTTCTTTCATTACTATTACATCATCTCAAAGATAAAAAACATAATAGTATTACACATAGAGGATATACAACATCAACCATAAAACATTTATTTAATTTCTTCATCGCTAGCTTCATAGTCGAACTTTCCCTATCCTTAGTACATGTATCCACCTGAGGATATACATCAAAAGGGGTGAACTAGAAGCCTAGTAAGAGGATAGATAAGAACAATATTGCATGGGGTGAGCATAAACTTGACATAGGGAAAATATCATGAACATGATAGGAGCATAAATAAAAGACTTGAAATGTGGGAATGCATAAAAATGAAACATCATGTCTTAGTGGTTAAAGACCACACATATTTTTGAACCAAGCTAGAATGTTGTTCACACATCATTTCACATATTCTCATGAGATTCATCACTTTACCCAATGCATTAGAGCTCTATATAATTCTGGATGCACTCCTCACATTTAAACATTCATATTGCGCTATATAATTCCGGGTGCACCCGTCACATCATAACATTATCATTTATCATGACTTCCACAATGAACATATAAAATAAATGAGCATAACTAACCCATGAAAAGGAATGGGTTTCATCTCATAAGAACACATTCATAATCTTTGGGTTTCCAAAAGAAAGTGGGGACAACATACTTGATACAAGAACCATCAACCTTGAATGAGAGATAAAAGTTGAGTTCTTAAGAGAAGAGTTCTTTCGGAAAAAAATTGGATTGAAATAAACTTCATTAGAAGACATGTATATCCCAAAAAAAGTAAATAAAATGATGAAAAAATGATTTTTCAAGAGTAATCATATCAAAAATGGAGTGAAAAAGGTAGAACCCGAAGGATGAAAGTTGGGTTCGAGAATTTCCCCTTACCTTGTACTCGAATGCCTCCTTCTCATTAAAGACCTGTATAATGACATTATATTCATTAATTAGAAATTAAAGAACCTTTTATACATAAATAGGGTTCATCCTGGTTTCATTATTTCATATTATGTTCCTTTGGATGACTTATAGAGTTTAAAAACATTGTTCGAGGATGTTTGTTTTCATGGTTTTCTTGAGTCGTTCAGTTGTATTCATAAATTGATGTTTGGGTAGATCATGGGTAAACATCTAGAACTGATATTACATGTTATTAATGAAATTACAGGATCCTTAATTATTTTATAATTAATTATATTAGATCTATGTGGACGAATCATTAGATAAGAATTTAATGATGGTTATTTTGGTTAATTTGAGCGGTTTTTGGATCACAACGAACTTGTTTTAACTTTTCACTTAGTATTATAGCCATATGATATTTCCAGAACATAAAATAAAACATAGTACATATAAAATATTCTAGTTCAACCATAAAAATGGTTTCATGACCATATCTGAAGGTAGAAATGGAAGAATAGAGCATGTCGTTTTTGAAGGTAATAAATTAACATCTCATGAACAACGTTCTCTTTAATAAAATAAAAGGAAACGGGAAAGGGGGTTGGGTGATATAATATCCCCTTAGAATCATAAAATTATAGTATATTTATAATACTGGAGTTACAAAACAATTTGGATTAATATATTTGGGGAGAGATCAAGAAAGGAACTTGAACTTGAAAGGAAATTAAAGGAGAAGAGGGAGAGAAATTACCTCTAGAATCTTTCTCTTGAAATCCTCCTTAAAGAAGCTATTCTTGGTCTTTTGATGAGACCAGAAGCTTTTGGACTTTGGGGAGGGGCTAAAAATTGTTTTTGGGGAGAGTATAGTGAAGGATTGGAGCTTTAGAGGTGTGAGGAAAAGAGGGAGTGAAGGGTGGCTTTTAATGTGGAGGGGAGAGGGGTTTCCTTAATTTCAAATTAATTAGTTTATTAAATTCACCTAAGACAAGGAATTGTGAGTCTTGAATGAACATGAATAGTAATTGTAAAATTTAATCCCGAACCAAGTGGTATTACATTGGCATAACATCACACATGACCCTATAATTAGGTTATTTATCTTATTTTGTAAATTACAGTATTTCACTATTCATCAAAAATTCAAGTATCTCAGAAAAATCCCAAAAATTTACCCAAACCATTTTTCGATGTGTAGAATCAAAAATTGAATTCCATTTTTCTAAAATAATTTTCTAAATATTTTTAATTTAATATTTAATTAAAATCATAATTTACATAAAAAACAGTTTTTAAGATTATAACTGATTTTATGGTGCTTTCAAAAATTACATAGGGTCTTATAAAATTATATAAAAACAATAAGACATTGATTAAATAATTTATGAATAAATTTCAGGGAGATAAATATTCTTTTAAATTAATTAATTAATTATAAATAAATATTTATGATTTATAAAATACCAAAAACATTTACTAAGGTCAAATTATCACTTTCTAAGATGTCTAAAATTTATTATATTATTCTTAGGTAATGTTACTCTTATTTACTATTCATAAGGTTCATATTACTATTCATAAGGGTAGGTTACTATTCATAACGGGAGCTTACTATTCACCAAAATTTTTTTTGTTTCATTAGACTCAAAAAACCATCTTGAACACAACCGTGTATGTCAGATTTTCAAAAATCCAAACATAGGGGTGACAAAATTATGTTTAAAGGTCACTTATCACTTAGTAGTTCATTATTTTGTGTTTTTATTACATAAATATAAGAAGGGAATTTTCCATTGAAAAACATTGGGTCGTTACATTCTTCCCCCCTTTAGAAATTTCGCCCCTGAAATTTCACTTTACAAAAAAAGGTGAGGGTACTTCTCTTTCATTGCCTCTTATGGTTCCCAAGTTGCTTCCTCAAACTTATGGTTCCTCTATAACAATTTGACAATATGGGTTGTCTTGTTGCGTAGAACCTTATCACTTCGGTCATGAATTTTTACTAGCTGCTCCTCATAGGAGAGATCATCTTCCAACTGCACCACCTCTGAGTTTAGTACATGTGAGGGGTCTGGTATGTACTTACTCTATAGTGATACATGAAACACATCATTTACTTGAGCCATATTCGGTGGAAGTGCAAGGTGATAGGACACAACTCCTATGTGGTCAAGGATCTCAAAGGGTCCAATATATCTTGGACGTAACTTCCCTTTCTTCCCAAATCGCATGACTCTCTTCCATGGAGATATTCTAAGGAAGACTTTATCTCCTATGTCGAACTCCAAGTCCCTTCGACAGTTGTAAGCATAGCTCTTTTGCCATCTTTGAGCATCTTTGATGTGTTTCTGGATGACTTGAACCTTATCTATTGTATCTTGAACAAGATCGGGTCCAAGCATCTTTCTTTATCCAAATTCATCCCAATAGGTTGGAGTTCTACACCGCTACCCATAAAGAGCTTCATACGGAGCCATATGAATACTTGATTGGAATTTATTGTTATATTAGAACTCAACCAATGGGAGATGCTGATCCCAACCACCATTGAATTCAAGAGAGCATGCTCTCAGCATATCTTTCGGCGTCTGAATAGTCCTTTCAGACTGGCCATCAGTTTGGGGGTGATATGTCGTGCTAAAATTTAATTCAGTACTCAAAGCATGTTGAAGGCTCCTCCATAATTTAGATGTGAACCTTGGATAACAGTCAGAGACAATTGAGAGTGGAACACCGTCAGTCTCACTACTTCCTTCACATATATCTTTTCAAGTTTTTCAAGAGAGAGGTCTTCCCGAATAGCGATAAAATGGGCAGTCTTGGTGAGTCAATCAACCACAACCCATATCACATTATTTCCATTTGACGTCTTCGGGAGACCCATGAGAAAGTCAATATTATCATTTTCCCATTTCCACATGGGTATAGGCAATGGCTGTATCATACCATTGGAATTTTGTCGCTCATATTTAACGTACTGACATTCCAAGCACCTTGATATAAATTCTGCAATCACCTTCTTCATGTTATCCCACTAGAAGTGTTCTCGAAGATCATGGTACATCTTAGTACTCCCAGGATGGATAGAGAATGTTGAGCTATGTGCATTATCCAATAGATTCTTCTTTATCCCGGGTGATGAAGGCTCAAAAAGCCATGTTCCAAACCGAATCACACCATCATCATCGATATGGAACTCTTGCAGCTTTCCTTCCTTTACTGCATTCACCCTCTTTTGTATCTCCACATCATCCCTTTGTGCATCCTTAATCTTTTCTTGGATGGATGGTTGTGCAATCATTTGGGAAAGGTAGGATGTATCCCCTACCATTATCATTTCCAAATACATCCTTTTCATATCCAAGAAGATAGGGTCTTTCTCAATCCATAGCATGGAAAGAATAGCAGGTTCTTTTCTGCTTAGAGCATCAGCTACCATGTTCGTCTTTCGAGGATGATAGTGAATAGAGTAATAATAATACTTGATTTTCTCTAACCATCTCCCTTGATGCATGTTGATCTCCTTTTGTGTGAATATATACTTTAGGCTCTTGTGGTCGGTGTATATGTCACACTTCTCACCATAAAGGTAGTGCCGCCAGATTTTCAAGGAAAATCACGGCCTCCAGCTCTAGATCATGCGTTGGGTAGTTCTACTCATGGATCTTCAACTGTTGTGAGGCATAGGCTATCACATTATCATTTATCATGAGTACACAACTCAAGACTTTCTTTGAAGCATTACTATATATCACAAAACTATCTCCACTTTTCGGTAATGTGAGTACTGGTGCAGTGATCAGACTTCTCTTTAGCTCTTTTAAAGCTTCCCTCACATTCTTCCTTCCATACATACTTTACCCCTTTCCTTGTTAACTTAGTTAGCGGGCTTGAAAATCATGAGAAGTTTGTCACAAAACATCGGTAGTACCCAGCTAATACAAGAAAACTACGGATTTATGTGACACTAGAGGGCCTGGGCCATTCCTCAATCACCTTTGTCTTTGAAGCATCCACAAAAATTCCCTCACTTGTAATCACATGTCCCAAGAATGTGTCTTGATTCATCCAAAAGTCACACTTGCTGAACATGGCGTACAACTTCTCCTTTCTCAATGTCGCGAACACAAGTCTTAGATGTTCTTCATGTCCTCCATGCCCTTGGAGTAGATGAGAATATCATCGATAAACACTACCACAAATTTTTTGAGGTAAAGTCTAAAAACTCTACACTTCAAATCCATGAAGATTGCAGGGGCATTAGTTAGTCCGAAGGGTATCACCAAAAACTCATAGTGCCCATACCTTGTACGGAAGGTGGCCTTCTGAATATATTTCTCCTTCACCTTTATTGATGATATCCTTAATGAAGATCCACCTTTTAGAAGTATTGAGATCCTCTTAACTGATCGAATAAGTCATCAATCCATGGGAGAGGATACTTGTTCTTTATGGTGATCTTGTTGAGTTCCCGATAATCGATACACAGACGCATGGTTCCATCCATCTTCATCACAAAGGGCACTGGCGCACCCCAAGGTGATGCACATGGGAGTATGAACAATTTGTTCAGATGATCTTGCAGCTACTTCTTTAACTCTTCTAGTTCGATAGGAGCCATCCAATTGGGACATTTCAAGATAGGAGTAGCTTCGGGTATGAGTTCAATTGAGAACTCTACCTCACGATCTGGGGAAATTCTGGGTAACTCTTCAGGAAATACATCGTTGTATTCCCTCACGATGGGAATCTCCTCAAGGTTGGCACTTTCCTTCGACTCAACCATTTCGACGACATATGTTTCTTCATAGGGAATCAACACCCACACCATTGAAGGATTTTTCAATGGAGATTCATGATCGTCCTTACATTTGTAGAGGATCATGGGATGGTTCGGAATATGAATAGATATTTCATTTTCATGAATGTTGATATGCGTTCAATATAACGAGAGCCAGTCCATTCCCATTATAGTGCTGAATTCCACCAAGGGAAGTATTACGAGATTTTCTGGAAGAATCTTCCCACATACACCAACATGAGAAGATTCAAACACTTGGGTTGTAATGATTGCACCACTTGGTGTTTTTACAGATATCTCTACTTCAAGGATTCAGGGATTTGATTATATAGTTCTAGAAAACTTGCAAGATATAAAGGAATGCGTAGAACCAGAATCAAATAAGACTTTTTCCATTATTGACTGAATAGGAAGTGTACCTTGTACGACTTCATTATCATGCTCCACCTCCGCAGTAGTGATGGAATAAGCCTTACCTTGTTCCTTTGGCTTTGGTGGCTACTGACACTGATTACCCTCAAGAGCTTGAGGTTTAGTTCACTATTTTTCATAGTTCCCTATCTCCCTACAGTTGTAGTATTGAACCATGAGTGGTTATCCCCTTTCATCGGCTATATTCTCATTATTTTTCATTTCTTTTCGACACTCTTGAGCGTGGTGTCCTTCTTTCCAACACATAAAGCATTTCCCTATCCCTTTGAGGCAGTTCCCATTGTGAAACATCCCACATTTTTTGCATGTGGGTCGTTAATTTTTCTTCCCACCTTTGTCACTAGATTAACCGGCTTGCAACTCCATCTTTCTTTCCTTAGCACCATAGCCATGGGACCATTCTCCAAACTCCAACTCCACTTTGAGAGCACACCGAACAACTTCTTCATAACTCCCAAAGTCTCGAATTGCAAGAGCCATTTGAAGATGTGGTTTTATCCACTAAAGAATCTATCAATTTTTCTATCATTGTTGATAACAGAACCCGAAGCATACCATGCGAACCCTGTGAAATTTTCTTCATTGGTTGTGACAAATTCTCCATTTTTTTCTTGAGCTCTATTAATTATCTCTCCATCTTCGTGAGAAGAGTTAGTGGGATGTACTTATTAAGAAACATTATTTTAAAGTCTTCCCATTCCATCTCTTCAATTTCCTCCCTTGGCTTGGTGTTCTCAATCAAAGCCCACCTTTGATCGGCATCTACATCTAGACGATAAATGGCTAGATTCAACTTCTCTGTCTCAGAACTGTGAAGAATAGAAAAGATCTTCTCCATTGTAAAGACCCGTAAAATTCAGGGGAAATTTTTTCCTAATTTTCTTTGTAATTTTACAAGAGCGCGGTTTCTGACGGCACCTGATTCCGAGGCCCGGAGTGCCCGGAATTAATTTCTGAAGTTTGGCTCGGGTACGTTCAGTGAACGAACGAGCGGAATTTCCTAATTTTTGATCCGGTGCTCGGAATTGAAATCCGAGGACACCGATGAACTCGTAGCGCCGATATTCGCTTAAGGAGACCTTTCCCGAAGTTGCGTTTGCCTAGGAGGAGATGTTTAATTTTCTGGATGAGATGAAGAGTAAAATATATTTGTTATACAATATTTATTTTATTTATCTTCTTAAGTGGTTATATCCTAAGTGTGGAAGTTGGGGTGGAATCACAAGTTCCTAACTAACCAAGTGAGGATTAAGGTGAGGTGGGGCCCACACGAGCCCCAACCCTTCACCTTCCCCTTAACTCTCTTCTACCCCCTTAAACTCCCTTGCACTTAATGTGCCAAAACCCCTCAAAATTCCCTAACTCCCCTCTCTCCCTCTTAATGGCTTGACAACTTAACTTTTAATTAATTATACAACTCATGTATAATTAATAAGTGTGTTTAATTTTGAGTTTTTGAAATTCAGACTCTTGAATTCCAAAGGTTGGGTTGTGTTAATAAATTAATTGTAAGCTTGATTTATTTTTGGGTTAGTTGCTTTGTTACTTGAGAGGATTGGGAGAATCGTTGAGAGACTTGAAGATCTTCTTTGTCTTCAACAAAGATCGTGAAGAACGGTTCTTCTCCGACAAAGAACATCGATCCCACGACCATCGAGACTCGGCGTCCCGGATTCTTCCGTCTTCATCTTCCTCCTCGACAAAGGAGAAGTCGCCGACCGTGGTAATCATCGCCAACGACAACATACCTCTCTTCTTCGTCTTAAACGACAAGTGAAGAGACGTCGTTCCCTCCTCGGACGCACCCCGACGTCCACGGAATCTACGTCCGACGCCGCGACGCCTTCCTCCGCGATAACCGACGTGTGACGTCAAATTTTCAAGGTAGGGGGTTTGTCCTTTTTAAATTACGTGTTTTCATTCCCTCGAACATGAAAGAATAATCCGTTGAGCGTAGTTCCAAATTTTATTAAAAATTGTGAAACATTCATTGTTGTGTTTATACGATTGGCCAACTGATATCGTTATAACGGGAGGAGACCGGGACCGCATGAACACGGCCGATTCTCCTCCCCCTTCTATTCTTTCATGTTAATTTAGCGGAGACAGCGCGGTGTCGTCGCAACCGCGCAGGAACAAAAGAATTAATGGCCGGAGCGAGCTGCGACGAAGAAACGCGGTGCCGACGCACCGCGTCGTTGTTTACGAAAAGAGACCGCGGCCAGAGACGGGCCGCGGCGGAACAAGGAGGCGACCGGCGGCCAGCCGGGCCGCCGGCGCCGGAGATCATGAAGGGCCGCGACCATACGGCCGCGGGCGGAGCAGCCAGGGTGACGGCCCTCGCCGGTGCCGGAGAACAGGAAGGCCGCGGCCCTACGGCACGGTGGAGCAGCCAGAAGGCGGCCGGCCTCGCCGGCCGCCGGAGATCGGGAAGAGCAGCCTCTACGGCCGTGGTGGAGAGGAAGAAGGCGGCCGGCCGCGCCGGCCGCTGGTTTGGTTAGGAGGCGGGACCCGCGGGACCCGCGTGAGAAAGAAACGGCCGGCCTTAGGCCGGCCGAGATCCGAAAAAAGGGGGTTTACCCCCCCCCCCCCCCCCCCCCCCCGCGTGCGGCACATGCGCGGCCCCCTGGTCGCCGCCGCCGCCTGGCCGGGCCGCCGCTGGCCGCGCCGCATCGCCGCGCCGCCACCGGCCGGGCCGGGGTCCAGCGGACCGGGTCGGTCCGACCCGGTTCGGTTCGGATCCGGGTCGGGTCGACCCGGTTCGGGTCGACCAGACTCGAGTCAGACCAGGGGGGGTCGAGCCGGGTCGGCCCGGACCCCCCATTTTCGAATCGATTTCGTTCAAATGCTCATAACATGAGCTTCGGGCCTCCGAACGACGCGCCGTCCGTGGCAACGCGATCCTTGGATCGAGACGGTCGTTTCGGTATATTATACTCAAGGTGCACCTTCCTTTTCGGGAGCCTACGTGGTTAAAACTCCGTAGTTAAGCGTGCTTGGCCTAGAGTAGTGACCAGGATGGATGACCTCCTGGGAAGTTTCCCAGGGTGGGTGTGAGACGGAAAGGCCAATAGTTAACAGACCGGGCGTCCGATTGACGCGCCGTCTGTTTCATTGAATTCCTCTAAGTGAGACGGATCTTTTGGAATACTCCGCCCGAGGTTTGGACGCAGGTGGAGTACGGTCGGGTTGGTTTTTCCTTAGAAACCAACCGGGCCTCGGGGACGAAAATGCCAATAACTCTCAGACCGGGCATCCGATTGATGCGCCGTCTGTTGCGTTGAGTTCCTGTTGACGATACGGAACTTTTGGATACATCAACTCTGGACTTTGTTACAGTTGATGTATCAGCCTCTCGGCTCGTGGAGCGGACCCTCCGATCGAGCTTGCTGTGTGCGGGAACCCTAGTGCTGGCTGCGACTATTACTGTGACTATTACTGAGACTACTGCTACTGTGACTGCGACGACGACAGTATAGAGATCCTGTGTGGATTCGACGACGACGACTACAGCACTCAGCGATCCTACGTGGATTAGTGCTACAGGTCCTGTGTGGGCCCGATCCTGTGTGGGTCTTTGCGCTCAGCGGTACTGTGTGAACCAGCGCCTACAGGTCCTGTGCGGGCCCGATCTTGTGTGGGTCTTGCGGTGATTATCTACAGGTCCTGTGTGGGTCCGATCCTGTGTGGGTCTTTGTGGTGCTTATCTACAGGTCCTACGTGGGCCCGATCCTGTGTGGGTCTTTTGCGTGGGTTAGTTACCTATCGATCCTTCGTGGGTCCGACGACATAGATGGATCAGAGATCATCTTTATCGTCTTTTGAAGAAGTATACCTGTGTGAGCTGAATCCTGTTACTTTCCTGTGTGGATTGTGTTGTGCTATCCTGTGTGGATTATGTTTTGCTTTCCTGTGTGGAATATGTTTACTTTCCTGTGTGGACTGAGTTATACTTGGGCTCGGAGGTTGGAGCGTATTTGAAATTGATGACTTAGTTATATGTATGGGCATATACCTAAGCAGTGTCGGTTGTTACTTCGTGATTGTACCTTTCTTCGTGGTTTATCCTTTGTGGATTTGAGAGACCTTCAGGGGTCTCGGGGTCCCTACTGAGTAGCTTATACTCACCCCTGCATGGGCTTTGCCCGCACTACGTTGTGTTGGTTGCAGACGACGGACAGCGTTGGTCTTAGCTGAGGCTTGAAGAGCAGGACGGTACCTGGAGGTGGACCACTGGGCGGGACGTGCTCGGAGCGGACGGCAGGACCCGTGGAGCAGTGGAGCGATATGTACCCACCCTTCAGGTGAGATTTCTAGTGGACAGCTCGGTGTAGCGGCTTTTACCTATCAGTTGTTGTTTTCCCTTTCGAGTTGTACTTTACTTTCAGTTTGGGTTTGTATACTGGCCCATTTACTTTTCCGCACTTTCAGTTGTACTCTGCTTTTTCTTAGTGTTTACTTTACGATTGCTTACTCTGTGGTGTTTGTTTACTTTACAAAGGAAATGCCCTCCCTTTTTACCGGGATTTACGCCTTGGTGCTAGTCGCCAGCCCCTGGCCTATGGAAGGCGGGCTTGGGGTAGTCACGGCACGGACCCCGAGGGCGGGTCGTGACAAATTGGTATCAGAGGAGTTCGGTTCTACAGCAAACTCTGATCTTTTCTATGTGAAGCAATAATGTTTAGCATATTGAGTGTGGTTATCAGTCCAGGGAGTCCAGTGTTGGTGCGGCGGCCGACGTATCCGTACACCAGGACCCTGACTTCTGATTTCCGACTTAATGCACGAAAACATTGATTGCGTGTGTGTTTCAAAGTTTTCTTTGTGATTTCTTTGTGTCATCTCACCAGGTATACTGTTTGACCGTGGCGCACCTGTTTCCTTTCAGGATGGCCCCACGACGGCAGCCAGCTAGGGTTCCGAGAGTCGAGCGTGACGACAGCCCACCGAGCGACGAGGCCTCGGTGCAGGCCCTTTGTTAGTAGTGGCACCGGCGGTAGCACTACCTGCCGAGCCCCCGATGCTTCCAGCGCCAGCCGCTGACGATGCACGTCGCCTCAGCGCACTGCATGAGTTTCAGCGCCAGCGACCACCCAGGTTTCACGGGGAGACAGATCCCCTGGTAGCAGAGGAATGGCTGGAGGCAGTGGTACGTGTGTTTAGGATAGTGAGGATGCCAGTAGACTTCATGGTGATCTTTGCTGCCAGGCTCCTTCAGGCAGCAGCAGGCAGGTGGTGGAGCCACTTGTTTCAGTTCTGCGATGGGATGACCTTCGCATGGGAAGACTTCGAGACCTTCTTCAGGGTGGAGTTTGTGCCAGTAGCTCTACACCCCGAGCGTGTACAGGAGCTTCTGCATTTGCCATGTGTTTTTCGATCAGTAGCCGAGTCATCTGTGGGCAGTAGACAGATGATGCAGAGGTCCAGGAGGACCAGACTAGCAGTTGGACGATCTCGGGTTTTAGGACCGGTGGTGCGGGGCACCCGAGGTGGGGTCAGAGCCAGGAGTGCCAGAAACGAACAATGTTACTCCTGTGGCAGGAAGGGTCACCTGGCACGCGACTGTCCGACTCCTCGTACGATTGATCAGCGGGTGTTAGAGGAGCCACTGAGACAGAAGCAGCAGCAAGTTCTTGAGCAACAACCGAGTAGTGGACAAGGCAGTAGAGCTCTGAGAGCAGTTGGACAGGAGCAGAACTAGTGGATACATCCTTTGTACTTCTGGTTCCTTGTTGCTTTTGTGTAATGTCTTGTATTATGAGCTGCAATAATAAAAGACGCATACCTTTGTGATATTTTCATTCCTGTCCTCTTCCGTGATGTACTAAGAGGTTCCAGTTTTGGCTGTTGACTTGACCCTCACTTGTGAGACATCTACTGGAGGATACCCAGTTACCACACACTGATGCCGACAATGTGACTCAACCCTTGGAGGCGAGAGTAACGGTTGAATCTCTTAGTAGTAGCGTTGAGGCCTTACGACAACATCCTTGGTATGGATTTGTATCATCCATGTTAGGATTGACTGTTTTAGGCGAAGAATGTGGTTCATCCAGGGGATGGGACCAGATTTCACTTTTCGGCAAAGGAGAAATCTTTGCAGCTGGTTTCTTTGCAGATATCCTTCGTGGATAGAGATGGAGCAGCCTTCCTCCAGTCTCTCACAGTCACCCCTCCTCTACTATAGCAGGTCAGAGAGGCACAGCGTGAGGACACTGACTGTGAGACACGGCGTGCACAGATATCATCGGGATAGACACCTGATGGTTTCTCCCTTGGAGCAGAGCACGACATCCTTTTCAGAGGACGTACCATGGTACCAGTCGCTTTGCGAGAGGAAGTGATTAGTGAGTTTCACACTTCTCCTTTGACGGTACATCCTGGAGTGGCGAAGATGTACCAGGATCTCAGACGACAGCACTGGTAGCCGTGCATGAAGAAGGATGTAGCAGAGTTCGTTTCTCGATGCCTCACCTGCCAACAGGTGAAGGCAGAGCATCAGGTACCAGCAGGCTTGGTACAGCCCTTGGAGGTTCCGGAGTGGAAGTGGGACGACATATCTATGGACTTCGTGACTGGACTACCTCGTACTTCCAGAGGTCACGACTCCATCTGGGTGATTGTTGACCTACTCACCAAGTCGACACACTTCTTACCCATTCGAGAGTAGGGCTCAGTGGAGAGCTTGGGACGTCTCTATGTTCAGGAGATTGTACGGCTCCACGGCGTGCCATCATCTATCGTCTCCGATCGAGATGTCCGCTTACTTCCCGGCTTTGGAAGGGGTTACAGGAGGCATTCGGGATGCAGCTACGTCTGAGAACAGCCTTTCACCCTTAGACGGATGGTCAGACGGAGAGGACCATTCAGACTCTCGAGGACATGCTCCGCGCATGTGTCCTCGACTTTGGTCGTAGCTGGGAGAACCACCTACCCTTGGTGGAGTTTGCGTACAACAACAGCTACCACTCCACCATCGGGATGGCACCATACGAGGCGTTGTACGGACGACCTTGTAGATCTTCTTTGTGCTGGACAGACCCTGGAGAGTCAGCACTGGTGGGACCGGAGATGGTCTAGGCCACGACAGAGAAGGTCCAGGTCATCCAGGAGCGGATGAGGACAGCACAGAGCCGGCAGAAGTCATGCGCTGACAGGAGGCGGAGGCCACTGGAGTTCGAGGATGGCGACCACGTCTTCTTGCGGGTCTCACCTCGACGTGGTATTCAGATATTTGGCCGAGGTGGCAAGTTATCTCCGCGCTTCATCGGACCCTTTCAGGTCCTCAGCAGGGTTGGCGAGGTGGATTATCGCCTGGCTCTGCCACCTCAGTTGCACCGGGTGCACGACGTCTTCCACGTATCCCAGCTGAGGAGATACGTGCACGACCCGACGCACATCATTGACCATGGGGAGCTTGACGTTGACGATGGGGAGACTTTTACGGAGGTCCCAGTGGAGATAGAGGATTGACAGGAGCGGGTCCTGCGTGGGTCTTTGCGCTCAGTGGTACTGTGTGAACCAGCGCCTACAGGTCCTGTGTGGGCCCGATCCTGTGTGGGTCTTGCGGTGATTATCTACAGGTCCTGTGTGGGCCCGATCCTGTGTGGGTCTTTGCGGTGCTTATCTACAGGTCCTATGTGGGCCCGATCCTGTGTGGGTCTTTTGCGGGGGTTAGTTACCTATCGATCCTTCATGGGTCCGACGACTTAGATGGATCAGAGATCATCTTTATCGTCTTTTGATGAAGTATACCTGTGTGAGATGAATCCTGTTACATTCCTGTGTGGATTGTGTTGTGCTATCCTGTGTGGATTATGTTTTGTTTTCCTGTGTGGAATACGTTTACTTTCCTATGTGGACTGAGTTGTACATGGGCTCAGAGGTTGGAGCGTATTTGAAATTGATGACTTAGTTATATGTATGGGCATATACCTAAGCAGTGTCGGTTGTTACTTCGTGATTGTACCTTTCTTCGTGGTTTATCCTTTGTGGATTTGAGAGACCTTCAGGGGTCTCGGGGTCCCTACTGAGTAGCTTATACTCACCCCTGCACGGGCTTTGCCCGCACTACGTTGTGTTGGTTGCAGACGACGGACAGCGTTGATCTTAGCTGAGGCTTGCAGAGCAGGACAGTACCTGGAGGTGGACCACTGGGCGGGACGTGCTCGGAGCGGACGGCAGGACCCGTGGAGAAGTGGAGCAATCTGTACTCACCCTTCACGTGGGATTTCCAGTGGACAGCTCGGTGTAGCGGCTTTTACCTATCAGTTGATGTTTTCCCTTTCGAGTTGTACTTTACTTTCAGTTTGGGTTTGTATACTGGCCCATTTACTTTTCCGCAATTTCAGTTGTACTCTGCTTTTGCTTAGTGTTTACTTTCCGCTTGCTTACTCTGTGGTGTTTGTTTACATTACAAAGGCAATGCCTTCCCTTTTTACCGGGATTTACGCCTTGTTGCTAGTCGCCAGCCCCTGGCCTATGGAAGGCGGGCTTGGGGTAGTCACGTCACGGACCCCGAGGGCGGGTCGTGACATCCATGGAGTTGACCCACTATTCCGTAACTAGTGGATCAAAAGATCCCCAAAACGTCGGTGGTCATTGCCACATAAAACATTCGATTGCCAGTTGCTCCCTCTTCGGTGAAGGAGGATGTTCCCCATTTTTATGGTTATTGTTCATAACCTGAGATAATTGGGTAAGAATTTCTATGAAGTTTTGAACTCCACCTCCCAAATCCTTAGGGATGTTGTTCGGGCAATCGTTGCATTGGCCCTCGCAAGAGTTGTTGGCATGATTTCTCCTGGTTCCCACCATTTTCTAAAATATAAAATGTTAGAACAAAACATAAGTAAACACATCATGAATTACTTATTAATTTATACAATTTTACCAAAAATATAACATATGGGATCCCTAGTTAAAAATTCTTGTGTTCATTTTTGTACTTAGTCTCATGCTAGATGTTTTCTTTTGGGTTCACTAATCCTAATTCCCAAATTAAAAAAACCTTTCCTCTGATACCAACTATAGAGACCCAGCCTTTTATTTCATTACTATTACATCATTTCTAAGATAAAAAAAATAATAGTATTACACATAGAGGAAATACAACATCAACCATAAAACATTTATTTAATTTCTTCTTCACTAGCTTCTTAGTCGAACTTTCCCTCTCCTTAGTACATGTAGCCACCTGAGGATATACATCAAAAGGGGTGAACTAGAATCCCAGTAAGAGGATATATAAGAACAATATAGCAAGGGGTGAGCATAATCATGAGATAGGGAAAATATCATGAACATGAGAGGAGCATAAATAAAAGACTTGAAATGTGGCAATGCATAAAAATGAAACATCATGTCTTAGTGGTTAACGACCGCACATATTTTTAAACCAAGATAGAATATTGTCCACACATAATTTCACATTTTCTCATGAGATTCATCAATTTACCCATTTCATTAGAGCGCTATATAATTGTTGGTGCACTCCTCACATTTAAACATTCATATTGATCTATATAATTCCGGGAGTACCTGTCACATCATAACATTATCATTTATCATGAATGCCACAATGAACATATAACATAAATGATCATAACTAACCCATGGAATGGAATGGGTTTAATCTCATAATAACACATTCTTAAAAATTGGGTTCCCAAAAGAAAGTGGGGACAACATACTAGGTACAAGAACCATCAACCTTGAATGAGAGATAAAAGTTGAGTTCTTAAGAGAAGAGTTCTTTCAGAAAACATTTGGTATGAAATAATCTTCATTATAAAACATTTATATCCCAAAAAAGTAATGAAAATGATGAAAAAATTATTTTTCAAGATTAATCATATCAAAAATGGAGTGAAAAGGGTAGAACCCGAAGGATGAAAGTTGGGTTCGAGAATTTCTCTTTACCTTGTACTCGAATGCCACCTTCTCTTTAATGACCTGTATAATGACATTATATTCATTAATTATAAATTCCAGAACCTTTTATACATAAATAGGGTTCATTCTAGTTTCATTATTTAATATTATGTTCCTTTGGATGACTTATAGAGTTTAAAAACATTGTTCGGGGATGTTTGTTTTCATGCTTTTCTTGAGTGGTTCACTAGTATTTTTAAATTGATGTTTGGGTAGATCATGGGTAAACATTCAGAACTGATATTACATTTTATTAATGATATTAAAAGATCTTTAATGATTTAATAATGAATTATATTAGATCCATGTGGACGAATCATTAGATAAGAATTTAATGATGTTTATTTGGGTTAATTTGAGCAGTTTTGGGATCACAACAAAATTATTTTAACTTTTCACTTAGTAATATAGCCATAGCTTATTTCCAAAACTTAAAATAGAACATAGTGCATATAAAAGGATCTGGTTCAACCAAAAAAATGGGTTCATGACCATATCTGCAGGTAGAAATGTAAGAAGAGAGCATGTCGTTTTTGAAGGTGATAAATTAACACCTCAGGAACAATGTTGTCTTTAATAAAATAAAATGAAGAGGGAAAGGGGGTGGGGTGATATAATATCCTATTAGAATCATAAAGTTACATTATATTTTTAATACTGGAGTTACAAATCAATTTGGATGAATATAGGTGGGGAGAGATCAAGAATGGAACTTGAACTTGAAAGGAAATTAAAGGAGAATAGGGAGAGAAATTACCTCTAGAATTTTCCTCTTGAGATCCTCCTTAAGTAAGCTAGTCTTGGACTTTTGATGAGACCAGAAGTATTTGGACGTGGGGGAGGGGCTTGGGATGTTTTTTGAGCATATTTTAGAGAATTCTTGGAGCTTGAGAGGTGTGAGGAAAAGAGGGAGTGAAGGGTGGCTTTAATAGTGGAGGGGAGAGGGGTTTCCTTAATATAAAATTTATTAGTTTATTAATTTCGCCTAAGACAATGAATAGTGAGTCTTGAATGACCAAGAATAGTAATTTTATAATTTAATATAGAAACAAGTGGGATTACATCAGCAGAACATCACACATGACCCTATAATTAGCTTATTTAGCTTATTTTGTAAATTACGGTATTTCACTATTCATCAAAAATTCATGTATCTCAGAAAAATCCGAAAAATATACCCCAACCATTTTTCAATGTGTAGAATAAAAAAATGAATTCCATTTTTCAAATATAATTTTCTAAATATTATTAATTTAATATTTCATTAAAATCATAATTTCCTTAGAAAAACAACTTTTATGATTAAAACTGATTTTATGGTGCTTTCAAAAATTATGTAGGGTCTTATAAAATTATCTAAAAACAATAAGAAACTGATTAAATAATTAATGAATACATTTCAGGGAGATAAATATTCTTTTAAATTAATTAATTTATTATAATTATTTATTTATAACTTATAAAATACCAAAAACATTTACTAAGGTCAAATTATCACTTTCTAAGATGTCGAAATTTTATTTTATTATTCATATGTAATGTTACTCTTATTCACTATTCATAAGGGTAATATTACTATTTATAAGGGTAGGTTACTATTCTTAAGGGTAGTTACAATTCACAAATAATTCTTTTTGTTTCATTAGACTCCAAAAACCATCTTGAACACAACCGTGTATATCATATTTTCAAGATCCCAAACATAGGGGTGACAAAATTATGTTTAAATGCCACTTATCACATAGTAGATCATTATTTTTTGTTTTTATGACATAAATATAATAAGGTAATTTTCCATTGAAAAACTTTAGGTCATTACACTGTACATGTGTTTTTGGAACGTCTTCCACGGGGACCTGTGGAACTTGAAACTATACCAACTCTTGTGTATCTTAAACATCAACTTCGTCAATGTCAATCTTGCTCCCACAATCCTTTTTGGGGATGTTCTCCCTCTCAATAAAGAATGCTTGTCTAGCGACAATCACTTTCTATTTTGAATGGTTAGATAGGTAATGTCCTTTTGTTTCTTTGGGATATCCTATAAAGATACAATTCGTGCCCTGGGGTGCTAGTTTGTTACCTGGGAAGGCCTTAACAAATGCCTCACATCCCCATACATCTGTGTGTGACAAAATGGGTTTCTTTCCGTTCCATAACTTGGATGGTATTCCATTTTCGTCTTTAGTTGGTAGTCGGTTTAATGTGTATGATACAGTTTGTAATACATATCCCCAAAAGGATAATGGAAAATCTATATGACTCATCATCGAACTCACCATGTATAAAAAGGTAAGGTTCCTCCTTTCACTAACACCTTTCCACTATGGTGTATAAGGAGCACTGAGCTGAGATAGAATCACAGACTCCAGTAGAAGATCTATGAACTCTTGGTTTAGATATTCTCCACCTCAATCCGATTGAAGATTCTTTATCTTCTATCCAAGCTGATTCTAAACTTCATTCTTGAATTCATTAAATTTCTCTAAGGAATCTGAGTTATACGTAATTAAATAGACATATGTACATCTACTTAAATCATTAGTAAAATAAATGAAGTAAGAATATCCACCTCTATCTACTACTTGAAAAGGTCCACATACATCCGTGTGCACCAATCCTAGAAGATCTGTGGCCCTTTCACCATGTCCACAAAATGGCGGCCTGGCCATTTTACCTTATAAACAAGTGTGACATCTATCAAGGGGTTTTTGCTGTGTAGAGTCTAAATATCCCTCTTGGTAGGGATTTTTCAACCACTTCTTGTTTAAATGACTAAGAAAGTGATGCCACAACTGGGTGATGTATGAGTCATGTGAGTTTGTTTGGTTATCGATTTCCAACACTTGGTTTTCATAATTTAATACATACAACCATTATTTAAATGTTTCATACCATAACATACGTTGTTCTTATAAAAGAGACAACCCTTATTACCAAATGTGAAAATAAATCCATCCATATCCAAAAAAGATACAAACATTATGTTCTTGGTAACACTAGGAACATAATAACATTTACGTAAAACCAAAATCATCCCAGTCTGGAATGAGAGGTGGTTATTGCCAATGGCCAATGTAGCCAACCTCGTGCGATTGGTAGCTCTATGATCCACCTCTTTTCTAAAAATCTTTCTAAATCTACTTGGTTCCTGCATTTGAATACATATGTGAGCCCCACAAGTTGTATCCAATACCCAATGTGTCGAAATAGAAAGATTACACTCGATAACGAACACAACTTTAGCATCCCCACACTTCTGGGTGAAGTTCCTCTTCCAGTGGCCATGCTTGACACATGCAATACACACTACCTCACATTACTTGCCTTGCCTCTGGATCTTCCCCTTCTTGGAAGGATGGATCTCAGGGGCTTTAGACCATTTATAAGTCTTTGGCCGGTTTTCCTTGTCCTTAATTTTCTTATTCACAATGAGGACTGCGGGTTTGTCACACACCATGTCCATATCAACCTGGTGAATCAAGGTCAGATGTTTTGACAGACTCTTCTCCTTATTGCTCATGTTTTAGTTGACAATAAATCTTGAGAAGGTCATGTTCAATGATTATATAATGAGATCTGTATGCAACTCATCCGAGAATTTAATCCCTAAGATATCCAGGCATTCGATGTAGCCAATAAGCTTGACTACATGAGGACCAGTTGTAGTAGCCTCTCCAAGCATAGTAAAAACAAAGAATTGGAGATCTGATATCTCTCTTTCTCAACTTCTCTTGGAAGAGACCCATAAGGTGAGACATCATGCTATATGCGTCCAAGTTTTCATGTTTCTTTAAGATCTCATTAGGCATGGCCGATAACATGAAAAAGTGGACATATGTGGCATCATCCATATGATTCATATAAAGAGATAGTTCCATATCACTAGCCTCGTTTCAAGGTGCAACTAGAATTTTCTGTTGCAGCACATACAATTTCGTCTCGTGGAGAAGGATGACACGTAAACGCCTCCGCCACACTTGGAAATTGGTGCAGGTGAGAAGGTTTTTCCTCTCGAGTATGGTTCACAATGATATGTCTGAAGTAATTTTTCTTGATGTTTCTACAAATTAATATGTGAAAATATTTAGTTCTTTATTATAAAATTGAGACAAATAAATAAATTAATACTTATTAGTCTCCCACTATTTTATCAAAATCCAATAGACCCACCATTGACTTTGGAATATTCTGATGCCGGAATATTCTAGTGGAAAGGATCCATATTCCCCTTCGCATTACACCAACTAGGGTTGGTCAAGAAACTTGAAGGGTTTTAGGTAGGCATTCCAAATGCCAATTGCATTATCTAACAGATCCTTAATCTGCTGAGTGGACTCCCCAATCCTGAAATCTTTTTATTTTGGATTATCTCAACCTTTTCCTCTTGGTCACACCCAGTCCTACTGCGGCAGTCAAACCTTGTTGTGAACCAATTCAAGTCAACCCAAAACCTTGAATTAATGTTCCCTGATAATTGAAAGCACTCCAATGAGGGTTGGTTAAACACATTGAACTATGGTTCAATTCTAACCAAGATTATAGAAGGCTATACTGACTTAATATTTCAATGAGGGATTTTATCATTATATGTAAATTTTCATTTTATTATCTTTGATTACATGCTTTTAAATATTATGTGGGATATAATTAAGTGATTAACCAAGTCTAAAATAATATTTACGAATAAGCCTATCCTTATTTTAGTTCTATCTTGCATGCTTATTTAATTCATTAATTGTGTGATCGTGACAACACACCAACAATAAATAAACCATGCAACTGATGGAAATAAAATAAATAGTTTGATCATGAGCTTGTTCTATTGGTTAGTTTATGTAGTGGTAGGAAAACTATCCCAATACCTAGGGATGAAACACCTTGAACCATTCAGGTTCGTGTTTACAACTTTCCACCTATCAACATTTGTATCTCCTTGGAATGGTTTTGCCTTGGCTCCTAACATGAGACGAATCCACAAGCATGGGAGCTCTATCCATTACATATGAATTTATCTCACACGCAGTTGAGGGGTAAAAAGGGATTTTTACATAAAATAATCCTTGGGTGTGCATGCCCTACAAATTAATGGGGAGAAGGCTCGCCGACCAACAGAAATAAATAAATTAATGAAACCATTCACATAAAAAGGCCTTGGTCTAAATCATGATCATCCATACGTGAAATGATATTTACGGATAAATAAAACTAGCATTAAATTCTTTTATCATTCTTGTTTAAGATAAATCACACTCCAATATATTAATTATCCTTAATTAATCAATCCTTTTATATAAAACCCTTTTCATAATTTCTTTGACATTCTCATCCATCATAATTTTAAATAGATTAAAATGATCCTTGTACGTAAGTTATACCTTGGAGGCAACCCGGTGAATTCCCATCCATTATGCAGATGTTAAATTTAACACATATATATAATACACGTATCGCGTTTTGTGCCTCAGCTTTACGTCTTCTCCATGGTAGACTTATCAAGGGTTTGTATAGTATAATAATAAATTTTAATAAATCTGTATAATTTGGGTGTGTAGACGACATGTAGTTCCGACTACACTGCGTGTACTTTTCTTCACCATCCTTCCAATGTACATGCCTGAGGACATGGAGTGTTGATTTACTTAAGAAATTTTTAGAGTACACATCGTGTTCAGTTGGACACACGCGGTGTTGTAACCGCATTACACAGTTTCCAACCGGGCAAGCCATATATAAGGTACACGGTCCAATCCCATCCCAAAGGGACTACACGCTATGATTAGTGGACCACATGGTGTTTAATCTGGGAACTGTGTGCCACATATTCCTGGTCAACACATGGTGTTATAAATGAATTATATAGAATCCAATATATGACTTGATTTGGAAGACCAGTATAATACATTGACCCTAGACTACACAGTGTGTACTTCCAAATACATGCAGTGTATTCTGGTGTTATACGACAAAGAATGTTTGGCACCTCTAGATGAGTTCATATATTCTATTTTATTCATAATTAAAAGAAAAATTCATTTCTGTAAGGTGAATGGGAAACGGGATTGGAGGAACAGATCTCAAGACTCACATTTTATAGGATGATTAACTTGAATTAAATCAACTAAATTATTAAATGCATAAATCACCAACAAAAAACTAAATAATTATAATCAATGATATGACCGCTTTGATACCACTTGTAGGTTCCCAACATAATGAAAGCGTGTTGGTTTGAGTGCCCAACATTAATTTTAGCGTTAACAACAATCAATTCAAGATCCATCATGATGTAAAATGCTGAATCTTCAGAATAAAATGAAGAAAAAAAATCAAAAGAGGGATTCCCAGAACCATAGAGATAGGATCATCATATGTTGGTTATAATTAATTGACAAGAATTACCTTGATGGAATTATTTCTTCATCGTTGTTTTGGTCATGCTCTAGTGTGATTAGTCATTGGGTCATAGAATCCATGTGTTGGATTCCTCTAACAGTGATCCACATGTTCTCCACGTATCTATGGACGTCGCCAAATGGATCTCCGGGTGCTAGCGCAAAAGAACCATCACTTGCGATGTCCGCCTTCGATCGCCTAGATCCAGTGGTGGTGGATCTCTCTCAGTATTGAGAGCGTTTTTGAAGGAAGGATTTCTTTCGGCCTTGAGAGATCTCTCCAGAATTATTGTTCACAACGATTGGGAAAAAGTTTTGGGGTTGTGAAGATATTTATAATTGGGTTTGAGGTTATAGAGTTATGATAATAAATAAACACATTATGCGTTTTATTTCTTTCAGTAAATCTTATTGAAAACCCCCCATGTCAAATGATTAATTCCTTGACATGCATCTACAATAATTATAATAAATATCATTTAATAAAATGATATTTTTTCCTCAAAATCCCGGATTGAAAAACAATACGCCATGTAATCATTATTACAAGGCATGTACTTGTTTTCCATAAAACAACACGGAGTGTATATTCAATATACGTGGTGTGTACTTTTATCTTCCATTTTTTTTATTTCCACCACCACATTTATTATTCCTTGAGTAATGGAAATTTATTTAATAAATAAATTTAACTGCATTACATGCTAATAAATATATATTATTTCTTCCACAATATATTCTCTCAAATAACTATTGTCGAAATAATTTCAATCAGGAATCCTTAAATAATAATTAAACCATAGTCAAGAATAATCTTTATTTAACTTGTTAAATTAATTTTTAACTGAGATACATGGACACACTTAGTTTGTGACCCTCTAGCCAGGCTTACCTAAAGTCCAAGATTACTGTCTAGCTACGGGTCAAGGCACCCAAGAGAAATAAGTTGATGTCGCATTGACATGTCACCTTATACGAACAGTTACCGTGTAATATAATCCCTTTGTCACGATATATTGAATCAAGTGGGTTGCATGCTAGTTCCATCAACCCATGTTCCCAGTTATTTTTTCTTTGACTTTCTGGAATTGAACTCGCCCATACCTTACCATGGCCATGGATTTAATTAGGCTATATCAATTACATCGAAGGGCCTGACATATATAGTTCTGTTATGCAAGGGAAGGGACAAATCCTTTGTCGCATTATTTATTAATGTAGTATTACTCGTGACACAACCAACATATCCTACCTCGCTATGAACAATGTTTCGTTAGAGTTTGAATCAATAAATCTTTCAGCGTGATTTTTAATACCCATTAATAATAATCGTAATGTCTTAGGACCAAAACATACGTCCACTGATACGAACATCCAATGACATTATGAAATGTGGATTTCCTACTTGCGGGTATCATTCTCATAATATCCTCCTAGATACTACCAAGGGAGCACACCATGAGAAGGTGCCTCAATGTTTTATGAGTCCTCACCAATAATGGCCTGTATTATTTTTTTCCTCAAATAACATCATCCGTCCATAGAATATATATTCATGAACAGGTTTACGGAACTTCCAGGTTCTTATATTTCAGGGATCCTCTATGAACCTTAATGCAACAGCTGTCCTTAGTACATTATCACATGCATTGTCACACAGAAGAACAATCAAGATGTGATAAGGAATTTATTAATAAATAAAGTACAAAGTAGTTGGTTCTATGCCACCAACTCCAACAATCTCTTATTCTTTAATATCTCAAAATGATGGATGCTCTCACATGTCATCGCCCTTTTATTTCCTTAATTTTTAATGATTTAACTAATCTGGTTTATCCTTTAGTTCCATGGCCATGGTCTTATGATGGTACTACCATACTAGTCAACATGGCTTGAGATATATTACTTCCTTTACCCAAATGCAACAAATCCTTTCTTGAACATTAATCCAATGTCATCCACCAATGAAAACACCTAACAGAAACTACCACACCACGAATTCATTTACTAGTTTTTCATCTTGCATCAATGTATACAATAAAATGACATACATTTATTATGATCTCAGGTCAGGACACCAATAAACATGATCTTAGATAAGAACATTTAATGACACCCAAAACATGTGGTGTTCCTATGGGAAGGTCTGTCCTCATGATCACACTACTAGAGATCCCCATGTCTGAACTTCATGAGAAGAATTATCAGTGCTTATAAGCACCCATCACATGATAGTAAAACATATACATTGTCCAATCAGTAATATGTATCTATACCCATGAATAATATATTTATAATTAATTTTATTGTACAAAGTCATTTTGATTATATCATGAGATTTGTTATAACCCTTTGATAAAACAATTAATCTTTGTACATTACCATTTAAATAATGGACGCTGAAAATTTTACACTATAATGGTAAGATGGAATCATGTATAGCTAAATGTATACACAATATTGTAAGGACCCCGATTCCCGGGTGCCTATGAGACATGATGTATCAAAAATTACATTCCAAACATTTACATGTATTACATCATGTCCCATATTTACAGAGGATTGTGAGGTTCAGGTTCTGGGAAACCAATTGGTTCTGAGAAAATTCTTATCAAAACTCCATGCCAGATAAATTTTAAAAACAAAAACGTAGGGTGAGCAATGTATTCCCAGAAAGGGGTTTTAAAACCAAATGAAAATAATCTTTCCTTACTGAAAATAAGAATAATATTTTTGAAAATAAACCTAAGAAATGGATAACTATTTATCATGGAACAATGAAAACATATAACATATCATCTAGTCATGATCAGAGTACATAGTTTCCTATTAGTAAAGAAAAAATAAAGGCTTTTTAATACATGACCATAAACTACATGCAGGGTAATGAATACTACTAGCAAGGCAGTTCCGAGTGAACAAGACATAATAAAAAATGCTGTAATAATGAACATAACTAGTGCACATATCACGATGGCCATATCCATACCTTTTCACATGTGATAACATAAAGTTGCTGTTAAATGGATCATGTCTATAACTACTGCGACATATCATGTCATTCCCTTAATTCATTTTATGCATACAAAAGGCTTTGAACCAGGGATATCCTACTTGTTGGAAAATCCCATGGTTGGTCAATTACTAATAAATTAAAAGGAGGGTATAATGCCAGACTATGTCAAGGCCTTGTGCCATGACCATGCTAATCTATGTCCAGGGATTTCACCTGAACTATAATTGTTGTCAGGCATTGTGCCGTGACTATGTTTTGTCTCATGACAACTACCGATGCATCGAGGGTCTATAGATGGCCCAAACCATCACATAATTAGTCCAATACAATCCTCTTATGTCTTAGGGGGCTATGTATCCAAGGTGTCCCATACCGCTTTGGATACCCCTTTTAAAGTGATGTTATTTGGGGTGTCCCATTCCACTCTAAATATAGGGTTCATAGATTCGTTATTATTATTTGATGTTTTATCAATCAAATAAAAATGTGAAATGACATTTACAGAAGAAATAAATTCATTAAATATGACATTATAACATGCGTCATTTCTACGTTGATAAGAGCTATGTTTCAAATATGTGAGTCTATGATATTAATTCATGGTATATGATTCTATTAATTTAACACATAAAAACACATAAAATGATGGACGATTTGGGTTTGTCACATGATATGATAAATTATGACATCCATAAAATTATTACATCACAAAAATGAAGTACATAGGAAAAAACATTTTCCATTAATTATTGTGATTAACATGTCATCCAACTTGCAAATAAAATTAAACCGAAACCTGATTAACTACTAACATTCACCGCAACAGGGTTATCATAATACAATAAATACAAAAAACATGATAAAATGATCCCATAAACCCATAACCCACTAATATATCTTAATCAAGCCAAAATATATATTTTTAATTCATAAAACACAACAAGAGTGAAAGTCGATTAAACAAGCTCATTAGTGCTACATACATATTGGCTTAACAGCGACCAAAATTACTAAAATATTATATGTATCAAATTATAAACTAAATCATGATAATTATTAATTGAAAATAGGGTTTTGTAAAGTAAACCTATAAATACATTTTTACATAACCATATATATGCCATGTGTTTATTTAGGTTTGTTCACAATTTAATCATGGTCCATTAAATTTCATTAATATTAGAATACCCAGGACAAGTAACCATTTATTTGATTAAAACCAAAACATATAGGGTTTACTATCCATGAAACAGGATGCTCATAAATATATAGAAATGATGGTTTTATATAGCACTGATTCACTTAGACCCCAAAAACCTAGTTTTGATTTAAGTTATTTTTAAAGATGAGTATTCATCTCTTAAAATCCATAATTAATTTGTAATAAAATACAAAGACATATGAGTATTTAGTGATATATAAATACATAAAAAGTTTACATAACAGATTTCTAGACTAAAGTATATTCATAATAACCTACATAGGTACGTAGAACTCGTTATACAATAATGAAGTAATTGGAAATCATAGAAATAGGTTTGAAGATAGGAATATATATATACATAAATACTTAAACACCCGATTACACATATTATATATATATTTATTTATATACGCAAACTGTATACACACATTGTTATATAAAAAGGGTTTTCTAAATGAACAACACAACGTGATATCCTCTTTCATAAGAATGCATATATATATATATATATATATATATATAGAAAACCATATATATAGAATATATATATTTATTCGGGGGGTTTCATAAATTAGAACCTAAAGAAAACTAAATCCCTTGAAGATCTTGATAATATCTAAGTAGTCTTAACATAGTTGAATGTATCCGTGTATGATATATATATATATAACCCGTAAAAATACTTGTATATATATATATATAAATGGGTATGCATAGGAAGAGAAGAGAATAAAAAGGAAAAACAACCCTTCCCCTACTGTTTGGATCCTCCTTGGAGAGGTGGAGAAGAATCAAGTTAGGTTTCTGCGATGGGTATGAATCTATAGAGAGAAAACATGAAGGAACCCCGCACATTTCGATGCAACATGAGACATAATGGAGGAAAGGAAAGGAGTCAGCCGAACTAGAGTTATGAGGCATCAAGAGGATCTGAGGCCGAGCATTCACTGACTGGTGCCAACATCGTGGAAAGGAGGGACGAGAATGGGTCCACTGCTATCCTAGTCAAAGGAAAAATAGGGAGATAGGATACTGGTGCACAACATGCATGAGGGAGGAGAAGAATAAACGTGTGGGAAGCAGAGATACCAAAAGAATTGGACCACCAAGATTGAACCATATATTTATCAGACGGCCCGACATGATGCGGTGTTGAATGACCTTGGACGACTGCGATGAGGCGCGCTCGATCTGACGGCCGGGAGTGATGCTACGTTAAAAAAACGCTGCCATCAGTTTTATCGTCTTTACCATAATATTAAAATTGTTGTTTTATTCTTTTATTACACCTATTATAATATCGTCATTATTGTTAACATAAAATCATTATTAATCAATTATTATTATCTAATGATAAGTCACTAGTTATAAATTCCGATATAAGTTAAACTATTAATCCCCTATATATCATAAATAATTTTATCATTTATATTTTTTTATTTATTTATATAAATCAATTATCTTAATCTATATTTAAATATAAAGATATATATACATTAATGTTGTTATTAAAATTTGATTATTCAACTCATAAGTTACATTATTCCAAAACATGAACTTTATAATTTTCATTTTTTGTTAAAAAATTGTGTACTTCTTTAATAATCAATAATGCCAAGTTATACCATAACATTATAATTTTATATCTTAATTTATAATATAAAAGTATAGATATATGTTTTTTATTAGAACTGAGACCACAAATTAACAAGATTCATTAAGTATTATTTAAATGAAAAACATCTAAATTATTATGAATGAATTTAGAAAACCCCTAATGCCTTTAGATTTAAATCCCAACAGACATCTCGAAAAGACAAATAAGGTAATATTTTGCAACGGCTAAGTGGAACCTTTATAAATACATAGTCATGGTATCCCTATTTTGAAATTAGTTTGTCAACTAAGGATGGTTCTCTACATCACACTGGTATTCAGCACGGCCATTGTGGCACTAGCTATCCTGATCCTTATGATGGGTCCTAATGATACACACTACGATGTCAGGATTGTTTTCATCCTGGGAAGCCTTCCAGTGATCATACTAGGGTATTTATTTGGAATTTATGGTTAGTGAGATTTACTTCTAAACTTAGGATGTTGTAAGACACTTCGGTGTTAAGTTATTAAATAAAAATTTCAATGTTTTATCTTTTAAATTTTTTTGTTAAAAATGAGATAACATTAATGGAATTAAACCCACAATTTTTATTTATAAGGTTTGAAATATTTGGGTTGATACATTATCCCCCACTTCAATGAATTGCGTCCTCGCAATTCTATTTATAAACAGAAAAATAAAACCCCCTGACTAAAATCATCACCATAATGGGAGATCTAGTTCGGTCAATGGGATACCCGTATTGGAAATCAACTCTTCTGCCTCCCTAGCCCAGATTCACCTTGAGAAATATGTTTTGAACTCTTTCTCGTGTGTTCTACAAATAGGTTTCCATAGGGAGGCTCGTGTGGTAAGAAGCTCGGAAATGTCGGAGTGGACAAATTCCCTGATGGCCCACCGTACTACATCATGCTCGAGATATTAAAGGGGAATGATGCAGTTGACAAGACTAAGATTTAAGATCCGGAACATAAAGGCTGCCCTTAGGTGGCCATCTTGGGCAGCAGTATGGTAACATGCTATGGCATAAAATTTTTGCGCCAGATTAAAACACTGAAAAAGGCCGTCGTATTATCTCCCCCTTCACCTTTATCATTGGAGTTGGGTAGTGGAAATGAGATGGAATACATGGTTATTACCCCGACATGAACGAAGTATTTTAGGGATGTTTGAAAAGTAAAGCCGACATTTACAAGATCCTCGCAGCTTGAGAAAAGATGGAGAGTCCACAGTGCATGTTCTGATTAAAATATCATATATTATCTCATCAGTTAGAGATGAGATGTTTGTTTGACTATCCATCTGAAAGAAATATTCATGAGAATTCAGTTAATAGTAAAGGTAAACTAGATACAAGAAGGGAAAATAGGTAATATTTCAATAACAAAAAAGTTGATATAACAGTGCGTGAGTTTCCTTAATGATTTATTAAACGAACACCACATAGAGAAGAAAAACTCCCTAACTCATCAAACCAAACACAGGCTGAGTAGATGGGGTTAAAATCATAGGAACAACTATGACATCTCTTGAGTTGAGCATGAGGGGTATAAAGTTGGGAAACATCATTAAAAACCTATTATCAATGAGACAATCGATTGGACTCATCTTCTAAAATCCCAAAGTCCGTCAACTGACTCCAGATTATGTAGTTCAAAATCTGACAAAGGTAGGCCGCTCATAGGTCTCCGGTAGAAGAAGCTTCTTGAAAGGGGTTAAGGATCATAGTGCCAAATTCTTCACCTGTCGTGAATACTCAAAAAAGTCCCTCATAGTACCTTCCCCGGCGTGCATATGATGGGAATTGGTTCATCATCATAAGGAGATAATCCATCCCCAAACCTCAGTTAAGACTAAGCATTTGTGGTGAGTTTGACACATCGTACAGGTGCTTGCACTGCATGAGGATATGGGCATAATTAAGAATATTCACTCGGCTCACTAGAGACACAATGGCCTCTAGGGCCTCAGTGGGAAGTGACAGAATATGGGTAGGTACATTTCCATCTACCATCTGAAAGTTACAATATAATTACTTAGTGATACTTAGTCATATAATTATACTACCTTATTTTCCAGAGTTATCTGAACCTATCCTCTGATTCAAACTGTAAGGACCCCGATTCTGGGGTGCCTATGAGACATGATGTGTCAAAAATTACATTCCAATCATTTACAAGTATTACATCATGTCCCATATTTACAGAGGATTGCAAGGTTCATGTTATGGGAAACCAGCTACTTTTGAAAAACATCTTAGTGAAAACCCATGCCTGAAAATTTTTAAAAACAAAGACGTACGGTGAGGAATGTATACCCAGAAAAGGGTTTTAAAACAACTTGAAAACAATCTTTCTTTATTGAAAAGAAGAATATTATTCTTGAAAATAAACCTAAACATTGGAAAACTAATTATCTGGGAACAAAGAAAAAATATAACATAACATCTAATCATGATCAGAGTATGCAATTTCTAACTAGGAAAGAACAAAGAAAGGCTTGAATAATACATGACCATTAACTACATGCAAGGTAATGAATACTACTAGTAAGGCAGTTTTGATTGCACAAGAAAAAATAAAAAATGTTGTAATAATGAACATAATTAGTACACATATCATGATGGCCATATCCATATAATTTCACATGTGATAACATGAAGCTGCTGTTAAATGGATCAAGTCCAGAACTACTACGACATATCATGTCATTCCATTAATTCATTCTGTGCATACAAAAGGCTCTAAACCGGGGATATCCTAGTAGTTGGAAAATTCCATGGTTGGTAAATTACTAAGACATTAAGAGGAGGGTATAATTCGAGACTGTGTCAAGGCCTCGTGCCAAGACCATGATCATCTATGTCAAGGGATTTCACCTGAACCGTAATTGTTGTCATGCCTTGTGCCATGACTCTATTTGTTGTCATGAGACCTACCGATGCATCGAGGGGCTATAGAGGGCCCCACCAGTACATAATCAGTCCAATAAAATCCTCTAATGTCTTAGGGGGATATGTATCCATGGCATCCCATACCTCTTTAGATACCCATTTTAAAGTGATGTTATTTGGTGTATCCCATTCCACTCTAAATAACGGGTTCATAGATTCTTTATTATTATTTGATGTTTTTTCAATCAAATAAAATTATGAAATGACTTTTAAAGAAGAAATAAATTCATTAAATATGACATTATAACATGCATCATTTATACATTGATAAGA
Source organism: Viscum album (assembly GCA_963277665.1). Taxonomy (NCBI): domain Eukaryota; kingdom Viridiplantae; phylum Streptophyta; class Magnoliopsida; order Santalales; family Viscaceae; genus Viscum; species Viscum album. The sequence continues at coordinate 1,108,103,921 of OY728146.1, read as the reverse complement.
GATATGTTTCAAATATGTGATTATGTGCTATTAATTCCAGGTACATGATTCCATTAATTTAACTCATAAAAACACATTAAATGATGAATGATTAGGGTTTTTCACATGAGATGATAAATTATGACATCCATAAAATTATTATATCATGGAAATGAAGTACTTAGGGAAAAACATCTGCCATTAATTATTCCGATTAACATGTCATCGAACATGCAAATAAAATTAAACCAAAACATGATTAACTACTAACATTCACTGCAGTAGGTTTATCTTAATATAATAAATACATAAACATGAAAACATAATACAATAAACCCCAAACCCAGTAATATATATTAATCAAGAAAAAATATATCTTTTTAATTCATAAAACACAACAAGGGTGAAAGTCAATTAAACAATCTCATTAGTGAAACATTCCTATTGGCTTAACATCAACCAGAATTAATAAAATCTTATATGTATCAAAGTATAAACTATGTCCTAATAATTATTAATTGAAAATAGGGTTTTGGAAAGCAAAACTATAAATACATTTTTACATAACTACATATATGCCAAGTGTTTATTTGGGTTTGTACACAATTTAATCAGGGTTCATTAAATTTCTTTAAGATCAAAATACCCCTGACCAGTAACCAATTATTTTATTAAAACGAAAACATATAGGGTTTACTATCCATAAAACAGGATGCTCATAACTATATAAAAACAATGGATTTATACAGAATAGATTCAATTAGACCCGAAAACCTAGTTTGTATTTAAATTATTATTTAAGGATGAGTATTCATCTCTTAAAATCCCTGATTAATTTGTAAAAAATACATAGACATATGAGTATTTAGTGATATATAAATACATATAATGTTTACATAACAGATTTGTAGACTGATGTAGATTCATAATAACCTAAATAGGTATGTAATACTTGGTATACAATAATGATGTAATTGGAAATATTAGAAATAGGTTTGAATATGGGAATATATATACACATAAATACTTAAACACTAGATTATACATAATATATATATATATATATATATACGCAAACCATATACACACGTTTCTATATAAAAAGGGTTTTGTAAACGAACATCAAAACGTGATATCCTCTTTCACATGAGTGCATATATATATATATATATATATATACAGAAAACCATATATACAGAATATATATATGTATTCGGGGGGTTTCAAAAATTAGAACCTAAATAAAACTATATCCCTTGAAGATCATGATAATATATAAGCAGTCTTAACATAGTTGAAAGCATCCGTTTATGAAATATATATATAAACCTTAAACATACTAATATATATAAACGGGTATTCATAGGAAGGGAGGAGAATAAAAAAGAAAAACAACCCTTACCCTACTAGTTTGATCCGCCTTGGAGAGGAGGAGAAGGATCTAGTGAGGTTTCCCAGATGGGTCTGAAACTATTGAGAGAAAACGTGATGGACCCCTGCACATTTCAGTGCAACATGAGACTTAAAGGAGGAAAGAAAATGAGTTAGCCGACCTAGAGTTAATATAAGTACCCAACCATAAACATGAATTATTATTGAATTAAAATAATAATTCACATTGAGGATCTTTTTAGGTTTAGAGTTTTAGATAATTAGGACATAACTATTACATATTAATGATTAAAAAGTAGACACATCTACTCAGCTTCCATTTTTTTTCACAAAAATAAAAACACTTGAACAAAAGATTCAGGTCTAGTTTCTTGTTTTAGACAGCCTGACATTTCATTGATCTCATCCTTGATCCTATTCAACTTTATGTCCTGTGAAAAACGTTTCAAAAAAACATGGGATGAGTGTAAAAAGCCCAGTAAGGGTTATAAAAATATGGAAAGAAACATTAGTCCATGTATACATATGAATCAATGAAATCATACTTTACTCATAAAACATAAGCAATTTAACATACCACGTGAAATCATAAGATTTACGAATATCTCATAGAAATCATAAGACATAAAGGTAACTTGAGGAATTCATAACATTATTACATAGGGAGTAACCCTCATGGTTATGTTTGGAATACCCATCATAGTATATTCCCTAAATCTCATTGGAGAAACCTTAGCGTTTAACCCCTTCACATTACCCAATGCATTGGAGAGCTATATCAGGCTCACCCTCCCTTAGTTATCACGGAACCACCCGTCTTCATAAACAATTCCGAAGAACCCTAACATAATCATAGCACATAAATTAAGCACAAAGGAAAGATAACATTCCCACATTGCAATAACAATACAACATTTTAAGATATTGAAAAAATTAATCCATTCTAAAAAACATTTTCAAAACCATTTAAAACATTTAATAAGGATATTTTTGAATCAAAGTGTCCCATACCACTTTGAAGCTTTTAGCATTTTAAACCATTAATATCCATATAAATAAATCCTTAATACCTTTTTGAAAACATGGTTATTAATGAGAAATATTTATAAGAATAAATCATTAATACATTTAAAACCATATTTTAGTTAAAGTGTTTTTAACAAAATGAGAGACACATGAATAAAATAATTAAGGAATAATATTTAATCAAAACATTATAATATCATGAGAATAAAGGGATTCATGTTATAATATTCCAAAGGATAGTATATACACCATATAATAGTGGATTGGTACATAACAATAATTAGGTCTCAATAGAAATTTAAAATGAGATGAAACCCTTTATAAAGAAGATATCCTTAAATTAAAGATAAATAAATCTCATAATTATGTGTGACAAATATAAATACACCCAATATAAGTGGATATTAAGTTTAAAACAATAAAAGGTCATTCAATAATATTAAAAGGATGAAATATTCAATAACTACATGTTGAACCCAAAGAAATCGAAATTGGGTTAAGAAGTTCCCTTGGTAAAATTCGGCAGCCTAACAACGTCACTTTAAAATTCATAAAATTAGTTGATGAAAGAAAAATCGGTATCTCATCACTTGGAAATAAAATTTACATCTATAATGATATAGAATAAAATATCCCAACATAAAAATATCTAAATTAAAATACATAACAAAATAAGTCTTTTTAAAAGAGGAGTGCGAAAGGTTTGCTTACCGATTTGGGCAACTTTCAAAACGTACACCCCCAGAAAGAAGGGTCATACAATGAAGATGTAACTAACCATAAATGAGATTATATTATACAAATAGTAAAATAATGGGCAGTAAATACACCACACAAAAGGAAATAGTGGCCACTGTAGCATGAATCTCACGGGAATAAAAACAGAGATGAAAATCCCCTTATGAAAATTCGGCAGCCTAACGACGCCACATAAAACATCCAAAAATGGATTGATGTGATCAAATAGGGTATCTAATAAAATTAACATCTAAATTACTTTAATATTAATATAAAATAACATCCCCCAACATAAGAGAGATTATCTTAGAAGAAGTGACATAAAAGAGAGTACTTAAAAAGAAAGAGAGAGGTTGGATCCCTTAGGAAAATTCGGAAGCCTTACGGCGCCAATCAAAACATCCGAAATGGATTGATGAGAGAGAATAGGGTCTCTCATCATATGAAAATAAAAATTACAATAATATTAATATAAAAGAACATCCCAGTCATAAGAAAGATGAGCTTAAAAGGAATGGCATAAAAGAGTGTACTTAAAAAGAAAGAGAGGGGTAGGATCCCTTACCTCAAGTCCGACTTGTCTTGTTCGTTTCATTATATTCATGAATAATAAACTTTGGTCAATTTATAATTTCATATGTTAATCCTTTAGAGATTAATATTCAGTTCATATCACATATTATAATGTTATAATAATTGGTTAATAATGTGAGTTCATATCATATGTTTTTGTCAATGTTTGCAACATGAGTCAAAAATGAACTTGTTTGAAAATGATTGTCCATGTAGTTATAAGTACATAATCTCCAGAATAGTATTAATGATTTAAATATCACATATATCCAGTACATATTCATTTAATACTATTCCAGAACATTTGGATATAAAAAGAAATGAAATGCATCGTTCATGGAGACGGTAGGCCGTACGTACGCATGAACGCTACATTCATTTCATTGACATATTGATGGAATTAGAAAAAATTGATATATATATATATATATATGATAATTCCAGTATAATATATATGTTTTATATGTCACATAAGTTCATTAATTTCTTTCTTTATTCATTCCATGTATTTCATGAATGAGTCACATCACTTGAGGGGGCGGCAGTCCACACTTCCTCGTATGAAATTATAGGCATTTGCACAACATGAAAATAAAAAAGGTATATTTTAAATATAAATAAAAAGAAGCATATGGAAAACATAAATACCATATATATCATATATAAAATACAGTGACATCATAATGGACACCCTGAAAGGTGTAAAGAGAAGATTGAACAATCATCATTTCGTGAGACAATAATTCGTCATCCACAAAAACAGTATGTTCTTTAACCATTAGATGGAGGTGTGTATAGGTGTAGCTCTAATAATTTACATAAAAACATCCTAGTATATTGAAGATATTGTTTTTGTTACAAATGAAAGGAATAAAAAGAGTTTTGGGGTTTGGAGAAGCAAAATAAAACAAAAGAACACAAGTGAATACATTACCTTTAAATCGGGTAACATTTCTTGGTTTGAACAAAAAGGGTTTGTTAAATATCATTCTTCCAAAGGTGAGGCTTCAATGATGAAGAGAGTTATGTGGGGAGATCAAATGGGTAGGGTTTGGCCGAGCCAAAGGCTTTAGAGTTGTGGGTAAAGTGGTATAGGTGGGTCCCTTTTATAAGAGAAGAGGAGGGCACTCTTGGAACGTTATAAAATATTACTTTATTATAAAATGATTATCTAATTTTATAGGTCTCAAAAGGATATATTTCTAGGATAAGGTGATAAGATTTCGAAATCCACCCATCAAATAGGTTTGTGACAAGCGTAAGACTTAGATTTCACCTTATCTTCTCATTTTATTTAAATCGTTCATTTATGAGGTAATCACTACATCATCACGGTGTTATAAATAAAATACTTTATTTAATGTATAAAAATTATAAAAAAAATATAATGATGTAGGAAATATTTTTATATTTCTAATGAATATTTATAGTCAAAAATATTACTTGTATAACCCCATGTAAAATTTGTTTTAGTAAAACAATACATGTTTGTGACATTTTAATTTTATCTTTAAATAAAAATTTATTAATGTCATTTTCCAACCAAAGTGGCTCCATGGGGTCCCCAAGTTGACCCATGGATTTTCCTGGGCGTCCATGACACATCCAATATGGGTAGGACATGTTTCAAGGTCATTTCATATTATTATGACATTATCATTACCATAGATTACACTAGTTATCTCTAATCGCGATTAATAAAACCTAAAAGTTACTATTCCCCCAAAAATTATTTTAATCTAATTGAACCAAATTTTACTTCATAATGACAACCATGTAAGTATTATTTTTGAAATTCAAATCATAGATTTTTTAAAGTTTCATTTAAATGAAAAATTAGTTTCTTTAACTACCACTTAGTGGTTTCACTATTCATCAAAATTTGAGGTTTTTCAGAAAAATACCAAAAATTCACCCTAAGATATATTTGATATTCTGAATTAAAAAATTATGTATATTTTACAAAATTCAAAATATATAAGTTGCATTAATTAATTTAACAATTCATTCCTGTTTTCAAAAAATAGCGTGTTTTTAAGAAACAATATCCATTAAAAGATTGACACTAGTTTAAGTCCAATTTCAATGTGAAATTAATTCCAATGACCACCATTGGATTAAATGGTAAAAATATATTCTAAATACACTTTAATATCAATTAAAATATAATATATCCATATAAATAAATCTGATTAAAAGGATGTTTTGAATTAAAATTCAACATTTTCACTAAAACTGATCTTTATCGGAAAAATAACAAAAATTTACACAAAGTATATTTTGATGTACAGATTCTAAATGAAGGATTTTATTTTTTTCAAATAAAACATATAAAATTTTTATACGTATATTTAAAAAGGGTTCTACATCAAAAGGCAGTTAATCGTCCTTTTAAAGAATATTAAAAGATTTATGCTTAAAATAGGATTCATTTACATTTTAAGCCTCTATCATTTATTGGATAAATGTAAAAATACTTAACAAACATATGTAATCATTTTGTAGTTATTTCTGTTCATTCCTGCCATTACAACGGCTAGGCGTTAACTATTATAATATTATTATATTATTAGTTTGCAACGTAAGATTTCAAAGAAACTCATTATTGCGTATTGGGTATGCCATCGAGCATAGCATTCCCTTGAAAGTATTATTAACATTTTATTCACAAATATTGATAAACATTAGAATGTAATAATATTTATTTACCTGGGATGTTACATCCTTCCCCCATTTCGGGAATTGCATCCTCGCAATTTCAAAATTGGGCTTGGAAACTACATTGAATGTCGCACATCGGAACAAGAGTCAGTAAAACTATCACTTTAAAAGAAAGGGAGAGAAGTACAATGGTCACCTGAGTTAACCCATACTAGGATTCCATGTATAAAAATATGGATATGGAGGAGAAAACAAAGGGTCATGTTCTGATGGAGAGTGATAGTAAACTTGTCCAGGAGAAAGTTAACCATAAGAAAATCACAAACTTGTGATGGGTTAAATGGTATTCGATTCCCCAGTAGGAAAAGTTAACAGACAACATTTTTGTTTTAAGTTACTTTTCATTGAGGAATTTATTTTTTACCTTAACTAAATCATAATGAAACATACTTACTTGTCACGTAGACTATCAACTTTTACTAGATTCCTTAATCAAACTCATATTTTCTTTAAAAGACGAGTATTTAGGAAGACTTGTTCGCATTAAGAGTACTATGATCAACTTAATGAGAATCACCTAATCCAAAAAAGAGAACAATATATTTCCCTTGTCTTTAGATCTCAACCAAAACCAAACCAAAAAGTTTAGTACGAGATTAGATAATACCCAAAAGGATATTTTTTTTTACAAAAATTCAAAACTACTCCTATTCTCCAAAAATTTTCAAACATAAACTAATTTTCAATGAAGACCATTAAATAAACAATTTGCCAATAAAATTCTTCAATGTAAACCTAACTAAGATTGAAACCCAAATATTTGAAGGATTTGATCACATAGTCACCCAAGGAACAAATTAACATTTATCTCCAAATAACATCAGTTGCTCTTAAAGTCTCATACTGAAAAGTAATTAACCTAATCAAATATCCTCCATGATAGGTTAATAATTTCGATAGATAACCCAAAATCGACTTACTCTTGATTCATAAAATCAACTAACTAAAAAAATAATCAGTAAAACTATCCAGGGACTTCACCTGGACTAGTGGTAGGCGATAAATACCAGTCGCACTTTGGTTGTGGGTTAGATTCACATAGCTTTGTCCGATGTGACGGGTTGTCACACGGCCTGCATGTTGTCCATTTTCCTAAACTATATAATTCTTTAAACATTCCCCAAAACGAGATAAAATCTTCAAAAATAACAATAACATATTTTAACTTGAAGTTTATCTCATGTCGTTCATATTCCATCATAATGTATAGTAACCCATAATTACCTCAAAAGTAAGGATCATAAAAAACCTAATGGTTACCTTTATAACTTTTACCTGAACTTCCATGTCGATTTGGTTCTCTCATACATGAAGCATTAGATAACTCACCAAGGTTCAAGTGTTTGATCATGACTTCTGATAGTTGGTTTAGAATAACCATGAGATTTCTCATTGAATCCCCCATTTCATCCAGTCACTTAATCAGAGAACCACCATAGTTTCCTTCAAACCCATTGTCACTTTGGTTCCTGCTAGATCCATCCATTTACTAAAACAAAAAAAGTCACTGGGAGTATATCAACAAAATCATTATGTACTAAAGAGGAAGATAAATAATATGATATACTTATCCAACTTATCTCAAACTCATTCCAACCTTCAAAAATAACAATGAATCTATATAATATAATAACCATTGTTGTTATACACAACTTGTAACTTAACAATATAACCTATAACGTTATCTAAACCATCCTGTGATACCAACTATAAGGACATGGCCTTAAACATTACTTATTATTGAATGAAATGAATAATTCACATGGAGGATATTTTCAGGTTTAGAGTTTTAGAGAATTAGGACATAACTATTACATCTTAATGATTACAATATAGGAACATCTACACAGCTTCCATTTTTTCACAAAATTAAAAACTCTTGAACAAAAGAGTCATGTCTAGTTCTTTATTTTAGACAGCCTGACATTTCGTTGATCCCATCCATGAAACTATTCATCTTTATGTCATGTGAAAAACATATCAAAAAAAGTTGGGATGAGTATAAAAAGTTCAGTAAGTGTTGTAACAATACAGAAAAAACATTAGTCAATGTATACATAAGAATCAATGAAATCAAACGTTACTCATAAAACATAAGCAATTTAACATAACTCATGAAATCATAATATTTACGAATAACTCATAGAAATCATAACACATAAAGGTATCTTGAGTCATTTATAACATTTTTACATAGGTTATAACCCTCATGGTTACGTTTGGAATACCCATCACAGTATATTCCCTAAATCTCTTCGGATAAACCATAGCGTTTAACCCCTTCGCGTTACCCAATGCACTGGAGAGCTATATCAGGCTCACCCTCCCTTAGTTTATCACGGAACCACCTGTCTTCATAAAAAATGCCCATGAACCATAACATAATCATATAAAATAACATAAGCACCCATGAAAGACAACATTCCCACATTGAAATTACAAAACAACATTTCAAGATATTGAAATAATTAATCCATTCTAAAAACCATTTTCAAAACCATTTAAAACATTTAATAAAGAGATTTTTGAATCAAAGTGTCCCATATCACTTTGAAGATTTTAGAATTTTAAACCATTAATATCCATATAAATAAATGCTTAAAAACATTTTAAAAACCAGGATATTAATGAGAAATATTTATAAGAATAAATCATTAAAACATTTAAAACGATATTTTAGTTAAATTGTTTTTAACAAAATGAGAGACACATGAATATAATAATAGAGGAATAACATTTAATCAAAAAAATATAATATCATGAGAATAAAGGGATTCATGATATAATATTCTAAAGGACAGTATATATACCATATAAGAGTGAATTGGTTCATAACAACAATTAATTATCAATAGAAATTTAAAATTAGATTAAACCCCTTATAAAGAAGGTGTCCTTAAATTAAGGATAAATCAATCTCATAATTATGTGTGACAAATATAAATACACCCAATATAAGTGGATATTATGTGTAAAACAATAAAAGGTCATTAAAACATATTAAATGGATGACATATTCAATAACAACATGTTGAACCCAAAGAAATCGAAATTGGGTTAAGAAGTTCCCTTGGTAAAATTCGACAGCCTAACTGCGTCACTTTAAAATTCATAAAATTAGTTGATGAGAGAGAAACTGGTATCTCATCAATTGGAAATAAAATTTACATCAATAAGGATATATAATAACATATCCCAACATAAAAAGTTGTAAATTAAAAGACATAACAAAATATGTCTTTTTACAAGAGGAGTGTGAAATGTTCCCTTACCGATTTGGGCAACTTTCAAAACATACACCCCATGAAAGAAGGGTCATACAATGAAGATGTAACTACCCATAAATGAGATTATATTATACAAATAGTAAAATAATGGGAAGTAAATACACCACACAAAAGGAAATAGTGGCCAATGTAGCATGAATCTCACGGGAATAAAAAGAGAGATGAAAATCCCCTTATGAAAATTCGGCAGCCTAACGATGCCACATAAAACATCCAAAAATGGTTTGATGTGATCAAATAGGGTCTCTAATAATATTAAATTCTAAATTACTGTAATATTAATATAAAATAACATCCCCCAAAAAAAGATATATGATCTTAGAAGAAGTGACATAAAAGAGAGTACTTAAAAAGAAAGAGAGTGGTTGGATCCCTTATGAAAATCCGGCAGCCTAACGTCGCCAATCAAAACATCCGAAATGGATTGATGAGAGAAAATAGTGTCTCTCATCATATGAACATAAAAAGTACTGTAATATTAATATAAAAGAACATCCAAATAATAAGAAAGATGAGCTTAAATGGAATGACATAAAAGAGTGTATTTAAAAAGAAAGAGAGGAGTATGATCCCTTACCTCAAGTCCGACTTGTCTTGTTCGTTTCTTTATATTCCTGAATAATAAAGTTTGGTCAATTTATAATATCATTAGGTCATCCTTTAAAGATTAATATTCAGTTCATATAACATATTATAATTTTATAATAATTGGTTAATAATGTGAGTTCATATCAGACGTTTTTGTCAATGTTTGAAACATGAGTAAAAAATGAACTTTTTTGAAAATGATTGTCCATGTAGTTATCAGTAAATCATCTCCAGAATAGTATTAATGATTTAAATATCATATATATCCAGTAAATATTCATTTTATACTATTACATAACTTTTGGAGATAAAAATAAATGAAATTCACCATTCATAGAGACGGTAGGCCGTACGTACGTATGAACGGTACTTTCATTTCTTTGATATATTAATGGAATTAGAAATAATTGAGAGAGATATATATATATATATATATATATGATAATTCCAGTATCATATATATGTTTTATAGGTCACATATGTCCATTAATTTAATTCTTTATTCATTCCATGTATTGCATGAACGAGTCACATCACTTGAGGGGGTTGTAGTTCACACTTCCTCATATGAAATTATCGCATTTTCACAACATGCAAAGAAAAAAGGTATGTTATAAGTATAAAATAAATAGGCATATGGAAAACATAAATACCATATATATCATATATAAAATACAGTGACATCATAATGGACACCATGAACGGTGTAAAGAGAAGATTGAACAATCATCGTTTCGTGAGGCAGTAATTCATCATCCACAAAAAACAGTATGTTCTTTAACCATTAGATGGAGGTGTGTGTAAGTGTAGCTAAAATACATCACATAAAAACATCATAGTATATGGAATATACTGGTGTTGTTACAAAATAATGTTATAAAAAGAGTTTATGGGTTTGGAGAAGCAAAATAAAACAAACGAACACAAGTGAATACATTACCTTTAAATCGGGTAACATTTCTTGGTTTGAACAAAAAGGGTTTGTTAAATATCATTCTTCCAAAGGTGAGGCTTCAAGGATTAAGAGAGAGATGTGGAGAGATGAAATGGGCAGGGTGAGGCTGATTCAAAGGCTTGAGAGGTGTGGGTAAAGTGGTATGGGTGGGGTCCTTTTATAAGAGAAGAGGAGGGGCACTCTTGGAAAGTTATAAAATAATACTTTATTATAAAATTATTTTCTGATTTTAAAGGAACCAAAAAGATATATTTCGAGGATAAGTGATAAGGTTTCGAAATCCACCCATTCAATAGGGTTGTGACAAGCATAAAACTTATATTTCACCATATCTTTTCATTTTATTTAAATCGTTCATTTATGAGGTAATCACTGCATCATCACGGTGTTGTAAATAAAATACATTATTTAATGTCTAAAATTTGTAAAATAAATATCATGATGTAGGAAATATTTTTATATTTCTACTGAATATTTATAGTCAAAAATATGACTTGTATAACACCATGTAAAAATTGTTTTAGTAAAACAATACATGTTTGTGACATTTTAAATTTAACTTTAAATAAAAAGTTATTAATGTCATTTTACAACCAATGTGGCTCCATGGGGTCCCCAAGTTGACCCATGTATTTTCTTGGTCGGCCATCACTCATCAAATAAGTGTAGGACATGTGTCCAGGTCATTTCATAATATTATAACATTATCTTCACCTTAAATTACACTAATTACCTCTAATCGTGATTAATAAAACTTAAAAGTTACTATTTACCAAAAAAATATTATAATCTCATTAAACCACATTTTACTTCATAATGACAACATAGTATGTAGGATTTTTGAAAATCAAATCACAGAATTGGTAATGTTTCATTTAAATGAAAAATCTGTTTCCTTAACTACCACTTAGTGGTTTCACTATTCATCAAATATTGATGTTTTTCAGAAAAATAACAAAATTTCACCCTAAGATATATTTGAAATTTCAAATTCAAAAATGATGTCTATTTTACAATATTAAAATATATATGTTTCATTAATTAATTTAATAATTCATTCCCACTTTCAAAACAAATAGTGTGTTTTTAAGAAACAATATCTATTAAAAGATTGACACTAGTTTAAGTCCAATTTCAAAGTGAAATTAATTCCAATGACCACCATTGTATTAAATGGTAAAAATATATTCTAAATAAACTTTAATATCAATTAAAAAGATAACCTATCCATATAAATAAATCAGATTAAAAGGAGGTTTTGAATTAAAATGCATCATTTTCACTAAAAATGATCTTTATCTGAAAAATAACAAAAATTTACAAAAAGTTAATTTTGATATACATATTCTAAAGAAGGATTTTATTTTTTCAAATAAAATCTATAAAATTGTTATAAGTATATTTAAAAAGGTTTTTACATCAAAAGGCAGTTAATCACCCTTTAAGGTATATTAGAAGATTTATGCTTAAAATTGGATTCATTTGAATTTTAAGCCTCTAACATTTATTGGATAAATGTAAAAATATATAAAAATCATATATAATAATTTTCTAGTTATTTCTATTCATTCCCTCCATTACAATGGCTAGGCATTTAATATTATAATATTATTATATTATTAGTGTGCAACGTAAGATTTCAAAGAAACTCATTGTTGTGTATTGGGTACACCATCAAGCATAGCATTCCCTTTAAAGTATTATTAAAATTTTATTCACAAATATTGATAAACATTAGAATGTAATATTATGTATTTACCTGGGATTTTATATCCTTCTCCACTTTTGGGAATTGCGTCCTCGTAATTTCAAAATAGGTCTTAGAAACTTCATTGAATGTCCCACATTGGAACAAGAGTCGGTAAAACTATCACTTTCAAATAAAGGGAGATAAGTACAAAGGTCACCCGAGTTAACCCATACTAGGATTCCATGTATGAAAATATGGATATGGAGGAGAAAACAAAGGGTCATGTTCTGATGGAGAGTGATAGTAAACATCTCTAGGAGAAAGTTAACCTCAAGAAAATCACAAACTTGTGATGTGTTAAATGGTATTCGATTCCCTAGTAGGAAAATATAACAGACACAATTTTTGTTTTAAGTTAATCTTAATTGAGGAATTTATTATTGAGCATAACTAAATCACAATGAAACATACTTACTTGTCACATAGACTTTCAACTTTTACTATATTCCTTAATCAAACTCATATTTTCTCCAAAAGATGAGTATTTAAGAAGTCTTGATCGCATTAATAGTACTATGAACAACTTCATGAGAATCACCTAATCCAAAAAACAGAACAATATATTTCCCCTATCTTTAGATCTCATCCAAAACCAAACCAAAAAGTTTATTATGAGATCAGACAATACCCAAAAAGGATATTGTTTTTTACAAAATGAAAAACTACTCCTAATCTCCAAAATTTGTCAAAAAAACCTAATGTTCAACAAATAATATTCAATAACAAATTTGCCAATAAAAATCATTAATGTAAACCCAACTAATATTGAATCCCATATATTTGAAAGATTTGATCACATAGTTTACGAAGGTACAAATTAACATTTATCTCCAAATAAAATTAGATACTCTTAAAGTATCATTCTAAAAAGTAATTAACCTAATCACATATCCTCCATGATAGGTTAATAATTTCCATAGATAACCCAAAATCAACTAACTCTTGATTAATAAAATCATCTAACTAAAAAATTATTCAATCAAACTAACCAGGGACTTCAGGTAGTCCAGTGGTAGGCGATAAATACCAGTCGCACTTTGCTTGTGGGTTCGATTTCCACAGCTTTGTCCGACGCGACGGGTTGTCATACGGTCTGCGTGTTGTCCTTTTTGAAAAAATATATAATTCTTTAAACATTCCCCAAAACAGGATAAAATCCTCAAAAATAACCATAACATAATTTAACCTCAAGTTTATATCATGTCGTTCATATTCCATCATAATGTATTGTAACCCATAATTACCTCAAAAGTAAGGATCATAAAAACCCTAATGGTTACCTTTATAATTTTTACCTGAACATCCATGTCGATTTGGTTCTCTCATACATGATTCATTAGAGAACTCACCAAGGATCAAGTGGTTGATCATTACTCCTAATAGATGGTTTAGAATAACCATGAGATTTATCATTGAATCCCCCATTTCATTCAATCACTTAATCAGAGAACCACCACAGTTTCCTTCAAACCCATTGTCACTTCGGTGCCTGCTAGATCCATCCATTTACTAAAACAAAAAAGTTCAGTGTGAGTATATCATCAAAATAATTATGTACTAAATATTAAGATAAACAGTATGATATACTTATCCAACTTATCTCAAACTCATTCAAACCATCAAAAATAACAGTGACTCTATGTAATATAATAACCATTGTGGTAACACACAACTTGTCACTTAACAATCTAACCTCTAGCGTTATCTAAACTGTCCTCTGATACCAACTATAAGGACCTGACCTTAAACATTACTTATTATTGAATTCAATGAATAATTCACATTGAGGATATTTTCAGGTTCATATTTTTAGAGAATTAGGACATAACTATTACATATTAATGATTACAAAGTAGGCACATCTACTCAGCTTCCATTTTTTTCACAAAAATAAAAACTCTAGAACAGAAGAGTCATGTCTAGTTCCTTATTTTAGATAGCCTCACATTTCATTGATCCCATCCTTGAACCTATTCAAATTTATGTCATGTGAAAAACATAACAAAAAAACTTGGGATGAGCATAAAAAGCTCAGTAAGTGTTGTAACAATACAGAAAGAAACATTAGTCCATGTATACATAAGAATCAATGAAATCATACATTACTCATAAAACATAAGCAATTTAACATACCTCATGAAATCATAAGATTTACGAATAACTCATAAAAACCATAACGCCTAAAGGTAACTTGATCCATTCATATCATTTTTACGTAGGGTGTAACCCTCATGGTTACGTTTGGAATACCCATCACAGTATATTCCCTAAATCTCTTTGGAGAAACCATAGCGTTTAACCCCTTCGCGTTAACCAATGCATTGGAGAGCTATATCGGGCTCACCCTCTCTTAGTTTATCACGGAACCACCAGTCTTCATAGACAATGCCCAAGAACCATAACATAATCATAGCAAATAACATTAGCACAAATAAAATATAACATTCCAACATTGAAATTAAAATACAACATTTTAAGATATTGAAGTAATTAATCCATTCTAAAAACCATTTTCAAAACCATTTAAATCATTTAAAAAAGAGATTTTTGAATCAATGTTTCCCATACCACTTTGGAGCTTTTATAATTTTAAACCATTAATATCCATATAAATAAATCCTTCATAACATTTTGAAATAATGGATATTAATGTGAAATATTATTAAGAATAAATCATTAAAACATTTAAAACGATATTTTAGTAAAAGGGTTTTTAACAAAATGAGAGACACTTGAATACAATAACAAAGGAATAACATTTAATCAAAACATTATAATATCATGAGAATAAAGGGATTCATGATATAATATTCCAAAAGACAGTATATATACCATATAAGAGTGAATTGGTGCATAACAACAATTAAGTGTCAATAGAAATTTAAAATGAGATGAAACCCCTTATATAGAAGGTATACTTAAATTAAGGATAAATCGATCTCATAATTATGTGTGACAAATATAAATACACCCAATATAAGTGGATATTATGTGTAAAACAATAAATGGTCATTCACACATATTCAAAGGATGACATATTCTATAACAACATGTTGAACCCAGAGAAATCGAAATTGGGTTAAGAAGTTCCCTTGGTAAAATTCGACAGCCTAATTGCGTCACTTTAAAATTCATAAAATTAGTTGATGAGAGATAAATCAGTATCTAATCAATGGGAAATAAAATTTACATCAATAAGGATATATAATAACATATCTCAACATAAGACTATGTAAATTAAAAGACATAACAAAATAAGTCTTTTTAAAAGAGGAGTGTGAACGATTCCCTTACTGATTTGGGAAACATTCGAAACGTACACCGCACGAAAGAAGGGTCATACAATGAAGATGTAACTACCCATAAATGAGATTATATTATACAAATATTAAAATAATGGGCAGTACATACACCACAAAAAAGGAAATAGTCTCCAATGTAGCATGAATCTCACGGGAATGAAAAGTGAGATGAATATTTTCTTATGAATGTTCGGCAGCCTAACGACGCCACATAAAACATCCAAAATGGATTGATGAGATAAAATAGGGTCTCTCATAATATTAACATCTAAATTACAGTGAGATTAATATAAAATAACATCCCCCAACATAAGAAATATTAGCTTAGAAGAAGTGACATAAAAGAGTGTACTTAAAAAGAAAGAGAGAGGTTGGATCCCTTATGAAAATTCGGCAGCCTAACGGCGCCAATCAAAACATCTGAAATGGATTGATAAGATAAAATAGGGTCTATAATCATATGAACATAAAAATTACAGTAATATTAATATAAAATAACATCCCAATAATATGAAAGATGAGGTTAAATGGAATGACATAAAAGAGTGTATTTAAAAAGAAAGAGAGGGGTAGGATCCCTTACCTCAAGATCGACATGTCTTGTTCGTTTCTTTATATTTCTGAATAATAAACTTTGGAAAATTTATAA
Source organism: Viscum album (assembly GCA_963277665.1). Taxonomy (NCBI): domain Eukaryota; kingdom Viridiplantae; phylum Streptophyta; class Magnoliopsida; order Santalales; family Viscaceae; genus Viscum; species Viscum album. The sequence continues at coordinate 1,108,086,961 of OY728146.1, read as the reverse complement.
TTTCTTAAGGTAATAATTTAAATATTAATATTCAGTTAATATCACAAATGATAATGTTATAATAATTGGTTAATAATGTGAGTTCATATCAGACGTTTTTGTCGATGTTTGGTACATGAGTCAAAAATGAACTTTTTTGAAAATGATTGTCCATGTAGTTATAAGTAAATCATCTCCAGAATAGTATTAATTATTTAAATATAATATATATCCAGTAAATATTCATTTTATACTATTCCATAACATTTTGAGATAAAAATAAATGAAATGAACCGTCATAGAGACGGTAGGCCATACGTACGCATGAACGCTACTTTCATTTCTTTGATATACTAATGGAATAAGAAATAATTGATATATATATATATATATATGATAGTTCCAGTATAATATATATGTTTTATTGGTCACATAAGTTTATTAATTTAATTCTTTATTCATTCCATGTATTGCATGAATGAGTCACATCACTTGAGGGGGCGGTAGTCCACACATCCTCGTATGAAATTATCGCATTTGCATAACATGCAAAGCAAAAAGGTATGTTTTAAATATAAAATAAATAAGCATATGGAAAACATAAATACCATATATATCATATATAAAATACAGTGACATCATAATGTCCACCATGAAAGGTGTAAAGAGAATATTGAACAATCATCGTTTCATGAGGCAGTAATTTATCATCCACAAAAACAGTATGTTCTTTAACCATTAGACAGAGGTGTGTGTAAGGGTAGATCTAATACTACACATAAAAACATCATAGTATATTTAATATACTGGTGTTGTTACAAAATAAAGGTATAATAAGAGTTTATGGGTTTGGAGAAACAAAATAAAACAAACGAACACAAGTGAATACATTACCTTTAAATCGGTTAACTCCCCTTGGTTTGAACAAAAAGGGTTTGTTAAAGAGCATTCGTCCAAAGGTTAGGCTTCAATGATTAAGAGAGAGATGTAGAGAGATGAAATGTGCAGGGTTTGGCTGAGCCAAAGGCTTGAGAGGTGTGGGTAAAGTGGTATAGGTGGGGTCCTTTTATAAGAGAAGAGGAGGGGCACTCTTGGAAAGTTATAAAATATTACTTTATTGTAAAATGATTTTCTTTTTTTAAAGGTCCAAAAAGGATATCTTTCGATGCTAAGGTGATATGGTTTCGAAATCCAACCATCCAATAATGTTTGTGACAAGCGTAAGACTTAGATTTCACCATATCTTCTCATTTTATTTAAATCGTTCATTTATGAGGTAATTAGTGCAATATCACGGTGTTATAAATAAAATACATTATTTAATGTCTAAAATTTATAAAATAAATATCATGATGTAGGAAATATTTTTATATTTTTAATGAATATTTATTGTCAACAATATGACTTGTATAACCCCATGTAAAAATTGTTTTAGTAAAACAATACATGTTTGTGACATTTTAAATTTAACATTAAATAAAAAGTTATTAATGTCATTTTACAACCAAAGTGGCTCCATGGGGTCCCCAAGTTGACCCATGTATTGTCTTGGTCGGCCAAGACTCATCAAATAAGGGGAGTACATGTGTCAAGGTCATATCATATTATTATAACATTATCATTACATTAAATTACACTAATTATCTCTAATCGTGATTAATAAAACATAAAAGTTACTATTTACCAAAAAAATATTTTAATCTCATTGAACCAAATTTTACATCCTAATGACAACAATGTATGTCTAATTTTTGAAAATCAAATCACATAATTGGTAATGGTCCATTTAAACGAAAAATTAGTTTCTTTAACTACCTCTAAGTGGTTTCACTATTCATCAAATATTGAAGTTTTTCAGAAAAATAACAAAATTTCACCCTAAGATATATTTGATATTTTAAATTCAAAAATGATATCTACTTCAAAAAATTCAAATATATAAGTTCCATTAATTAATTTAATAATTCATTACTGCTGTCAAAACAAATAGTGTGTTTTTAAGAAACAATATCTATTAAACGATTGACACTAGTTTAAGTCCAATTTCAAAGTGAAATTAATTACAATGACCACCATTGAATTAAATGGAAAAAATATATTCTAAATAAACTTTAATATCAATTAAAAAGATAACCTATCCATATAAATATATCAGATTAAAAGGAGGTTTTGAATTAAAATGCAACATTTTCACTAAAAATGATCTTTATCGGAAAAATAACAAAAATATACACAAAGTTAATTTTGATGCACATATTCTAAAGAAGGATATTATTTTGTCAACTACATCATATAAAATTTTCATAAGTATATTTAAAAAGGGTTCTACATCAAAAGGCCGTTAATCAACCTTTTCAAGAATATTAGAAGACTTATGCATAAAATTGGATTCATTTTCATTTTAAGCCTCTATCATTTATTGGATAAATGTAAAAATATTTAAAAAACATATATAATAATTTTTTAGTTATTTCTATTCATTCCCTTCATTACAACGGCTAGGCATTGACTATTATAATATTATTATATTATTATTGTGCAACGTAAGATTTCAAAGAAACTCATTGTTGTGTATTGGGTACGCCATCAAGCATAGAATTCCCTTTAAAGTATAATTAACATTTTATTAACAAATATTGATAAACATTAGAATGTAATATCATGTATTTAACTTGGATTTTATATCCTTCCCCCTTTTGGGAATTGAGTCCTCGCAATTTCAAAATTTGGCTTGGAAACATCATTGAATGTCCCATATCAGAACAAGAGTTGGTAAAACTATCACATTAAAATAAAGGGAGATAAGTAAAAAGGTCACCTGAGTTAACCCATACTAAGATTCCATGTATGAAAATATGGATATGTAGGAGAAAACAAAGGGTCATGTTCTTATGTAGAGTGATTGTAAACATCTCTAGGAGAAAGCTAACCTCAAGAAAATCACAAACTTGTGATTTGTTAAATGGTATTCGATTCCCCAGAATGAAATGATAACAGAAAACATTTTTGTTTTAAGTTACTCATAATTGAGGAATTTATTATTGAGCTTAACTAAATCATAATGAAACTTAATTACTTGTCACGTAGACTTTCAACTTTTACTAGATTCATTAATCAAACTCATATTTTCTCCAAAAGATGAGTATTTAGGAAGTCTTGTTCGCATTAAGAGTACTATGAACAACTTCTTAAGAATCACTTAATCCAAAAAAGAGAACAATATATTTCCCCTGTCTTTAGATCTCAACCAAAACCAAACCAAAAATTTTAGTATGAGATCAGATAATACCCAAATAGGATATTGTTTTTTACAAAAAGAAAAACTACTCCAAATCTCCAAAAAAATTCAAACAAAACCTAAAGATCAACAAAGACCATTCAATAAACAATTTTCCAATAAAATTCTTTAATGTAAACCCAACAAATATTGAAACCCATATATTTGAAAGATTTGATCAAATAGTTTCCCAAGGTATAAATTAACATTTATCTCCAAATAACATCAGTTGCTCTTAAAGTCTCATTCTAAAATGTAATTATCCTAATCACATATCCTCCATAATAGGTTAATAATTTTCATAATAACCCAATATAAACTAACTATTGAATAATAAAACGATCTAACTAAAAAATTAATCAATCAAAATAACCAGGGACTTCATGTAGTCTAGTGGTCGGTGATAAATACCAGTCACACTTTGGTTGTGGGTTCGATTTCCATAGCTTTGTCTAACACGACGGGTTGTCACACGGTCTGCGTGTTTTCCTTTTTGAATAACTATATAGTTCTTAAAACATTCCCCAAAACAAGATAAAATCTTCAAAAATAACCATAATATAATTTATCATCAAGTTTATCTCATGTCGTTCATATTCCATCATAACGTATAGTAACCCATAATTACCTCAAACGTAAGGATCATAAAAACAATAATGGTTACCTTTATAATTATTACCTGAACTTCCATGTTGAGTTGGTTCTCTCATACATTATTCATTAGAGGACTCGCCAAGGTTCAAGTGGTTGATCATGACTCGTGATAGTTGGTTTAGAAAAACCGCGAGATTTCACATTGAATCCCCTATTTCATCAAGTCAATTAATCATAGAACCACCACAGTTTCCTTAAAACCCATTGTCACTTTGGTGCCTGCTAGATCTATCCATTTACTAAAACCAAAAATGTCAGTGTGAGTATATCAACCAAACAATTGTGTACTATAGAAGAATATAAACAATATGATATACTTATCCAACTTATCTCAAACTCATTCCGAACTTCAAAAATAACAATGAATCTATCTAATATAATAACCATTGTGGTTATACACAATTTGTCATTTAACATTCTAATCTCTAAAGTTATCTAAACCGTCCTCTGATACCAACTATAAGGACCTGGCCTTAAACATTACTTATTATTGAATTAAATGAATAATTCACATGGAGGATATTTTCAGGTTTATAGTTTTAGATAATTAGGACATAACTATTATATCTTAAAAATTAGAAAGTAGACACATCTACTGAGCTTCCATTTTTTTCACAAAAATAAAAACTCTTGAACCAAAGGGTCATGTCTAGTACCTTGTTTTAGACAGCCTGACATTTCATTGATACCATCCTTGAACCTATTAAACTTTATGTCCTGTGAAAAACATTTCAAAAAAACTTGGGATGAGCATAAAAAGCTCAGTATGGCTAATAACAATACGGAAAGGAAAAATTAGTCCATGTATAAATAAGAATCAATGAAATCATACATTACTCATAAAACATAAGCAATTTAACATACCTCATGATATCATAAGATTTGTGAATAACTCATAGAAATCATAAGACATAAAGGTAACTTGAGGCATTCATGACATTCTTACATAGGGAGTAAACCTCATGGTTACGTTTGGAATACCCATCACAGTATATTCCTTAAATATCTTCGGAGAAACCGTAGCGTTTAACCCATTCGTGTTACCCAATGCATTGGAGAGTTATATCGGGCTCACCCACCCTTAGCTTATCACGAAACCACTTGTCTTCATAAACAATGCCCACGAACCATAACATAATCATAGCACATAACTTAATCACAAAGAAAAGAAAAAATTCCCACATTTCAATAATAATACAACATTTTAAGATATTGAAATAATGAATCCATTCTAAAAACCATTTTCAAAACCATTTAAAACATTTAATAAAGTGATTTTTGAATCAAAGTGTCCCATACCACTTTGAAGCTTTTAACATTTTAAAGCATTAATATCCATATAAATAAATCCTTAAAACCTTTTTGAAAACATGGATATTAATGAGAAATATTTATATGAATAAATCCTTAAAACATTTATAACGATATTTAAGATAAAGGCTTTTTAACAAAATGAGAGACACTTGAATACAATAATTGAGGAATAACATGTAATAAAAATTTTATAATATCATGAGAATAAAGGGATTCGAGATATATTATTCCAAAGGACATTATATACACCCTATAAGAGTGAATTGGTGCATAACAACAATTATGTCTCAATAGAAATTTAAAATGATATGAAACCCCTTATAAAGAAGGTATCCTTAAATTAATGATAAATCAATCTCATAATTATGTGTGACAAATATAAATACACCCAATATAAGTGGATATTAAGTGCAAAACAATAAATCGTCATTCACACATATTAAAAGGATGACATATTCAATAACTATATGTTTAATTCAAATAAATTGAATTTGGGTTAAGAAGTTCCCATGGTAAAATTCGACAGCCTAACGACGTCACTTTAAAATTCAAAAAATTAGTTGATGGGAGAGAAACTGGTATCTCATCACTTGGAAATAAAATTTACATCAATACGGATATATAATAACATATCCCAACATAAAAATATGTAAATTTAAAGACATAACAAAATAAGTCTTTTTAAAAGAGGAGTGTGAAAGGTTCGCATACCGATTTGGGAAACATTCAAAACAAACACCCCATGAAAAAAGGGTCATACAATGAAGATGTAACTACCCATAAATGAGAGTATATTATAAAAATATTAAAATAATGGGCAGTACATACACCACACAAAAAGAAATAGTGGCCAATGTAGCATTAATCTCACGGGAATAAAAAGTGAGACGAAAATCCCCTTATGAAAATTCGGCAGACTAACGGCGCCATATAAAACATACAAAAATTGATTGATGAGATCAAATAGGTTCTCTCATAATATTAACATAGAAATTACAGTATGATTATTATAAAATAACATCCCCCAACATAATAAATATGAGCCTAGAAGAAGTGACATAAAAGAGAGTACTAAAAAGAAAGAGAGTGGTTGGATCCCTTACGAAAATTCGGCAGCCTAACAGCGCCAATCAGAACTTTCAAAATGGATTGATGAGAGAAAATAGGGTCTCTAATCATATGAACATAAAAATTACAATAAGTCTAATATAAAATAACATCCCAATCATAATAAATATGAGCTTAAAAGGAATGACAAAAAAGAGTGTGCTTAAAAATAAAGAGAGGGGTAGGATCCCTTAACTCAAGTCCGACTTGTCTTATTCGTTTCTTTATATTCTGGAATTATAAACATTGGTGAATTTATAATTTCTTAAGTTCATCCTTTAAATATTATTATTCAGTTTATATCACATGTTATAATGTTATAATAATTGGTTAATACTGTGAGTTCATATCAGACGTTTTTGTCGATGTTTGGTACATGTGTCAAAAATGAAGTTGTGTGAAAATGATTTTCCATGTAGTTATAAGTAAATAATCTTAAAAATAGTATAAATTATTTACATATAATATATATCCAGTAAATTTTAATTTTATACTATTCCATAACATTTGGAGATAAAAAGAAAAGAAATGCATCGTTCATGGAGACGGTAGGCCGTACGTACGCATGAACGCACAATTCATTTCTTTGAAATATTAATGGAATTAGAAATACTTGAGAGATATATATATTATAATTCTAGTATAATATATATGTTTTATAGGTCACATATGTTCATTAATTTCATTTTTCATCCATTCCATGTATTGCATGAACGAGTCACATCACTTGAGGGGCGGTAGTCCACACTTCCTTGAATGAAATTATCGCATTTGCAAAACATGCAAAGAATAATGGTATGTTTTAAATATAAAATAAAGAAGAATATGGAAAACATAAATACCATATATATAATATATAAAATAAAGTGACATCATAATGGCCACCATGAATGGTGTTAAGAGAAGATTGAACAATCATCGTTTCGTGAGGCAGTAATTCGCCATCCACAAAAATAATATTTTATTTAACCATTAGACAGAGGTGTGTGTAATTTTAGCTCGAATACTTCACATAAAAACATCCTAGTATATTTAAGATACAGTTTTTGTTACAAAATAAAGGAATAAAAAGAGTTTAGTGGTTTGGAGAAGCAAAATAAAACAAAAGAACACAAGTGAAGACAGTACCTTTAAATCGGGTAACTCTTCTTTGTTTAAACAAAAAGGGTTTGTTGAAGAGCATTAAGCCAAAGGAGAAGCTTGAATGTTGAAGGGAGGTATGTTTAGAGATGAAATGGCTTGGGATTGGACGAGCCAAAGTCTTGAGAGGTGTGAGTAAAGTGGTAGATTTGGGGGCCTTTTATAAGAGAAGAGGAGGGGCACCCTTGGAAAGTTATAATATATTACTTTATTATAAAATGATTTTATAATTTTAAATGTTCAAAAAGGATATATTTATAGGATAAGGTGATAAGGTTTCTAAATCCACCCATCCAATAGGTTTGTGACAAGTGTAAGACTTATATGTCACCCTATCTTCTCATTTTATTTAAATCGTTCATTTTTGAGGTAATCACTACATCATCACAGTGTCATAAATAAAATACATGATTTAATGTCTAAAAATTATAAAAAAATATCATCATGTAGGAAATATTTTTATATTTCTAATGAATATTTATAGTAAAAAATATGGCTTGTATGACCCCATGTAAAAATTGTTTTAGTAATACAATACATGTTTGTGACATTTTAATTTTAACTTTAAATAAAATGTTGTTAATGTTATTTTTTCAACCAAGGTGGCTCCATGGGGTCCCCAAGTTGACCCAAGGATTGTTTTGGTCGTCCATGACTAATAAAATAATGGTAGGACATGTGTCAAGGTCATCTCTTATTATTATAACGTTATATTTACCTTAAATTAAACTAATTACCTCTAATCATTATTAATAAAACATAAAAGATATGATTCACCAAAAACTTAATGTAATCTCATTGAACCACATTTTACTTATTAATGACAACCATGTATGTCGGATTTTTGAAAATCATATCACAGAATTGGTAAAGTTTCATTTAAACAAAAAATCAGCTTCTTTAACCACCACTTAGTGGTTGCACTATTCATAAAAAATTGATGTTTTTCAGAAAAATAACAAAAATTCACCCTAAGCTATAATTGATATTACAATTCAAAAATGATGACTATTTTAAAAAATTGTAAATATATAAGTTGCACTAAATAATTTAATAATTCATTCCCACTGTCAAAACAAATATCTTGTTTTTAAGATACAATATCTATTAAAAGATTAACACTAGTTTAAGTCCCATTTCAATGTGAAATTAATTCCAATGACCACCATTGGATTAAATGATAAAAATATATTATAAATACACTTTAATATAAATTAAATAGATAATGAATCCATATAAATAAATCAGATTAAAAGGAGGTTTTGAATTAAAATGAAACATTTTCACTAAAAGTGATCTTTATCAGAAAAATAACAAAAATTTTCACAAAGTAAATTTTGATGTACAGATTCTAAAGAAGGATTTTATTTTGTCAAATACAATATATAAAATTTTCATAAGTATATTTAAAAATGTTTTTTCATCAAAAGGCAGTTAATCGACCTTTTAAAGAATATTAGAATATTTATGCTTAAAATTTGATTCATTTGCATTTTAAGCCTCTATCATTTATTGGATAAATGTAAAAATATTTGAAAAACATATGTTATAAATTTGTAGTTATTTCTGTTCATTCCCGCTGTTACCACGGATAGGCATTATCTATTATAATATTATTATATTATTAGTGTGCAACGTAAGATTTCAAAGAAACTCGATGTTGCATATTGGGTATGACATCGAGCATGGCATTCCCTTTAAAGTAGTATTAACATTTTATTCAAAAATATTGATAAACATTAGAATGTAATATTATTTATTTACCTAGGATGTTAAAGTTAAGAGGCATTGAGAGGATTCGAGGCCGGGCATTAATAGAGTGGTGACAACTTCGTGGAAAGGAGGGATGAGAATGGGTCCACTACCGGCCTAGTCCAAGGAAAAACATGGAGACCAGATAGTGGTGCATGACATGTGTGAGGAAGGATAAGAAGAAACACAGGGGAAGAAGAGATCCAAAAAGAATTGGATGTCCAAGATTGAACCGGGGTTTGATCGGACGGCCTGACGTGATGCTGTGTTAAATAACCTTGGATGGCTACAATGAGGCGTACTAGATCAGACGACCGGGAGTGAATGCTGCATTAAAAAAACGCGGCCTTCAATTTTATCATCTTTACCATAATATTAAAATTTTTGTTTTATTCTTTTATTACGCCTATTATAATATCGTTATGATTATTAACATAAAATAATTATTATTCAATTATTATTATCTTAAGATAAGTCAATAGTTATAAATACACATATATGTTAAACTATTAAACTCATATATATCAAAAATCATTTAATCATTTCTCTTTCTTTATTTATTTATATAATAAAATTATATTAATCTATATTTACATGTAGAGATCTATATACATTAATGTTGTTATTAAAATTTTATTATTCAACTCATAAGTGACATAATTCCAAAACATGAACATTATAATTTTCATTTTTTTAGAAAAAGTGTGCTTATTTAATAATATTTAATGTCATGTATTACCATAACATTATAATTTTATATCATAATCTCTTATATAAAAGTATATATATATATGTTGTTTCTTAGAACATACACCACAAATTAACCAGATTCATTAAGTATTATTTAAAAGAAAAACGTCTTAATTATTGTGAATGTATATAGAAAAACCCTAAAGGCCTTCGGATTTAAATCCCAACGATCATCTCAAAAAGATAACAACGGTACGGTTTTTTCAATGGCTATGTGGAATGTTTATAAATACATAGTCTTGGTATCCCTACATTGAAATCAGTTTATCAGCTAAGGATAGTCTTGTACATCGCACTGGTACTCAGCATGACTGATGTGGCACTAGCTGTACTGATGCTTATGATGGGTCTTAATGATCCACACTATGATGTCAGGATTGTTTTCATCCTGGTAAGCCTTCCAGTGATCATACTAGGGTTTTTATTTGGCATTTATGGTTAGTGATCATTCCTTGTAAACTTAGGATGTTGTAAGACACTTTGGTGTCAAGTTCTTAAATAAAATGTTCTATGATTTATCTTTTACATTTGGTTTGGTTAAAAAGGAGAAAACTTTAATGGTATTAAACACACAATTTCTATTTATAAGGTTTGAAATATTCGGGGTGTTACAAAAATGGTAATCAAAAGAACTGAAAAGTTGGTTATAGGGAACCCACTATATCAAAACTCCAATGTGAAATAGAACCAACTTGATAACCAAGATTTTTAGCTACTCACCTTATAAAAAAATGCTTCTACTGAGTACTAGATTTAGATACTGGGCCTGCCATGGTTCTTCAATGTGAGAATTCTGCTATGGAAATCTCATCTCCTTGAGTAAAATTATTCAATAGATGGTATCCTGACTATATCCCACAAGACCACTATCATAACATGACATCAAGTCTTGTATGAATATTAGAATTTACATTCAGATAATACATTAATCACTATGTGTGATTAATGAACGATATCTAATAATTGGATTTAATAACTTCTTCTTAACAACCTCAGATGTTTCAGTGTACTCAATCTTTGAATTTATGGATACCCCTAAATTTTATGATATTTTATTGCTCATCATGATTATCATAACTACAATAGTAGATCACATTGATCTATGAGTGATTTTTTTGAATCCCTTAAAACTATTATCCTTTCTTATCCACTTATGAAGTACATATCTTTTGTACTTTTCGAAGTACTATTAGATGGTTTAGATTTCAACCCTTACATTGTTCCTAGAAATAACTATTATTTTCCATTATATAAAGAACATCATGGAAATATAAATTCTGGAACATATCAAGGAATATGTGATTAATCCATCACAAGCGTATGGACTTCAAATCATTGCATTTATCTATTCCCATGTCCCATACATGTCAACCTAAAGTGATTATGCCCTATAGAATCTGTAAAAAATAATTTCTTTAATTGTTCCATCTTTTATTTTTCAATACAATGTCACTATATTTACAATTGACTAGGACGAACCAACCTATATATCTTCCTCCATAGATACTTTTTTTGTGAACTTTATATGATACTTTAAGTCAATAACTAGAGAATAAATTTCATCTTTTTCTTAACTAACTTGAATACCATCTATTTTCAATATGTTTCTAAACATATTTTACATAAAAACTTGGGCGCTCCCACTAACCTCTCGAAGATACATGACAATCATTTCTTACGAATGAATATTTTATAATCATCTTACTTACATTAAACCTATACTAGATTTCATTATCATGAATCCTTTATTAACATTATGTGATGGGACCATCCCGTTCTAGATTCATTGTTTAGACACAATCCATTACTGGTGGTCATGACATCAAATGCTCAATAGTATTATCATAAAATTTTATATGACAAGTAAAATTTTAATTAATTTTTGGAATAACGACTAGGTCAAACAAATATAACCTTGTTCATACTACCCTTGGACCATCTATGTATTAAATAACTTTTATACCCACCGTAATACTGAAAATAATTGGACCCCTTTTCACTCTGGTACATGTAATCCTTTACTAAATTTTTTCTGGTCTTTTTTAATATCATCTAATTTCGATACTACTTGTAGGAAATATTATTCTCAATGAATAAAAAATCATCCACCATAGTGAATATAAAAAATATCACCATGGTTATGTCATTCCTACACAACATGTTTCTCAGGAACATACTCTGTTTCACATGCCATTGTGAAACCATTCTTATGCCAACTATTTTTCATTTTGAGAATTGACTAAACAGAAGCCAATCTCGCTCCCACATATCTCTAATAGATATGTAAACCGTTATATATAAGTGTAGTCTATTACATGACTGCATAATTTTCTATCATATTGTTTTGCATAGTATCCTAAGAAATTGTAAGGATTATTACACTAAATGCACAATGTGTTTGTCTTGATGCATGTTTTATTATGTCCTGACAAATACATTGCATCCAAACACATTTCCTTATGAAATAATGAATTGAAATCAAAATATGACTTGTAAGATATTTATTTTTAATTTATAGCTGGCATGTGGTTGTGGGATATCACTGTTATTCCCAAATCATTTCATGAAATATAAGGGATGTTGTTATAGGTTGTATTATTGATACTACATACATCATGACTCTAATGTATAAAACGTTCGTTTAGGAATTACTCCATGTTAAATTTTGTGTATCAATGTTAAAATGTATGACGTCATCATAGATCCTCCTCATTATCATCATATCATGATGTGGATAAGGTAATGCGTGTTTAGGAATAACAGCATGCTACATTGTCATTATCAATGAATACTTAGTAAAGATATTCTTCTGAATGATGGCTTGATGCATCTCATAAACTTGGACCATGCACATACAACATTTTACCATTCCTTAATTTCATAATGGAATCATATAAATAATATATACCTCTTGATTTTACATGGAACATTTCACATTTACATGCTAAACTATTTACAAAAGCTTTATTACATACCTTTATTATAAAGGTTCCCTTGTCCAAATTAAAGATGTGGATAATACCAAAAGTATTTAGCTTTACCGAGACTAAATACTATATTAGATATATTTATAATATCTATATTAGTTTTACTTTACAATGAAATAACATTCCACCGCATGGTATAATTCTTACCTTTATATTCATCACTAATTGCGAATGATTCCTATATTACTGAACTAGTTATTGAGTTTTAAATACCCAAAAAATGATTCATTTTAAGAAATGAAAGAATGTTTTCTTATTTAAAAGTACATATGTGATTAATGTTTATGGTTATACCCAATGATAGTTCAACACAAATAATTCACATTGAAGTTGAAGAAGTCATGTACTTCTCACCACTAGCCTAGGTATCAACCTTACAAAACCAGTTGGAGAATACACCTGACTATTAGTAAGGATTATATACTTTCTAGGTTGCCATATTAGAGTACCAAAGACACTAGAATATTTTGTTTAATACCCATGATGTAAAACTGAAACATTACAATTGATGAATATTCCTCATGAAGATGTAGGTAACTTACTTCATTAATTTAGTTTGTTTCTTTTTAACTTCCATTATTTTATTTTTTTAATATGTAATGAAACTAACTTTTTTAATACCCCATTTAATGAAGGATGTCACAAATATCCCATTCGCATTACTTTCCATTGGTACTTTTCACCATGTATTTCAATTTAATCACCATAAAATTTAAAGATGAAATTATTTTTGATATTTTTATTATCTTGGAAAACCTTACCTAAATTGGTAATGAACAATTTAATCAATAATTAATTGTTTCGTACATTAAAAAGAGACTTCGATAATGTTGTGAAAATGTTATGATAAAGGTATCCATTTAATGATCATGATAATTCTTTCAATTTACACATGTCAGTGTAACATCACCTTATTTATATTTTTTTTCTTTCTCCTTAGAAACATCTCAGATATGAGACTTAATGTTTTATCATTCATGCCCTGGTGTAGCGACCACAACTGGAACCATATGTTGATGAAAGCATAATGATATAATTATCATATTCTTCTTACATTATTCTCTTGTTAGCATCTTCATTGTCACTTCTTGAGGTTGTTTAATAATGTTAGGGACACTTCCACCTTGAGTTTCTTATATCATAACACTATGCACAAGAGCATGTATTATTCATCGATACTCATGTCAGTGAGGACATTTAATTTGTCCAATATTTATTGCAATTTTATACATGTGGTATAAATGGCATATTTTACAAAAAAATAATTTTAGCATATTAGTGACCTTTATCTAGATTAACAGTTTAGACATTTTGAGTATATAATTAATTTAATATCTCCCATTATTTTATCAAATTCTACGAACACTCTGTACTAGAATACAATTACTCTATCAATTGAGTATTCTAAAGGCATGGATACCTGAACCACCCCTCATAGACTTCAAGCTATGGCTATGAGACAACATGGAGTGTTCCAGGTAGGCTTTTGGCGGGCCAACCACATTAACATGTGGTTCCTTGATCTGTTGAGTGATGTCTCAGATTCAAAAAACAGAACATGATTTACTTAACACTTGTCTCTATAATGATAGCATGTCAGCTATGTATAATCGTTACTAGAAATTTAGTTATATAGACCCATCATTCTTATAAAGACTCCCTTATAGTAAGAGACACCCTCAGCTATGTCATGTAAAACACATCAAAAAACCAGTTTTGTCCATATTTGAATGATGGAAGGTGGTTATGCCATAATATATCATTGAGGATTTTATAATTTTTAATGTGATGGAAGAAATCATTTTTTATTTTTATAAGAACATTCTATGTGATAACACTCATAACTAACCATGAAAAAATAGAAAAAATTAACCACACCATTTGTTTGATTTATCTTGCATGCTCATTTATTATTAATCAATGTGATCACCTATTAACTACACATTCTCAAAAATAAAAAACCATGAAAAATATTAAGACTACATCATGAGCTGGTATTATTGGTTGATATGTTGATTGAATAATGGAACAACAGAAACCCTAGGGGTAAGTACCTTATGTTTCATGGCATGAAAATAAAATTGAATCGTATGTCCCTCCAATGTATCCAACTCCTATCTGGTGTTTCACTAGGACTCGACATGAACTACATCACTACTCATATCATCATTATACAATGTTATTCGCTTTCATGTGAGGGGATCTAGAGAGTAAAATATACCACTCTAAGAAGTGGACACACATACCCTTATACTTAAAAAGACACTGATATGATAAGCATACAACACTTTGATTAACTAATTATTAAAAACCGATATGCAATAATTAAATAAATAATTGAAATAAATAAACATACAATATACATGAATTAGTAGTATTAATCTAGTGATTATAATATGCATTAAACTCACGTATATTAACTAAATGAATAATTAGAATTAAACTTGTAAGAAACCAGTTCTTATTTTTGAGGTACGAGTTTCTTCCATTCTCTTTTCCTTAAGTGTTTTTGAGAAAATAAATAAATGGGGAAAACTTTTAAATTTTGAGACTAGATGTCGTGTACTTTTCCACACACTGTGTGGGATGAGTACACAGGGTGTGTAGACTTGTTGGAGACTAAGGGTGTAAAAGCCGACTACACGCCATGTAGTGGTCCTTTACACGTCGTGTAGTCAGTCGGCAGATGAAATAGTAAGGCAGTGGGTGCAGCCACCAGCTAGGTGATAGTACACGCTATGTAGTCGGTGATTCACACTGTGTACTCATGTCGACGGATGAACAGTTTGGCGGTGCCACCAGAGGAACAATTAAATGATGGAAGTACATTCCATGTAGTCAAATGTACCCACCGTGTACTTTGTTTATTTTGCGTTAAATGGGAAGTATCCAACCCGGTTCATAGTATTGTCTTAGAACCTAAAGGGAGATTGGGAGAGGATGTCCAAACCTTCATGGATCTTTAGATCAAGCATCGGGAATCCGTTTCCACTTCCGTTAATCATGTTGGAACCGTGCGGGTAAGCCCTCCCTTCTCCTGGCGTAGTTCTTGCCAATTTATCTTCTAATTGAATTTATTTGAGTTTGAACGATTTTTCTTCTACATTAGATCTATGTTGTTCTTGTGCATTTCTGGAAGCGACGTTCGTGTATTTTGATCAGGGTATTTTTATGTAGGTGGCTTGGTTATTAATTTCCAACTTTTGTGTGTTTGTGTAAATTTTTGTGCCACGAACCCATGTTGGGGTATCGTGTGGCTGTGACCTTGGCTATTTGAATACCTATATTTGTATAGGTAATACAATGTGATATTAAAATGTAGTTTGGGATTTCTGCTTGGAGCTAGGACCACCCCGGGGGTGCGTTCCTCTGTTTAGTCGTTTGGCAAGGATACCCAAGGGTATGCCATAAAATAGTGTTATTTAAATTTCCTTGAGGGGAATTGTTTTTGAATAGCATATTTACATATTGGGAATGGATTGGTTACATTCACCTTAGGGTAGTGTTCTTTTCAGCCTGAGGGTATGGTTTGTTTATCCTAAGGCCAAGGTACTGCTTAGCCTGAGGGAAACGTTCTATTAGCCTAAGATAAATGCCTAAGTGCAAGATTCTGATTACCTGAGGGTTTCGTTTCAGTTTGGCCTGAGGGAAAGATTCTATTTCACCTGAGAGAAATGCCTGAGGGCAAGGTACTATATAGCCTGATGGAAAGCCTGAGGGCGTGGTTTTACTATATTAGCCTGAGGGCATGGTTTTTAATGGCCTAAGGGCTAGGTTCTGTTGAGAACAGAATTTTATTAAATTAAATGGTTTAGAGAATAATAAAATGGAAATATAACTGGTAAAGTATGTTACTTTTGAGTAATGCTTATTTTATTTCGTTTTTACTACTGCGCATATTTGTTGAATATTTTCCACATAGTTGGGCACGAGCCTTTGAAGGGTGCCTACTGGGATTTATTTCTCACACCCTGTTTGGGGTCATGTCTTCGTCCCCCTAACAGATTATATTTCTGTAGGTGTGGGTAAGGGAAAGGGTCCCTATACAGATAGCTGATTATTTCTGAGGTGTAGGGGAAAATGGGACCGAGCTTAGGCTCGCGATGCAACTGACTATTTTGGTTTTGTTTTTTTGTACTCTGTATCGTATTGTACTTATTTGTAACATGTTCTGGCTGTTTTCGTAGAACATGAGAAATTTTGTATCATATCTATATCACTGGTTGGTTATCTTTTACTATAGTTGTTATATTAAAAATGTGTATGGTTTATTGTTTTCACTGTAGTTGTATGCTGATTATTTTATTCCGCTGCGCTACATGTTGACGAATGAGGGAATATTTCCCCACTATCGGAACTAGGCCCTTACTGCTAGTCAGTAGCCTCTGGTGTTTGGGGAAATGCTCTTGAGGTCACATAGCGAACTGGGCTTGGGGCACCAATTGAGTGTCACCCGAAACAGGGATGTTACAAAGTGGTATCAGAGGGGTTTTTTTCATTGACATACTATTTGGAGACATAGTCAGGGATAGGATTGGAATGTTAGTTGGTAATACGCTATGCCCGAGCATAGCTAACCGTGTACAGGGAAAATCCAATTTACCACGTATTTCAATTTTACTGATTTTGAAAATTACAGTTGATTTGATTTTCACCGTTGGGTGACGAACTTGTAATTGTGCTGTTCATACTTTATAAATGGGTTCTATTTATTTTCAACCTGATGAGATGAGGGTATGCCATCTCATGCATCCTTTAGGCACATGAAATAAATCACATTCCATGCATAGTTCCATTTCATGTAGGTGCATTAGAACTTGCATGTTAT
This sequence comes from Viscum album, assembly GCA_963277665.1. Lineage (NCBI taxonomy): Eukaryota > Viridiplantae > Streptophyta > Magnoliopsida > Santalales > Viscaceae > Viscum > Viscum album. The sequence continues at coordinate 1,108,069,173 of OY728146.1, read as the reverse complement.
TGTGATAGTTGTTGTGCTAGAAAAGCATGGTGTTGTGATATCTGCTTCATAAATATCTGCTATGTGATAGGGTATTTCTGTATAATCTTATTGATAGAATGGACACCAAACTTTGGTTTTTGTCTAGTATGGGCCCCTATTGACCGGAATTCGGTGGATCATTAGCTGTTTATTTTGTTATAACACAGATAAGATGTCATACCTTGATTCGTGGGGAGTATGGGTACTGACGGATCAGAATTTGACACTTAGGTGTTGTTTTTCGGTACTTTGTGGGTACCGGGAAGTTTCTGAGGCATACTGTCCGGAAAAACCAGTATACACGCCGTGTATTTCCTTAAACATTCCGTGCATGACCTTATGTTTGGGAAGAAAAGAAAACTTTTTGAGTACATGCCCAGTATGCTATGTATAGGCCGTGAAGTCTCTTCCTGTGTCATAGACCGTGTGGGCAAGGACACGGGGAAGGGAAATGCTTGGGGCGAACACAGTGTGTACTGGAAGTACACGTCGTTTAGTGTTCACCCGGAGTCCGCCCATGTAACTAACAACACGTATGGAGGAGACCTTAACACATACACACCGTGTCCACTATGGAACACGCCGTGTAGTCTGACCTGGGGACCTGACCATGTAACTAACATCACGTGTTCGTGTAATACTCTTGGATACACGCCGTGTATATATAAAACATGTCGTGTAATGTGAGCTATGTGTCTGACCGTGTAACTAACAACATAGGTTGGGGAAGCTCTTCTAGTACACATCGTCTACCTCTGGGACATGCCGTGTAGTCTTGTCTGAGCATAGACGGTCTAGACATAGCCGTGTGGCTAGAGAACGGGGTAGTGTACACGCTGTTTATGGGTGTCACACGTCGAGTAGTATCAAGACGAGTCATCAGCCGGATCAAAAGCCACACAAGCAGTTAGAAAATTACACTATACACGCTGTGTAGTCAGTATACACGCCGTGTAGTTTTGTTGAGCAGGAGCCGTGTGGATTAGCTGTGTAGAAGGACCCGAGTAGGGAAGAGAAGTCAGGTACACACCGTGTAGTCAGTATACATGCTGCGTAGTCTTGTTTTTTAAATTCTAAATGCCTTCTTCCTACATTTCCCCTTTTAGTTTCATCGTTTTCAGTCATTGATAATCTTTTTCTAATGGTGTGCATTTGACATTGTAGTGTCATGCCGTCGAGATGACCGCATGTTGTTCACCTGGAGATCAGAAACAATTATACTCCAGAGATGGTGGGCCATGGGCTACCAGTGGAACCTCCAGTAGAGCCAGATGCAACGCTAGTCATTATACCAGACATAGGCATGGAAGCGCAGTTCCATGAAAGATTTATGCGGTTCATTTAGACCTTTCAGGGAGCACTGGAGGCTACCAGATCTATGGAAGAGATGACTTGTGTCTTCCAGCAGCAGCATCTGCCATTGTTCTCTGGGGATGGTAGACCACAGGCTGCAGAATCTTTGCTTGGGTATATGTATACTATCTTTGAGCATCTTGAGATGCCTCTAGGACAGAGGGTCAAGCTCGCGACGTACATGCTGTGTGATTCCTCCAAGAGGTGGTGGGATGTTACCACCCAATCAGAGCATCACAGCGACATGGCATGGGAAGATTTTATGGCAGTCTTCTATGACTTCTTCTTTCTAGAGACACTGAGAACAGATAGAGATCGAGAGTTCATGAATCTGAATCAGGGTACTATGCCGGTGATGGATTATTCTTCTCATTTCACTGAGCTTCAGCATTTGTCACCCGTTATGGTGGGTGATGAGACGCTGAGGGAGAGATGCTTCGAGGATGACCTTTGGTATGACATATGAGCACTGGTGAATGTTTTTAGGTTTCCTTAAGTACATTATATTGTGAACAAGGAACTGATTATCATGAAGAACCTATGGGAAGCTAGTGGTGTGGGACATGGCTGTTCAGCACCAGTTTCTGGTACTATTCCTACTGGAAAGAGGAAGTGACAGATGGACTTCTCTCAAGGTAGAAGTACCAGCCAGATGAATGTTTCTGGTGTGCCGATCATGTGCAACCAGTGTGGAAAGGAGGGGAACAAGAGTCCTCAGTGACTACATGACCCAGTGGGGTGTTGATCTTGCTGCATGATGGGTCATCTTCAGTGCTATTGCAGGGCGTGTCCACCTGTAGCTAGTGAGAGGGGTTCTATGTAGACTCCACAAGCGGGAGCAGGACTAGTAGATTCTTACCAGTTGGGTAATTGGAATACGTCGGGGAGTGCAGGCAGAGATGGTGGTTGTGGCCATGGAAGCCAGACACTAGGATCTCATAGGCAGCAGGGCGGGACAGCTCATGGTAGCCAGGCTGTGTCACACAGCTGCGACACTGGGCAGGCATATGTAGTGCAACAGACACTACATGAGAAGGATCCCGGACCTTCTACTCTCAGAGGTACTATTCTAGTAGCTTCTGTCTTATATTCAGTACATTTTGATACGGGCGATACACATAGTTTCATATCTGTGGCCGTTGTGTAGAGACTAGGCCTCTGTGTTTATTCTTCTTCTACTTTTATGATGCCAGACACACTGTTGGGGACTAGAACGGCTGGTGTGCATCAGTGCATGGACTGCCCCCTTGAGGTTGGTAGGTGTCACTTCCTTTGGGAACTCTATGTCTAAGAGATTAGGATCTATGATTTCATTCTCGGGATGGTCTGTTTGGTTCCCTTTCGAGAATTTGTATACTGTTATCATCGCAAGGTGAGTTTCACATCACCAGAGAGCATAGAGTTTCTATACAAGGGAGAGTGGGATGTTCAGGCGAGTCGAGATCGACCAGAGCATCATGGGTGAGGTGGAGTCACATCCCAGATTTTGAGTTTATATTTGAATTCTCATGGGACTTGTCAGGAGGATTTCCCTCCAGTAGTTGACCTTTTTAGGGATGTCATTCCGGATGACATTTCAGGTCTACCTCCGAATCGTGAGGTGGATTTATATATTGATCTTGTGCTAAGAGCAACAACGGTGTTCATTCCTCCTTATAGGATGGCCACACCTAATTTGAAGGAGCTCAAGAGGTAGTTAGAAGAGTTACAGGCAAAGGGTTTCATCTGACCCAGTACTTCACCTTGGGGTTCACCGGTCCTCTTTGTAAAAAAGGTGGATGGTACCCTAAGACTCTATGTGGATTATCGAATTCTGAACCACTTGACGGTTAAGAACATATATCCCATGGAAGGATTGATGATCTTTTTGATCAACTTCATGGAGCATGAGTGTTCTCAAAGAATGACTTGAGATCAGGATATCACCAGCTGGGCGTTAGACCATCTGATATACCTATCACAGCATTCAAGAGCAGGTATGGTCTATACGAGTATATGGTTATGCCATTCGGACTCACGAATGTGCCATAAGTTATAATGGCTTTGATGAATCATTTGTCCCATCCCTATCTGGACTCTTTTGTGGTAGTATATGTGGGAGATATCTTGGTGTACTCTCACACACAACCTGACCATGTCACCCATATTGAGATCGTTTTGAGTACACTGAGAGAGCATTATCTATATACTAAGATCTCAAAGTGCCACTTTTGGATGGACTAGACTCACTTCCTGGGTCATATCATCTTGGAGGTAGGAGTTGCAGTAGACCCAAAGAAGGTGAGAGTAGTAGTTTCCTATGAGCATCCCAAGAACGTCTTTGAGATTCGGAGTTTCTTAGGGATGGCTGGTTACTACAGCTGCTTCATACAAGACTTCTCTTTCCTAACAACACCGTTGAATGGTTTGACTATGAAAGGGTGTAAAGTTTGTTTTTTCAGAAACATGCGAGAAAGCATTTCAGGATTTGAATAGGAAGATGGACATCATCAACAGTCGTGATATTTCCAGAGCAAGGGAAGAGCTATACTGTTTACTGTGATGCATCAAGTATTGGACTAGGAGTAGTGTTGATGTAGGTTGATAGAGTTGTTGTGTATGGTTCTCTACTGTTGAGGACACATGAGAAGAATTACCTAACACATGATCTCGAGTTGGATGCAGTGGTTCATGTGATGCGCTATTGGAGATATTATCTATTGGGAGAGTTTTTTGTGGTTTTCACCGATAAAAAAAGTCTCAAGTACATCTTTACACAGCGTGACATAAATCAGAGGCAGCGAAGGTGGGTCGAATACCTGCATTCCTTTGATTTTGAGCTTGCCTATACACCTAGTAAAGGTAATGTAGTAGCTGATGCACTAAGCAGGAAGACTCAGATACAGGCTGTGCTGAAGGCCAATGGTGAATGGAAGCTTATGGCTTTGTTCTATGAGATGCAATTGGAGGTGCCCGAAAATCAGGGGAAGAGCTCTCTTTCATCTTTAGTTGTGACCTCTACCATCCTGGATAGAGTGAGGATGAGACAGTTGTCTGATTCAGAAGGCCTAGTTCTATGGGAGTCGGTGGCATGTGAGGACCCTACTCATGGGTGGACGATAGGCGAGGATGAAGTTTTGAGTTTTCATGGACGAGTGTGGGTTCCAGAGGATATACATGAGGATATGATGTGAGAGTTTCATGCGTCAGCTTGGGCAGTTTGTCCCAGAGTTACCAAGATGTGCCGTGACTTGAGACGTCAGTACTGGTGGCCGGGTATGAAGAGGGAAGTAGCTGGTTTTGTTGCAAGATGTTCCACCTGTCAGCATGTGAATGAGGGGCATCAGAGGCCAACTAGACTGTTACAATAGTTACCCATTCCAGAGTGGAAATGGGATGATGTCGCGATGGACTTTGTGACTAGATTGTCGATGTCACCTCGATACAAGGATGCCTTGTGGGTTGTTTTGGACAGATTTACGAAGGATGCTCACTTTTTGCAATAATGTTTTGTGAATCATTCCCAATTAGGGTATATAAATGTTTTCTTCTGTTGATATCATCATCATACACATGATTGAATTTGATATAATTCTCATTATGGATTGGATTTTAGACCATGATGCAAAAATTTATTGTAATAATAAGGAGTTTACTATATTTGATACAGATGATAAAGAACACCTTATCTTTAGAGATGAATCATCACCACCTAATTCTTATCTAGATCCACCCCAAGTAGCTGAACTAAATTCAATTATTGGAGAGTAATAGAATGAAATAACTATGGGTGGGGAAAAGAATTATCAAATTGAAGATGTACCTATTAGGAAGGAATATGTTGATGTGTTTCCAAAATATTTACCGGGATATCCTTCAGAATGAGAAATTGAGTTTTCAATGGATTTAATTCCTATTTCAAGGCCCAAAATGAACACCCCTTATAGAATGGTCGCTGTGGAATTAATGGAAATAATGAAACAACAAGAGGAATTGATTAATAAGGGATTTATTCTCCCTAGATTTTCTCCATGGGGAGCCCCTGTCCTTTTTGTTTAGAAGAAAGATGGATCTACGAGGTTGTGCCTTAAGTACAGGGAGATAGACCCTATAACAATAAAGAAAAATTATCCCCTAAATCGCATTGATGATTTATTTGACCAACTTCATGGAGCTCAATATTTTTCAAACATTGACCCTTGATCTAGATTACATCAGTTGTGCATGATGAGGGAAGACATTCTAAAGACATCATTTTGAACTAGGTATGAGCTTTACGAGTTTATAGTAATTCATTTGGGATTGACTAATGCACCCTATGTATTCATGGATCTAATGAATATGATTTTCTAGGAATATCATGATGACTTTATAGTGTTATTTATTGATGATATCATGGTATAATACAAAAGCAACAATGTTCAAATAAAATCACCTATACATTATCCTGAAGACTCATAGAATAAATGAATTATATTGGATGTTTAGCAATTGTCAATTCTGGCCTAAAGAGATTTACTTTCTTGGCCATATCATCTCGATGTATTGAATATTTGTTGATCCTTAAAAGACCAAGGAAATCCATGAATGGCCAGCACCAATGAGTATAACTGAGGTATGCAGTTTTATTGGTTTAGTAGGTTATTATTGACGTTTCGTCCTGAATTATTCCCGATTGGAAAGCCCATTAACCAAGATCACATGTAAAGGGTTTAAATTTGTTTGGGAAAAAGAGTGTGAAGAATGTTTGGAATAATTGAAGAGAATATTATTAAATGATATTATATTGACTCTACCATCAGGGAATGACGAGATTGTTATTTATTGTGATGCTTCAATGAAAGGGATTGGTTACATCCTTATGCAGAATGATAGAGTTATTTCCTATGCAACACAACAGCTGAAAATTCATGAACAAATCAATAATACTCATGATCTAATGTTAGCATATATAATAATTTATTTGTAGATATGGATACACTATCAATATGGTAAAAATTGTGAGATTTATACTAATCACAACAGTTTTAAGTATACTTTTTCACAAAAAAAACTCTATATGAAGAAAAGGCGATGGTATGAACTACTCAAGGATTATGATTGCACTATACACTACCACCCAGAGATGGTAAATAAAGTGGATGATGCTTTAGGTAGAATGGATCATGGAGTTTTGAAAAAGATGAGAGTTAAAAAGGATTATATATACATGGATCTAGAAATGATGGATATCGAAATAACCATTGAAGGTGAAATATCAATTCTTTTTCAAATGGTTTGCAAACTATGTTTACATGAAAGTATAAAAAGTTATCATGATGATGATGAGGAGTTTCAAAAGAATATTAAATCTATTAATAACGGGATATTGAGTGACTTCTTATATGATTATGGAATTATGAATTATGGGAAGAGACATTGTGTTCCCAATATAACTCATCTAAAAAGTGAATTGTTGGATGATGCTCATAGCTCCAATTTCTCTATACACATTTGGAGCAAAAAATGAATAGATATTCGAAGGGAAATTTTTAGTGGGATAACATGAATAAGGAGATTGCTGATTTTTTGTCAAGATGTATGGTTTTTAAACAACTGAAAGCTGGAAGGAAACCTCCTGGAAGAGTAATGCAACCTATCCTTATACCTGATTGGAAATGTGATAATATTACGATGGAATTTGTCATGGGACTACCAAATACTCCTAGAAGGAACGATTCAATATGAGTCATTGTTGATAGTCTTTCCAAGTCAAAACAATTTCATTCTATAAGAGATTATTTACCAGTTGAACATTAAGCAATACTATATATTAATGAAGTTTTAAGACTTCATGGAGTACCCCTATCGATTGTTTCTAATTTTGATCCCCCTTTTACATAATGATTCTTGAGAAGTCTTCAGAAAGTCATGTATACTGAACATCATTTGAGCACTACCTACCACCCTCAAAATGATGGACAGTCAGAATAGACTATTCAAAACATATAAGACATGTTGAGATATTTCCCACTTGACATACAAGGTATGTGAGATCAATATTTACCTATAGTATATTTTTCCTATAACAATAGCTTCCATTCATGTATTTAGATGGCACCATATAGAGAGTACTATGGACAGAGGTGTCACACACCAACTTGTTGGGATGATGTTTGTGAAAGAAAACATGTAGGTCCAGAACGTGTTGAGGAAATGTTGGAAAAGGTGAAGGTAATCCAAACCCACATTAAATAATCTCAATGTAGGCAAAAGAGTTATGCTAATAACCAACGGAAGGATGTTGAATTTCAGGTAGGAGATCATGTTTTCTTGAAGGTATTTACTTGGAAAGGAATTATACATTTCATAAAGTAGGGAAATTTTAGTCCCACATACCTTAGCCCTTTAGAAATACTAGAATTAATTGGGGTTGTAGCATACCATTTGGAAAAGCCACTAAGTATCTCTAAAGTTCATGATATGTTCCATGTATCACTGTTGAGAAAATACAAGCATAACCCAATGTATGTACTTACCTATGATGAACTATAATTGGAACCTGATCTTTCTAATTGTGAATAGCATTTTCAGGTTCTTGATAAAAGAGAACATGTGTCGAGAAAGCATATGACTCGTCTAGTAAAAGTTCTACAGAGAAACCATAAGATGGATGAGGCAACGTGGGAACCCAAGGAACATATCATGGAGAACCACCCAAATCGTTTTATGCAGTAATAATCTAGAAATTTCAAGGGAAAAATTATTTGAAGGAGGGAGAATGTAACACCCCAAGATTCCAGGACATGGTTCCCTTTAAATAATTCAATAGCTTGCGTTGTACGGAACTTCGATATTCTATCACATCACGACCAATCAAACTAGCCATTATGAATAATAATACTCACATTTTGGAATTTTATCAATTTTTTCTTTCAAAATGGACTTCATTTTTGGGGTCTGAATATGAAAATTATTTTATGGAGAATTTTTGGTTTTCTTCGGAAAAAATTCAGTTTTTGATGAGTAGTGATAAATACTAAATTTTAATTAAAAACAAATTTCATAATCCAAATAATTTATAGTGATAAATTATAATATTTCGTGGATTATATGTATAATAAGATTATATTTTTACCATTTAATCCAATGTTGGTCATTGGACATAATTTCACATTTAAACTGGACAAAATCAAAAGTCAATCTTTTGATAATTATTATTTCTTAAAAACATGCTTTTTGTTTTGACAACAGGATTTAATTTTAAATTAATTTCTTCCACTTATGTGTTATGAATTTAGAAAAATAGATTCCAAATATTGAATCAGGAGGTCCAAATTGTGTAAATTGGTAACTTTTAATTTTATACATTTTGTATAATTACTTCGGTAAATATTTTACTTAACACGATTAAAGGGTAAATCCGGTAAATAAGCATAAAAAATAATATTATAATTAAATTAAATTACCTTAAATGTGTTATAACCCTATTTCTGATACACGAATGACCATGGGCATCCTTGGGTCGATTTTGGGACCCCAAGGAGCCACTTTTAAGTGATTATGGCCCTTTATATTAATTAAGTTAAAGTAAATACCAAAATGAAAAAAGCATATATCTTTTAGTAAATTAATTTTTACATAGGGTTATATATGTTATCTCTTTGAAAATAAATATTAAATAGAAATATAAAATTATTTCCTACAAAAAGGTATTTTATTTATAATTTTTAGATATTGAATAATTAAATTTATTTATGACATAATTATGATACAATATTTTCCTTATTAATAAAAGAACCAAATTAAATGTATTATAGATGTTAAAATAAATATAATTTGAAGGTTTTGATTCCATGAACGAATTTTATAGGTTAATTTGACATGTGAGGATTGATTAATTTAATTTTTTTTCGAAGTAATAATGCTGTTAGAATTTAACACAAACAAAATATCAAATAGTGTCATAATTGACAAAAAACCATTTTTTAAGAAATATTATATTACTAATTGATATTCAATTCCAAATAAACTATGGATCTACCAAAAGTATTAAATAATTTTATATATGTCATTAATGAACCTCTAGAGGTTATTTTGGATGTTTTGTGTTTGTTTATTAACCATATATTTTAAAATTATAAGCAGACATAGTAAATGTCAAACTAGTTAACTAAGAGTTAAATATAAAAGATAAGGTTAATATAGTGACCCGAACCTATCTAAAACCTATTTTTTGAGCTTTTCTCAACCCATAACCACCTTATCCTTTAAATAAATTATTTTGGAGACATTATAAACCGAAAATGTATTTATTATAAAATAATATTTCTATCTTTTCCAAAGGTTCCCCACACCCCTCTTATAAATGGGAACTTCACCTTCACTCAAATTCACTCCATCAAAGCCATTTGTGTCTTCCCAACACTACCCAAATATCTTCTCAAATTTACTCCCTTAATCATAGAGGCCTTACATTAGTCAGAAATCCAACCAATGAAACCCTTTTGATCAAATCAAAAGGATGAACTGGAAGAAGATGTAAATATTTAATCACCTCATTCTAATTAATTTCTTCTTCCCCTTCCTCTTTCTTTGTTTTTTCCTTTCTAAAAAAATAACCCTAGTATATTATATATATTTTGATGTTATTATAAATATTTTACAACCAAATTCATTATTCAATCCATCCTTTCAATGATATGTCACCATACATGCGTACGTACGGCTTACTGTCTCCATGTCGTCGTGTAAATGTTATTCAATACATTATTATTTGTATGGGTATAATAATGATGAATAATTGAGGTAAATAATAAATATAACATGATTCTGATTCTGTATATATGATATACTATCCAATTATATATTATTTTAATATCAAAATAATGATATTGTCGCTCGTGCGTATGTACGGATTACCGTCTCCATGAACGTGATGAGATTCATTCCCCATCGTATCCATTCAAGACTAATTTTTATTTGATGATTAAAAATAATGTTTAAAGACTTAATATAATATTGAATATGAATAAGATACATCATATCCACAACAAAATTTATTTGTATAACAAAACATATAAAGGAAAATGAATCAGTTAACACCCGAAATGACGATACTTCTGAAATATCATTAACAAAAAAATATTAGAAGATTATATATATGATATAATATTAATGTATATGGTTCCTGTATAATTTAATAACAATTATTTCACCATTATTCAGGATGTTAACCTACCCTCAACCCAGGAAAAGAAGAGGTTAAGGATTAATTTCACAATCTATTCATTATTCGAGGTTGTTTATACGTAATTATCTACTGGGACATCTTAATCATTCACATAAATTCATCTTAAAAATGTATTTGAAAAAATTTCTAATATTTACTAGAAAATGGGTTTACGAAATTAATACCCTTTTTTACCTTATATGTTTTTAAAGGAAACATTCTATCATTTCTAAAAATGGTACTTTATGACCTGTTCAACAAAATTATGGTAAGAATGTTTTTTTAACTTATACAGTAGGTGTGGCTATTTGCTGCCATTATAACATCATTGAAGCTTCACATAAAATTTTATATGAAAATTTAGAAATAAATGTTTTCTATATAATTATGTGACTCTTTAATTTTTACAAAATAGAAAGAGATATTTCTCTAAAAACGTTTTTTATTTCATCTATGCCAACATCCTTTGATGAATTTTAAGCTTATTTGAAGTTGATTTATTTTGATACAAAACTTCCATATTGTATTGATAGTTTTGTGATATATTTGACTGTGAATGTGTTATTTTTACACCATTCATGGTATATGGATAAATTATTGACATTTCATATTCAATTTTTAATACGAATGATTATGTTATCATTAATGCTTTTCATATGAGGAATGCATTGGACTTATTAAGTGACAGGTGGAGCCTGCTATATATCCTCGATGCATTAGTAGGTCTCATGAGACAAACAAGTGTCTAGGCACAATTCCTTGAAAAAATCTTATTTGTAGTCTTGGCACAAGGCTTTGACTATGTGGTTTTGAAGTCTGGAATTATACATTCCATCATTATGAAAGTGGATATTGATATTGCATGTCATTATTCAAATAGTATAATATCCATTTGAATAAGTAAATGGAATTATTTGATTTTATCTTTTCCATATTATGATGTAGTTCATGTTTAAAAAATTTTTGTTTTAGTCTTATACATTTCCTTAAATGTTTATGCTTATTTACGAATGTTTCCACTATATTGTTACCCTTAATGAGCATCTGAGCTCACCCCTTTCTATGTTTTATTTTTCCCAAGATGTAAAGAGGTATTTTATGACTGACTTGTAGAGATAGTCTGAAGGGATATGAGTGTGTTATATAGAAACAATGTTGTTTTAGTTTTTCATTTTATAATGTAATGAAAAACTTATGAATGTATCTAGTATTTCCCAGGATACTAAACTGATCATTAATTTAGGACAAGATTCCCATGCATCAGGTTAATGTTATTTAATAATTCACCATATTTGGGTAACAGAGGAGAGGGCCTTACACATTCGGATCATATCAACATCCTCTATAGGTTTAAATGGAAATTTACTAATTTCTTTGCAATAAAATCAACATGTGTCCCTATGATTCCACTTGAAGGATCCATGCATGCAGCGAAAGCCCCAAAATACAGTTTTTCTATAAATTTCACAGACTATTGATATAATATTATCGATGTTAGGGAAAAGAATCTCGGTTTATGCTATGGATAATGGGTGAAGAGTTTTAAGCACAAAAAAAACCGTAAAATATATTGTTTAATCCTATTCCGCACATGACGTCTTCTCATAATGGACATATCCATACTCAAATAATCTGAAGTCAAATTCCTCTATATCACACCCACCCACTTCAAGGAATCCATGAGAGTTCCAATTGTCATTATCCGGGTGCCAGCGTAGAGCAACAATGACTCCTTCAACACGCAGATGATCACTGCATCGCTTCACTTGCATGCTTGAGAGAGAGCTCCATCCAAGCTCCATGGCTCTAGAGAATATCCCTCTAGGATTGGGAAAGAGAAGAGGAGGGATGGAGGTAGTTAATTGTCTCCAGGAAATTCCTTTCCTACTCTATTTATTGAGTTAAATGAAATTATTCAAAAATGCCTGACATGCCCTTGAACAATTAATCACAATAAAAATAATATTTCAACTATTTTACTAAGTCAGAAATAATATTCATCGTTTTTATCAGTATCTTGTAATATATTAGATATATTACATGCTAATAATTAATTCATTAACTCATCTATTACTCTCATAAATATTAATTGATCTTTTAATATTTTAATATTTGATCAAATAATATTTTTTCAGGTATTTATTTAAAAAATGTAAGTAAATAAATTCATTACTTGTTATTCTAAACATGAATAATATAAATTTATTTATTTCATTGGTGTTTATTTTTCCATAGAATAATTCCGAAACCCAGTGGTGGAGCCCACTACATTCAAATTTTCTATTCAACTGAATATGGAAGATTCTCGAATTCGATATTGTGTGTGACCCTCTAAGCCCTTATCATGATAGGAGAGAATATTATTCATAGTCCAAGGGAAGGATCAAGCAAGAAATCATGGACAACAAAGAGGTAAGGAGTCTCACAACTATAACAGCAAACCTATGAACCCTCACTTGGAAATATAATCTATTTTTCTATAATATATCATAAATCATTACTCACTAACGTGCCATCACTAGTTTCTAGATTTATTGTTTGTCGGTATAATTGGATAGATATTCCCTCGACTGTCATGACTATGGTCTTACGAAGGAACTACCATCCTAATCTACATGGTATGACATATATTACTTCCATATTCCATAAGATACATATACATTCATGGTGATTCAACCAATTACATGCCTCCAATGATACAACTAGTAGAAACTACCTCGCCACAACTTCATTTCCATGGTTTTCATCTTGAATCAAAGTGAACTTTTAAATGAGATACATTTGTAACAATTAGATTTCAGGATCCCATTACACATGATCATAGATAGGAACATCTAATTTCACTTGAAACATGTGGTGATTCTATTGGTGGGTATGTCCTCATGATCTTACAACTAGAGATCACCATGTTAGAACTTCAAGAGAAGAAGTCTCAATGCTTACGAGCCCACAACACATGATAGTAAAACATCAACAATGTGTAATTTTTATTATGTATCTATAATACAGAACATATATTTAAGTTTAATGTGGTAGTATTTAGAGGTTATCATTATAGTCTGGGATCTACTATAACATTTCTATATGAAAATTAATCATTGGAAATTACTATTTAAATTGGGGACATAGAAAATCCTACACTATAATGGTAAGATGACATCATGTATAACTAGCTTTATACCTTATATGGTAATCAAAAGCACTAAATAGTTTTGCCTTGGGAACCAACTATTTCAACATTTATTTGATAGAATGTATGAAGCACAGAACAAAACATACAAGGGAACATAAAACCAAAAGATGTTATAATATAAATAATTTTAATAAATTCAAAAAATAAATATATTTCATTGCACAGAACACTAATTGTATTTATTATTTAATTTAGTAAATATTTTCTTTGATAGATTTCATTCAAAGCTTGACCATGTTCGAGTAAAAAATAATTTTTTATAGTATATTATTCATTAATTTTATAGTTAAAAGCAGGTTGTAAAATTTAGTGGGTATGAAGAAGATTAAAAAAAGTATGAAAATATAAAGTTTATACATGTTCAATAATTATATATTGATTAGAAATAAATTAATAATCATTTAAAATAATATAATATCTTTTCTAAAAAGAAATATTTTCCCAAAAGATAGTTTTATAATGCTTTAAAAAAATTAGATAATATTTTAACACTCATATAAAATCTACTTTAAAAAATAAAATTTATTTTTAAATTTATAGTTCAATAAATTACTTATGGATATAAATTTTTTTATTGTTTTGGAGATGATTCATTTTTTTATGAAAATTGAAAAATAATAAAATTTATTTGAAAAAATACATTTTAAAATTATTTATATGGTTATATTTTATTTGGAATTGTATTTAATATCAATTTAGTTCAATTTTATATCAATTAATCCAATATGTTTCATTTTAGACATTTAAATATTGAATTATTTGTAAAAATACTGTAACCATTTGAACATTTTCCTATTGAGAACCCCATGTTTCCCCCATGTCTGTAGGATTTATTTTAAATTGTATATTTTTTCTAATAATGTAAATTTAAATTGGAGAAATGATTTAAATATTTTGAGTCATCATAATTTATATTATCTAATTAGTTGACATATTTTTTTGACCAAAATTATTAGCAACTACTGCTAAATTTAATTACCATGGTTAAGGTGAAAATGGGATTACCAGGTGTTAAAAAAACAATGAAATGGTAAAATGAATTATAAATTTGTATAAAAATATAATGACGAGGCTAATTAATCCATTAATCCAAAATGGTTCTATAATATTCGATTTATTACTCTGTTGTCATTTGAAAAATATTGGATCACTCAATTATTTTCAAAAATACTAATTGTTTCCTCTCACCCACTTATAAAAGGCCACCACAGTAATATATTATTCACATATTCAAAAAAAAATATTTCCAATAATAACTAAACAATAACTTCCAAAAATACCTCAACACAACATATAATCCTTATTATTGGAATAAATCCCTCCGGGGAAATATTTAGTTCAAACCTAAGGATGATACCATAAGAAGATGTAATATTTTTCAATGAGTGTATTAATTTGATTTATTTCTCTACATCCTTAAATTTTACAAACTAATGATGATATAATATAATCATTTTCCCAATTATAGTATCATTTTGTTATAAAAATTACCTAATCCATTGACAATTCTATAAAATGACTTCTAAAATCATCGCTCATGTGTATAGATGGATACCACCATGCGAACTGATGTCTTTCATTTTTCTATTTCCACCACTTGAAGATTAGTATTTTTATGTATATAAATCACATAAATGATATTTATAAAATATTTATACCTCTAAATTTATTATATCAAAAAATATTTTTAACTTCTATTCCATTAGAGTTATAATAACATCGCTAGTGTGTACGGCGGACTGTTGCCTTGCGAATTGCTGTGATTTTTGATTCACTAACATTTTATATAGAAGGTGATAATGATAATATTAATTATTATATTTTATATAAATGAAATAATTTTAATACAAATTACATTTTTATCTCTTATTTAAGATAACATATATCTTTTACTATCATTCTTTTTCACCCATGTAATGATTTTTACATCGTGCGTGTATCTATGGACTACAACCTTCACAGTATGGGATTACTCACATTTCATCACCACAAAACATGTAAGATATATAATATATTATAATATATTATATATTATATTATGAAAATTATTTCAAGGAAAAATATTAATTAACTCTTTTATATAATCACCATTGAATATGGAAACATTACTCTTGTGTACGCACGATCTACTATATCTATATTTATAACGTAATTATTTTTTATAATATCCTTATGGATTTGTTGTAAAAGTAAAATTGATATAAAAATATGATATTTAATTATTTTTAATTGTTAAAAAGATGAAATATATATGTAATATAAATTCGAACTAAATCTTTAATGATGAATCACACATTAGATAACAATACAATTAACAGCTGAAACAATGAAAACAATAAATGATTATTAATGAAGGATTAATAAGATGATATAAAATGATATATTGTGGTATTAAAAATACTAATACAGGTCAAAAAATTTACTACAATTTTAAAAAAATGTACATGAGTTTATATCATAGTAAAATATAACGGATTGAATGCTATGGGATTTCCTCTCAATTTACATCCCATTGAGAATTGTTTGTTTTTATGAACCAATTAACATTTATGTGGTGTATATGCATCCAAATTGACATGTAAATTCATGTTTAATTCATTATTCATGGAATTATATATTTCAATTTTAATAATTTAATCAAAAGGGAACTAATTTTAAAATTATATATTTGTCAAAGTTTTTGGAGAATCTCACCGTCTTTTGTGATTATTAACATTATCATTAAATTATTAATTTATTATTATAATTTTCCATTAGATATAAAATTTCTCATAAATATCTATATTTGTGTATTATAGATATTATTATTTCCTAAAATTATTAATTTTTTATATATGATGTTTCACTTTCAATGTTATTTAATAAAATAGGGAAATATTGATAAATCCTTATTCTTTACTCAATATGGATATTTGATGATAATCCATATTGTACCTTAATTAAATTGATTATTCTATATTTTAGGAATACTTTAGAAATGGAATCCATGTGTTGGGGAGTATTTATAGAATGGTCAAGGGTGCATCAATAGTCTCATGTGATGAATCTGTTGGCCAAATCAGATGGGTTTTTACCCAAAATGATTTAAACAATATAGATGATAGATATTGATGGTAAATGTATCATGTTCCGGGAATGTATACAATCTAATAATTAATAATTTCCATAATTTGTAAATTTTTAATTATTATCCTTGATATTTTTATAATGATATTATATATGGGCACATCAATTTCTCATTTTTTATTAAATAGAATGTATTTTTAGTTATTTATGATTTCATATTGATTATTTCTTACCCAGTTATTTAAATTTCATGTGTTATAAAATATTTTACATTAAATACTCACTATATATAATTAAAGTTTTTAAATTTTTTTGTTGTGAGTTATTATAACACCCATCTCGAGTTCCACATATCTGTGCCCCATGCCAGTTTGTTACATGATAACATGGAAGCCTTCCCATACACTTGAGGATGTCGACTAACATCCGGGTCAAATATATATATATATCATGATGAGACTATGCCCAGTATATAAAATTCTAATGAAAAAAAAAATTACAAATATCCAAATGATATTAAATAATAACTATAATAAACCCGTAACAATAAATACAAACATCCCAAGATAGTCACATGATAAGAAAACAATATACAAAACCAACGTTGTAAATATTTAATGTTTTATATGTGTCAATTTTAAAATAAATAAACAATAATAAATACATAGATAAATCTAAATAGGGTTCAAAAATCAATTCGGGTTCCCTTATCTATGATCAATACAATATCATCCATATAACATAGTGTTCAATCCCTTATCATGTCCTACAATTTCGAAGACTACATGGGTACTAATCATGAATCCTGAATGTGATATGAGTACAACATAGCAGGACCCCACTAATGGCTTCTATGAAAATTTCAAATATATTACATTGTATGATATTTTATAAATAATAAATCATAAAATAAAAATTAATCAATAAAGATATCAAATTATTATTTAATAAAACACATAATTTCTCAAATTCGTAATGACACTAGAGCCATAAATATCTACTTCTATCCATGATTAAGTCTAAATCATATAATAAGGTACATAACATTTAATTCTAACATGGTTGTCTTTTAATCATTTAATTCCTATTTATATTGAAACAATGGGGGCCTAGAGTAGCAGTCTAGAACATCGTGGGATTTTGGGATAACAGTCCCGGTCTAAAAAATTAGTGATCACATGAAATACATAATTAAATTGGGGCGTAGAGTGGAAGTATAGTACTAAGTGGTTATTTGAAGAAAGCAGTCCCAATCAGAAAACATAGTAACCATATCATATTTCACGATTCAACATTCATAACCACTATTTTAACCATTTCAATATTTCATTTTTCAATAAATTTCATTAAATCATTTATCTTACATTAATATTTTATAAATTATAATTTCAATTATATCATCATACCCCATGGGTCACTATCAATTTCATAATCACATTAGTAAATAAATTTTAAAATGACATTATTAAAAAAAATCATTATCAGATAGGAAAATCAATCAATCAATTAATTTAGTTTGGGATGGAATTTTTCTACCCAATAATTGAAATTTCACAATTACAAAAACACAATTGTAATAAATAATGTGTGATTTGACAGTTAGACCAACTACCTCATTGTAATTAAAGAACATTCACCAATAAAAAATCCCCAATTATATGTAGAGTGATCAAAACCCCAACAATATATAAGATTTAGGAACAATATCTTGGATAAAAATTGAAATAATTAAGATGATTTAAATATTAGACCATAACCATAACCATTGAATAAAAAACTATTCCTCTTAAATATTAAAGAAAGATGAGAGATAGATGAATTCAAATGGGGAAGAAATCACATATAATAGAAGATATAATCCTTCAACCTAATAACCAATTCATCAATAATTGAATTTGATAAAACATTAAGTATTCCAAGGATCCTCCAAAATAGAATTAAAACATCATGGTATGATATAATGTTATTAAGGATAATAATTGACGGGTTTGGTAATTTTAAAATAAATTTTGTGGATTTCATTTTCCTGGTGCATATTTTCCATGTAAGGGGTGAATTATTTTCAAAAACATCTACATTAACGATGGACCACTAAATAGGGGTCACAATGTTTCTCCTATAGGGAAATCATTTGGAAATTTTATACACCAACCATGCTATACTTCCTATTCATTTAAAAATTATTATACAGTTTCTCAGGAATGGATATCTGTTCTCCCTAACCATAAATAAACCATGCACAGTCCCTTGGGCTTCTAAACATCTCTAATATCACCAGAAACAACAACCAAATAATCCAAACCAATGTATATCCAAAAAATCGTTACAGACTACATGAAAATAAATACAAAAATTCCCCAAAAAGAAAATGATAATATAATCTCCCCACCTATTAGTATATCATCCTCAAGATGTACTCCCAAACATCTATTTGATTTCATAGTAAATAGGTTAGGCAACCGGGCTTGCATATCTGCATCCCTCTCTCATTTTCCCTTAAAACACATCCATGTTTCCACATTACTCAAACTATTGACATAATAATTCACTACTAAACTTTCTCACTTCGATCCTTGACATGGATTAGTTTGTCCACAATGGATGTATCAGAATCAAGATCAACATCATTAATATAGATTACATAAGAAGGGTCGGGGTGATACTACTATTTTTTTGAAACATAAAAAGCATCGTTCACATAACTATACTTTTATGGAATATCTAATTGGTATATAATTAGAAAAATCTTCTCTAAAACCTCAAAAGTATAATAATCTTAGGTTCCATCATTCCCAACCAAAAAATCTATCATTTACCCAGTCTAAGTGACACCTAATGGAACAAATGATCCAAGAATTTAAACTCAAGGGGTCATTGATTTTGATCAAAATGCAACTTATAAAAACTGTGTGCCATTGCTAAACATTTTAAAATCAACTTAACTATCTCTGATGCCTCATATAATAGGATGAATCCATCAACTCAAACTCACCTAACACCACCCAACAACAAGATGATAATCTTGGAATTCCATATTGTTCCTCAAATGGTTCCATAGGAATAGTCATGTGATAACTATTTTTATGGATTTTTCAATGAACTATAGTTGATTCTACCAAGACCCAACAAATTCTTGAACACACACCTAAATAATTTCCTCTGATAACTATATAGTATGTTATGAATACCCATATGTCTGTAGGTGGAATTCCATACATAAAAACTACTGTATACTGAGCATCTTCTATAATATCTTATATATAAGAAAATATAACTATGAGTAAATATCTTATACTATAATCTAGAACACCCACAAAGATAGACTATCTCCTGATAATATATGTCTTCCAAATAATTCACTATGAAAGTATCCTCTATAGGAGATAAGTATGCTTTATTAGTCAATCAATCCAAAACAACACAATTTCAATTGTTATTCCATGTAATCCTTGGATAAATAACTATAAAATACATGGTAATTTCATCCAACTTCCATTGCATAGAGGGATACGATAGTAGTAAATACAGTATACTATTCACCATACTCTGGTAGGATCAAAATTGGTGCAATTTTCCAGCACTTCATCAACTCTTGAAATCCACTCTAACATGCTCCATACCATTCAAACATGAATCCATTATTCTAAAACCATAAAAGTGGTGCATCAATGTGTGAAATTAAATCGGTGAATGATCAATAATAACCCTCAAAACCATGAATTCTATAGATTTACAAAAATATCTCAGTATACTCCCATGAACCCTCTTCCAAGACCATCTTCAAGTCTACTGGGACACCTTCATCTACGATTATGTAACCCACAAAATGTACCCAGTCAACCCAAAACATACACACATATATCTTGGTGTATAGATGACACTCACTCGGTGTACTCATGATGATGTCCAACTATTGGGAATTATCTTCATGATTCTTAGAGTAAAGCATGTTTTATCCAAAAATAGAAAAATTATATTTTCTAGGTATGGGAGGAAGGGTTGTATAATTATATTTATAAACTTATCTTGAGAGTTCATCATCCTAAATAATATTACTAAAAAATAATAAAAATTCCATATCTTCGTCTAAAAGACATATGTTGTATATCAAATGGAATAAATATGAAATTATGTTACATGGATCTGTAGTAAACCTTATAAAAAAATCATATCATCTAGTAAAATATTCCATCGATATTAGTAAGAGGATAATAGTTCCTCATAGACATCTTGTTCAAGTTATCATGAAGAACAAATAAATGAAACATCTTATTAGCCTTATTAGGAAAACAAATATGGGGAACCCATGATAATGAAATCATGTTAATAAATCCATTATCCATAAAATATATAAGATAAATATTAATCTATTGAATAAATATTAGGTAAATTATGTATGTTGAAATATAAACTAGTCTAGCTCTAGGAATGAGTTCTATCTTAAACTCAACATACCTCTTGGGCTGAATCCCTGAATAGTCCTCTAGGAACAAATTATAAAAATTTTCCACTATGGTTTGAAAGACATCATTTTTAACAACCAATATATTCTTCAAAAAAACTTATTCATATAAAGTCAGTTCCCCACTATTTTTGACGTGTTGGCCTTACATAGATGTCATGTATTTGCCACTCTCCACGGTGAACATAGAATTTACACTCTGAAGACGTAAAGTCTAATTTACTTTAACAAAAATATCAGTGGGATTCATATGATACCAAAAATTCAGTACCCAAAATCAAGTCACATATTGAGAATTCCTCTTGAGATGCCAATTCTGTAAATATCCCATCACAAATGATTCTCTCTAGCATTTAAAGAACACCCCATTCATCAACATATGGCCCATGACCTCACTCATATCACTGTCTTGATAATCATAACCCCACTCATGAACACCTAAAAAAAATCAAAACATGTACAATTTGGGAAAATATAAATCAATTAGAGGCTTATTTAAGAGATAATCCTCTAGAAATCATAAAATCAACAAGAATAATACATAATAATATTGGTGGAACAGACTGAAAATACCTATTTGAATGCCAAACTGTATGAAATTTTCCTTCCCCTCTTCCCTATAGAACTATTTTGTCCATTAAGATTTACCAATAAAATAATATACGAACTCTTTCTCTATTTCACCACATCCAATCCCTCAACCATAATGTCAATAAGAGCTCCAACTACTTGAAATGTCTATGGTAGATAACCCATTATAGTATAATTAAACCACAATAATATTCCACGATTTCCCATCAATCAAGAGATATTCAATACCTATGAAGGTTACCCATTATGATGCAATATAATCAGTCCATTGGTGGATAGGGAAACTAGCTAGGAATATGAGTGGACCTACCACCTCGGTGGTAATATATTAGATTACTACTCTGAGTAACTGATCATTCCCTATGGCCACTGTTGTTGTAATGTCCATGGTAGAGACAATCATAGCAATAATTACTACTCTTTGAGTATGTACCTCCTAGTTAAACAGGAGAAACCATATACATTCCTCTAGTATTTAACTTTTGCTTACCCTTATAATGAGAATGATTTAACGTCTAAAAGAACTCATTTAACCTAAATATGGTAAACTTGAAGTAAATATCACATTTAATCCCATCATAAAAACTTATAACCAAAATATCATCACATCCCATCAACGTTGTCACAAAGTGAAATAAGTTAGTGAAGTTACCGGTATTGTCTATAATGGAAAAAATCCCATTAGTAAACCTCATAAACCCAAATTCCCTCTCCCGCCAAAGCATCTCAATGTAATAGTGCTATAAGAACATCTATGGGATGTCCGCTTAAACATATTATCCAACATCTCATTTATGGGATTAATGTCCCACAAATTCTATTCTTGATCACTTAATATAAAACCCTCTATATTTTATTTTTATCATCAAGAATCATTAAATGGTCGAGTATCGTTTAGAGAGATTCAATATAAAACTCACTTACCTCTTGTCGAAAATATCTTGTGAATTTTGTAGGATGTATCAAATATAACATCTATGTCAAGTTAGAAATAATATTCACAACCCTACCATTCAATATTTCCATAAATTTGATAATGTTCGATAATTTCTCACAGAATAGCTCTTTGACTCCTTCTCTCAGAACTATCAGAGCCTCTGGTTCTACCACTGGATGATTATTCTAGAACTCTACTCATACCTTCCTCTCAATAACATTCATCATGGAGGAATATATAAAATTCCAAAAACTTCTCTTAAGATATATAACATAACAATAACACCTTTCAAAAAGACTGAGTCAACTTAAGAAATTATAATTCATCTCACATATCCATCTACATGGTTAAACCTGA
This sequence comes from Viscum album, assembly GCA_963277665.1. Lineage (NCBI taxonomy): Eukaryota > Viridiplantae > Streptophyta > Magnoliopsida > Santalales > Viscaceae > Viscum > Viscum album. The sequence goes on along the minus strand of OY728146.1, from coordinate 1,108,046,003 downwards.
GCCACTATTACTATACACAACAATCCCTCATCTGATTCATGGATAACGTATGGAATAACATTTCAATATTCCAATTATTTTCAATATAAATCCATTTATCCATTTCATATTAAACAAATTTAATAGTTTTTACAATATTAAATTTCATATTATGATTCTTTTGTATTAAATCACTAAAATAATAAAAAAATCATTTAAAAAACACAGCCAAAACATTATTTTTTTGCACATTCCAAAAATGATGTATGCCACAATAAATCATGACTGCCTAAAATGAATCACATATACCCTACCCTCATTCCACACCGGGCCATGTTGAATAATCTCTATAAAATAAAAACAACACATAAAAGATGCATCAGTTAAGGGGAAATAAAATTTTACAAGAAGTGAAAACATCATGAAAATCAATCCCACCCCTGAAACTTAGGTATTTTCCCATACATGGCTTAACTACTCCCAAACATGAGGTCCTGATCAAGCCCCTATATATCCTATCTTCCAATCTATACTTCCCATATAATAATAAAATATAGTATAAATAAAAACCATTTATAACACATTGTAATTTCTCAACCATGGTGCCACATACCAGTTCCCGTACCGTGTTGGTTACATAACCTCACGCACTACTCTTCATATTATAGAGGCTATTGACTATCATCAAGGGTGTAATATATATATCTTGGGGATACATATCAAATTTATTAATTTAGCTTAGCAAAGGAAAAAAATTATATACCCAATGATTATAAACAATAACCAATGTTATTACATAAAAATAAATACCAACATCACGAGATAATCAGAAGACAAAAAACCATATACAAAACAAATTAGTAAATATGTCATGTATTATATGTTGTTCCTTATCAAATAAATCCCAAAATAAAGACATTTAAAACTCCAATGAGGCTCTAAAAACATTAAAAATTACCTCAACCTTGTTCCATAAAAATTCAATAGATTAATATTGGGCGATTTCTTATATCGTTTCTTGAAAACATGATGTCTACTTAGGTACCAATCACGTAGCCCAAGTATGTTGTGAATGGAACTCATTAGCCAACCAACAATGAAAATAAATCAGATGTTATTTCTATAAAAGAGTATTCTATTGAATGAATAATAATGTATAGAAGATAAAGTAATAATTCATTACATTGAATTATACTATAGATAATACCATAATATATTTGGTTCATGAGGACACACGAACCATTAATAACCATTTCGAACTATATCAATGTTAGAAACACCCACCATGGGAATCATATTTAATTACATCCGGGGTATCTATTTCTCAGTTAATTCCAAATAAAATAAATACAGTGTTGGCCTAGAGAAATAGTTTGGCACCACATGGGTATTTGGAGAAATTACCCACATCATACTATTCACTAGTCACATGGAACACATATATACATTAGGGGCTTAGATCGGTAGTATAAAACCTCATGTGTTTTTGGAAGAGAAATCCCTTCGCAACAACCCAATAAAAACATCATATTTGATGACTCCACTCTCTCAACCCATATATCAAAGTTTTTCATAATTCATTTTAAAAACCATTTCATAAATTCATTTTGCATCCAAAAATAACTTATAATTTATCATTTCAATTATATCAGAATACATGATGTGTTTCTATTTATTTCATAACCATAATAGTCAATCAATCACATAATCCCAATTTCACCTGTTTCGTTATCACATGGGAAAATCATAAAATTAGTTAATTTTATTTGTAATTAAATTTCTCAATGTGGAAACTAAAATTTCACAATTAAAAACATGAAAGTATAGTCAAGGATATTAGATTTTTCAACAAGACCACCTAACTCAAGTTCATTGATAGTTGTTTTAGAAACCAAAATCCCTAAATTGATGCATAATGATGAAAACCAAAATGATGTGGATGATATAAGAAAATATCTAAGATCAATATCCAAAGGATTAATATTCATTGAAACTTATTTCTAAACCATTGAAAATAGAGTAAAAATAATTCCTCATTATCTATAATGTGAGACAAGAGAGAAAGTAAATCAAATGGGGAAAAATCACATATCATAGAAGAGAGAAACCTTAAATTGGATAATTGATTCTTTAAGATATGGGTTTGATAAGAATTTAAATTCTCCCAAGAGCCCATAAAATCAATGGAATTCATGTTATACTGATATATGGTTCTTATGGAATAAAACATGGGTGTTCAATAATTTTAAAACAAATCATGGTGTTTTAATTTAGGAAAAAATATTTTTCCTTAGAATGTGATAACTTTTTGGTAAACCCTATTCCATAACCAAGAACATATATATTAGGGGGACATAGTTTCCCCAATGTGGTGCACAATTTGACAAACAATTCACAAATCCTGAATGCCCTAATAATTCATAGTGAATTATTTGGGGAGGGTGGTTTCACGGTATGACCAAAAATTGTTCCAACCCTATGCCACCTCTTGTTCCTTCAAAAAGTGACTCATATTATTGGGGAAATGAAATGTTTTACCAAATAGTGTTCCAATCGTTCATAATAACTTGGGATTCCAAATTTCTAAATTTTCTCCCAAAGACACCTTGGAAAAAAATTGAACCAACATATAAATAAAAAATACTAAAACAGTACCTCATAGAATGTTTGATACATCATCAAAAATGATATGATCATATAGTACTTACATTTAAATATTTTTTATTCTTATTGATTTATTATATATTCAGATTTACATCACCCTTATAGAGGATTTGAGGTCAGTCTTATTATTTTTCCATTATCAGGAAGCAATGAAGTGTACTATATTTGATTTGATATTATATAAAATGTGGAATAATATAATTGTATAAATGAAATTATGCGGTAATTTTTGCATTAAAATGTTATGTGGGAATCATGTATCTATCTAGTTTTCTAAGACTAATAAACTATTGGTCATTCAAAAATTGATTTTGTCTATCTAATGCCAATGTAATAAAAAATACACATGCTCTAGAGATCACGGGTTTGGTATAGCAACCCAGATTTTTCTTACATTACTATTATATCATTATAACGATAATTAACATTAAACCACTGCACAATGAGGATTAAATGTTTTAGTTTCTTGAGAAAAATAGATCCATACAAAACATTTACAACAGAAAACATATTAATTTATTAAATTCCACTTTCTGATGATTCTTACTGTCCCTTGTGTTCTCCCTTGTACATATAGTCACCAGAGAATATACATAAAAAATTGGTGAGATAAAAATCCCAATAATTAGATATATAATAACATGAAACAATATAACATGAGGTGAACATAGTTATAACATCATCATCATGAGATGATGAATCATATAAATGTGTGGAATGTGGGAATGTATAAAAATGAAGCATCATGTTTTAGTTGTAAAAAACGACATGTAGTTGTGAAAAATTACAACATCACATTCACACATATTTAACATTCATCATGAGATAAATCATATTAAACATTTCATTATAGTGTTATATAATTCTAGGTTCACCCTTCACCTCTTGTAATTTTATTTTTGTTATATAGTTTCGTGTGCACCCATCACATCCCATCCTAACATTTATGTTATTTTGTATGCCACAAAGAACATATATCAATATTAGACATAAAATAACCCCTATAATGGAATGTGGTTCATTTCAAAAATCATACATTCAAACACATTGGTTTCCCAAAATAAAGAAGGAATAATATAAATCATATAAGAATCATCATCTTTTAGTAAAGAAAAAAACAATATTTGAGAGGTGTTTTTTTAATGATTTTTTTTTAAAAAACAGTGCGTTTTAATAATCTCAATTATAGAACATGTATATAGAAAAAATGGTAATATAATGATGAATAAATAACATTTTAGGAATATACATATTGAAAATGGGATGAAAGATGGAAACCCCAAAGAAATAGAGATGGATTTCAGAATTCTCCTTACCTTGGGTATGAATGATTTATCAACATTATTTTCCGTTATAATAACAATAGATTCATTATTTAACCATTCCATACCATATAATACATGAATATAACTCATTATGGTATTATTAAGTTCTTTTATGGTCCCTTTTATGAGTTAGAGAGTTTAATTTCATCATTTGGGAGTGTTTGTTTTCACAGTTTTCATGATCTATTCGTTCATATGCATGAACGGAAGTTCATTTAAAATGAAGATGAAGATCCAGAATTGTTATTATATGTTAGTAATGATACTATAGAATAATTAATGATCTAAAAACGTTTTTTGTTTTATACAATTAGTACGATTCATTAGATTAAATTTAATGATGATTATTTTTAGGTTAAATTTGGCAGTTTATTGAACACAATGAACTCATTTTGTTTTATCATATTTTATTTCGTGCAGAATATATTTACCGAAAATAAAAAGAGATATAAAATAAACATTATAATATTATTTAAACCATTTAATTCTCTTATTGACATACATGAACGTGTTTAAGGAATTTGTTTACATCACCCTTGATGTTAGTAAATCGACACATCACGAGAAATGATGTCATTTTTAAGATAAAAGAGATAGATGGATGAGTTTAATGTGGAAGCCTTCAATAAAATGATAAAATTTAAGTATATATAATATAATTGTTTTATAATTCCATTTTGATAGTGTGCAGTTATAATGTAATATGAAATAAAATTAAAATGGAAAAGAAAATAAAATAATAAGAAAGAGGATGTACTTATTGAATTATTTTTTTGAGATCCTCCTCAAGGAACCTTGGCATGGTCTTTTTATGATACCATGAAATCCTTTAAATGTGGGTGGGGACATAGAAGAGTTTTATTCTGTATTTGGGAATGGATCAAATTGTGAGATTTGTGAGGATGAGGGGGTGTGAGGGGTGGTATTTATTGTGGAGGAGAGGGGTGTTTTATCAATATTATATTCGTTAGTTTATTATTTTCTCTCATGAAAATGAATACAGTGAGGATTAATTGTAAATATAATAAAATATTGAATAATGGTTCAATATTTACGATCATAAATAAGTCCTACATAAAAAATGACTCACAAAATCATGTTTTTATCATTTATTGAGAATTACCGTATTTTAGTATTCGCCAAAAATTCATGTATTTCAGAAAAATCCAAAGATTTCCACCTAACCATTTTTCACTATTTATAATTCCTTAATGATATCATTTTAGGAAAATAATTTTTTAAACATAATAAATTTAATTTTTATTTAAAAAAATTATTTACTTGTAACATATAGATAGAAAAATAATAACTAGTTTTGTAACACTTTGAAAATTTACAAAAGGTCTCATAAAATTATCTTATAATCAGAATACATAAAAATATTATTTTCTGAAAATAAATTTTCATCTAAATTATTAAATTACCCATTAAACCGTATATTGATTTGTATGACTTATAAAAATACTAACACTTTATTTATAATTATTACAATATATATATTCATATTCTATGTTGTGGTTATGTTATATTTTCACATATAATATTCCAAAATATTAATTACACTTACATTGTTTTGGTTACTACTTATTTGGAATTTTTACAAATCAGAAGTGTTATATTGGTATTCCTAAGGTCATATTATTATTTCATCCGTATTAGATCCTTAAGATTTAAAAATACTTCTTATTTCATTAATTATTCATTAATTGAATTTTTATCGTGGCCTCTATGTGATTTTATTTGGTTTATACTATGTAACATTACTATTTGAAGGGAGAAATTATATAGATAAACTATTTGGTAAATACATTCATCCTCGCATTTGAAGTATCTCCTTCAAAATTTTGTTTTACATAAACATGTGAGGGTAATTATCCTTAATTGTCTCCTATAGTTCCCATGTTTCTTATTCTTGTTTATGGTTTCTCCATAACACTTTAACAAGGTGGGTTTTATTATTGCATCAACCCTTATCTCTCTTTTCTAGAATCTTTAATAGCTTATCCTCATAAGAGATGTCATCTTCCAGCTATACAACCTTGGAGTTCAGTACATGTGAGAGGTCTGGTACGTACTTCATACACAGTGATACAAGGAATACACAATGAACATGAGCCATATTTGGTGGAAGTGAAAGATGATAGGCATTAACTCCAATATGATTAAGGATCTCAAACATGGAAATGCACCTTGTGTTTAGTTACCCTTTAATTTCGTACTACATGAATATCTTCCATGACGATATTTGACTGAATAATTTATCTCTAACACCAAATTAAGAGTATTTTTATTAGTTGTCATCAATTTTTGTTTTCAAATTTGAAAAGCATTGATATGGTGTTGTATGGATTAACCCTTTTTTGTTATCTCTTTCAAAAGGTTAGGTTCAAGTAGCATTCGTTTTCCTACTTCATCCCAATAGGGATGATTTCTACATTTCATTCCATACAGAGCATTATATGAAGCCATATGAATAAATGAGTGAAATCTATTGTTGAATGGGAACTCATGTAATGGATGATTATTATCCCACATACCATTGAATTCAATAAAGCATGATATTATTATATCTTGAAGATTATGAACAATTATTTCATATTTTCCATAAAATTGGAGGTGATAGGATATGCTAAAAATTAATCTAGTACACAAAGAATATTGATGAATCCTCCAAAATTTAGATGTGAACCTCAGATCACAATCAGAGACAATCAAGAGTTGAAATCTTGGAAGTCTCGTAGCTTTTTCAAATATATGTTTTTACATTTTTAAAATAAGATATCTTCTCGAAAAGTGATAATGTCGTTTGTCTTGGTGAGTCGATTGACCACAACCCCTTTCTTATTAATATTTTTGGATGTCCTCAAGAGAACCATAAAGATGCACTAGATGAAATTCACCCATTTTTAAATGTGTATAAGAATTGGTTACATCATCCCTTTGGGATTTATTATATCTTATTTACCATCCTAACATATCAAATTCCATGAGATATATTCCACAATCACCTTCTTCATATTGTCCCACTAGAAGTGTTCTCTGAGATCACGGTATATCTTGGTACTCCCAATATTGATATAGAATGCTAATCTATATGAATTTTGAAATATCATCATTATCATAGTCGATGAAGGCACACAGAGCCATATTCCAAGCTGAATCACACCATCATCATAGATATAAGACTCTTTCAGCTTCCATTACATTACAACATTCACAAACTTTTGTAACTATAGATCATCCATTTGTTCCTCCATAATCATATCCTAGATAGAAGGTTTGGGAAATCATTTGTAAAAGGCATGATTTATTCTCTTCGGTTATGGTTTACAAATCCATCATTCGAATATCCAAGAAAATAGGGTCTTTCTAAATCCACATCATGGATAGAGTATCATGTTCTTTTATTCTAACAACATCACCACCTTGTTCCCATTGCCATGATGATAATAAATAGAGAAATTATATTGTTTGATTCACTCTAACAATCTCATTTGATGCATGTTGACATCTTTTTTGGGTAAACATATAATTTAGGCTATTTTGATCAGTATATATGTCACACTTCTCACCATAGTTGTAGTTCTAACATTTTTTCAAGGATAAATCATATCTTATATCTCTATATAATTTTTGGTAGTTCTGTTCATGGATATTCAACAATAATGAGGATTAGGCCATCAAATTCTCATTTCTCATGAGTAAAAAACCTAATCCTTTTTTAGAAGAATCACTATATATCACTAAATTATCTTCACTATTTTTTAATGCGAGTAAAAGTTCAGTGATACGCCTTATCTTTAGCTCCAAAAATCATTCCCCACATTCATCTATCCATACATAATTTAAACCTTTCCTTGATAACATAGTTAGTAGACCTGATAATCATGAGTATTTTCACCAAAAATACTATTAACCCCAGTTATTCCAAGGAAACTATGGATTTCTATGACGTTAGAGGGTCTGGTACATTCCACAAAATCCTTTTTAAGGGACCATAGAAATTCCCTCACTTGTGATCACATGTCCCGTGAATGTGACTTTCTGCCTGAAATAAACATATTTTCATAACATGGGGTATAACTTATCTTTCATTAAGGTCACCAACAGAAGTCTTAGATGATCTTCATATACCACCATGCTCTTAGATTAGATGAGAATGGCATAATTAATAAATTACACAAATTTGTTGAGGTAATTCTTAGAGAATATTATCATCTCATCCATCAATATCACATGTAAATTTATAAGTATAATGTGAATCACCAGAAACTCATAGTTCCTATTCCATCTACGGAATGCGGTCTTATGAATATTTCAATTTTAAGATTTAGCTGATGATTTCTTAAATGGAGATTAACCATTGACAAGTACCAATCTCCCCTCAACTGATCGAAGAAGTTATCAATCCATTGAAAAATATACTTTTTCTTTATAGTGATCTTGTTTAGTTCTCAACAATCAATACACAACCACATTGATCCATCCTTCTTCTTGATAAATTTCACTAGTGCACCCCATGGTGATGCACCAGGGTGTATGAATACTTTGTCCAACTGATCTTGCAACTTTTTCTTTAACTCCTACAGTTCAATAGGAGACGTCACATATGGACACCCTAGGATAAAAGTAGCTCCATTAATTAGTTATATTGAGAACTCTACCACATGATCTAGGGGTAGTCCATGTAATTATTGAAGAAATACATAATTATTTTCCCTCATAATGGAAACTTTCTCTATGTTGATAACTTCTTTTGACTCAACCATTTAAGTGAGGTATGCTTCTTCTTATGGATAAACACCAACAATATTTATGGATTTTCTAAATGTTATTATTGATCTTCCTTTTATTTGTAAATGAGAATGGGATTGTTTGTAATATGAAAATATATTACATTTTCTCGATAGTTTATATGCTCTCTATTTAAAAATATCTAATCAATCCCCAATATAGTGTCAAATTCCACCATGGGAAATAAAATGATATTTTATATAAGAATCATCCTATATAAAACTATAGGAGAAGAGCCCAACACTTTATTTTCAGTGATTTTACCACTTTTTGTTTTTACAAATATCTATACTTCATGGTTTCAAGGCATCGATTCAATAGTTATAGGAAACATACATGATATAAAGGAATACAAAGAATTAGAATCAAATTATACTTATTTTATTATTGAGTGACTGGTATGTGTACATTGTATGATATTGTTTTCTTAATCCACCGCAGAAGTAGTGATGAAATAAGCTTCGCCAGTCTCCATTGGCTTTGGTGGCTGTAGAAGATTATTACCCTCGAGGACTCAAGGATTAGTGAAATATATTCCATAATGACCTTTCTCACTACAGTTGTAGAATTGCACCATGATAGATTTTATCCATTACTCCACCACATTTTCCAAATTCCTTATTTATTTTTGACATTCATGAGCTTCACAACTTCTCTCACACAATTAATGTATATCCCTATACCTTTGAGGAAATTCTAGTGATGTTTCATCCCCTAATTTTGACCTGTGGGTGGTTGAATTTTCATTCCACATTTCTCACAAGATCTTCTAGATAGAAACTATATATTTCATATCATATAACCATATCCATTACAAAAATTTTCCACAATCCATCTGCACATTGATAGAACATTGATCATCATCTTAATAACTCCCAAATTATAGAGCATCAATATCCTTTTGAGGGTGTGGTTTTAAACAACTAAATAATATATCATGTTTTATAACCATTTGAGAAAAAACCCAAACCATATTTTGAAAGGCTTTTGAAATTTTATTTATATGTCTTGAAATATTTACCTCCTTTTTTTCTTTAGTGGTATGAATTATCTCTCCATAGTTCTATGAAGAGTTCTAGGGAAGTACTTATTAAGAAACATTATCTTATTGTCTTGTCAATCAATATATTTAATTTTATCCCTCAGATTGGGGTTCTTAATCAATAGCCACCACTGGTTGATGTCTCTGTCATGATGTTAAAAAGATATAATCATCTTCTCAATCTGAGAATAGTGATGAAAATAAAATAATTTTTCATCTAGTTGACCAAATTGCCTAAAACTAATTGATATGAAGATACACTAAATGTTGGTGGTTGCTACCGTATAAACTCTTAATATCCAGTATCTCCCTCTTTCATGATGGTGGACGTTCAACATTATTCAGGTTATTGTTCAAAACCTATGATAGCTTGGTATGAATCACAATAAAATTTTTAAGTCCACCTCCCAAATCATTGGGGATGTAGTTTGGGAAGTCACTGAATTATCCCACACGTGGGTGGTTGTAAAAATTTCTCCTTGTTCCAACCATTTTCTAAAATTAATGTTGTATTGAACAAAACATAAGACAACAAGTAATAAATAATATATCACTTTTTAAATTAAAATCATAATGCCAATTTATAGTATCCCAATGTTTAACAAGACATATTGTGTTCCTATATATAATTAGTTTTATACAAAGGGTTTCACAGAGGTTCTCTAATCCTAATTCTCAAATCTACTAAATCATCCTCTAATACCAACTATTGCAACCCATATTTTTATAACATTACTATTACATCATTTTAATAATAATTGATATTAAAAAATATTCCCAATGTGGATAGAAAGGTTTAGTGTCTTTGGAAAAAAAGAATAACATATTACTTTTTGAACATAAACCTGGATAATTATTTAATTCATTTTTCTATAGCTTCTTATTATCCTTTGTGTTTCATATGTATATGTAGTCACCTAAGGATATATATCTATAATGGGTGACAAAAAAATCATAGAAATAGGGTTTATAAGATCATAAAGAAATATGACATGGGGTGATCATAATCATGACATCATCATCCGGAGAGGAAGCATTAAATAATGCCATGTGATATGGTAAGGCATTAAAATGAATCAGCTTATCTTAGTGGTAAAATAACACAAATATTTTTGACCAAATATTACATCATGTTATTGCCAATTTCACATTCCTATTCTGATAGAGCACATAAAAAAATTAATTGTAGATATATATATTTACAGGTGAACCATCATGTCTAATCATTTACTTTGCGATATATAATTTTTATTAAACTATCACATCATAATATTTACATTATCATGCATGGATCAATGATAATATATCAATAATGGACATAAAATAAACTTTGTAAAGGAATGTTTTTAGATTAATAAACAGTTATTTCAGAAATAGTGGGTTACCAAATGAATAATGGAATAACATACTCAATATAATAATCATCAAATTCGAGTATTGAAAAAACAACCTCGAGAAGTGTGTTTTTTGAAATAATATTTCTTTTAGAAAACAATGAGTTTTTCATAATATCAATTAGAGAAAATTTATGTAACACCCCAGGTAAATAAAGTGTATGACATTTTTATATTTATCCATATTTGTGAATAAAATATTAATATTACTTTAAAGGGGATGGTATGCTCGATGGCATACCCAATACGCAACAACGAGTTTCTTGGGAAGCTTACGTTGCACTCTAATAATAAAATAATATTATTTTGAATAAGAGTTAACGACTAGCCGTTGTAATGGAGGGAATGAACAGAACTACCTACAAAATGATTATATATGTTTTTCAAATATTTTTACTCTTCACAATAAATGTTAGATGATTAAAAATGCGAATGACTCCAATTTTAAGCGTAGACATTCTAATATTATTTAAAAGGTCGATTAATCGCCTTTTGAAGTTGAACCATTTCTAAATACTCTTTTTGAAAATTTTATGTGTTACATTTGACAAAATAAAATTTTTATTTAGAATCGGGACATCAAAATTTACTTTGTTTCAATTTTTTGTATTTTTCAGAAAAAGTTCAATTTTTAATGAATAGTGAAAAATGTTGTATTTTAATTAAAACCCTCTTTTTAATATAATTTATTTATATGATTAGTTTATCAATTTAATTGGTTTTAAAGTTAAATTAGAATATATTTTTTCCATTTAATCCAATAGTGGTCGTTGGAATTAATTTCACTTTGAAATCGGACTTAAACTAGTGTCAATCTTTTGATACATTTTGTTTCATAAAAACATGCTATTTGTTTTGACAGTGGAAATTAATTATTAAATTAATTAATGAAACTTATATGTTTTGAATTATTTAAAATAGACATCATTTTTGAATTCGGAATATGAAATATTTCTTAGGGATAATTTTTGGTATTTTTATGAAAATCTCCATTTTTTTACGAATAGTGAAACCACAATGTGGTGGTTACAAAATTTGATTTTTCATTTAAATGGGACTTTACCACTTCTGTTATTTGAATTTCAATAATAAAATTTAAATGATATTAATTTTTATGTAAAATGTGGTTCAATGGGATGAAAATAATTTTTGATGAAAAGTAACTTTTAAGTTTTATTAATCGCGATTAAAGGTAATTAGTGTGATTTAAGGTAAAAATGATATTATAATAAAATGAAAATATATTGACACTTGTCCTAACCCTATTTGATGAGTTATGGCCGACCAATACAACCCATGGGTCGATTTTTTGTACACCATGGAGCCACTTGGGTTTGATAATGACATTTATGCCTTTTATTTAAAGTTAAAATAAAAATGTCACAAACATGATTTGTTTTACTAAAACAATTTTTACATGTGGTTATAAAAGTCAGAATTTTGACTATAAATAGTCATTGAAAATATAAAAAGATTTCCTACATCATAGTGTTTTTTTATAATTTTTAGAAATTAAATAAATTAAATTCAATATGGCATCATGATGATGCAGCGATGACCTCATTATTTAACGATTTAAATAAAATGGAAAGATAATGACAAATCTAGGACCTAAAAAGTTCAAAAACCTTTTGGATGGGTGGATTTAGAACCCTTATCACCTTATCATAGAAACACATCAATTTGGGACCATTAAAATCCGAAAACCATTTGAAAATAAAGTAACATTTTATAGTTTTCCAAGAGTGCCCCTCCTCTCCTCTTATAAATGGCCCCCACCTCTACCACCTTACCCACACCTATAAAACCTTTTTTTCGGCCAAGATCTAATAATGTTGTCTCTACACATCCCTCTCCTCATCCTATAAGCCTTAACATAGTCAGGAAGATCTTCAAGAAACACTTTTGGTTCAAACAAAAGGGAGTTACCCATTTTTAAGGTAACATCTTCACCTGTGCTCTTCAGTTTTATTTTGCTTCTCCAACCCCCTAAACTCTTTTTATTAATTTATTTGGTAACAACTAAAGTACCATTAATAGAATATAATGTTTCTATAATAAGTATTCGAGCTACACTTACACACACCTTCATCTAATGGTTAAAAAACATACAGTTTCTGTGGATGTCGAATTTCTGCCTCAGGAAACTATGATTGTTCAACACTCATATAACACCTTAAAAGGTGGCCATTAAGATGTCACTATGTTTATATATGATATATGATATTTTTATTTTTTACTTAATCTTTTTTATTTTTCATTTTTGGCATAACTTTATGTCTTCAAATATGGATATACGCGATATCTTCATTTTAGGAAGTGCGGACTACCGCCCCCTCAAAGTGATTTGATTCGTTAATGCCATATGTGGGATGTATAAAGGATGTATTTATAGTTATTATATATGATGTTATACTGGAATTATTATATACCTTTATATCATTATTGTTTTCTTTCCATTAAAATATGAGATAGAAATGAAAGTAGCGTTCATGCGTACGTACGGCTTACCGTCTCCATGAACGGTGCATTTCATTTCTTATCCTCAAATGTAATGTACTATTATAAGTACATATAATGGATATATATTATGTATGATAAATATAAATGATTAATATAATTCTGGAATTAAAAATATACACATCTCTCATTAAGTGTTAATTCCATTAATATCACATAGAAATGAAAGTAGCATTCATGCGTACGTACGGCTTACTGTCTCCATGAACGGTGCATTTCATTTCTTACCTCTAAATGATTATATAATATTATAAATACATGTTTATGATGGATATATATGATATATATGATATCCAAAGCAGGAATGTCATTCTGGATATAAAGAACCTTTGACCACACGAACAACATGTAATTGGAAGAAGTCCACTTTTGACTTAAGAACAAAATATCGACAAAACAAACATTATTAACTTAAATGATTACATAATGTTTATAACATGAAAATAATTGATGTAAAAGGAATAATGAAATTTAAAAAAGTTCTTATTCAATTATAAATTAACTCAAGTGTATTATTCAGGAGATTAAAGAATGATCGAGTCATGTCGGACACGAGGTAAGGGATCCTACTCCTCTCTTTCTTTTTCAGTACGCTCTTTTATGTCATTCCTTTTAAAGATCATCTTTCTTGTTATTGGGACGTTATTTTATATTAATCATACTGTAATTTTTATGTTCATATGATGAGAGAACCTATTATCTCTCATCAATCCATTTTGGAAGTTTTGAGTGGTGCCGTTAGGCTGCCAAATTTTCGTAAGGGATCTAACCTCTCTCTTTCTTTTTAAGTACTCTCCTTTATGTAACTTCTTTTAAGGTCCCCTTTGTTATGTTGGGGGATGTTATTTTATATTACTCTTTCTATAAACTTTATGTTAATATGATGAGATACCCTATTTGATCTTGTGAATCCATTTTTGTATGTTTTATGTGGCGCCGTTAGGCTACCGAGTTTTCTTAAGGGATTTTTCATCTCACTTTTATTCCCATGAGATTTATGCTACATTTGCCACAATTTTCTTTGAGTGGTGTATGTACTACCCATTAATTTACTCACTGTGTAATATACTTTCATTTATGAGTATTTACATCAATGTTGTACTTTCCTTCTTTCACAAGGTGTATGTTTCGAAAGATACCCATGTCTGTAAGGGAACCTTTCACCCTCCTATTTTTAAAAAACTTCTTTTTTTTATGTCTTTTAATTCACATAATATTATGTGGGGATATGTTCTTCTATATACTTATTGATTTAAATTTTATTTCCATGTGATGAGATACCCTTTTATCTCTCATCAACTCATTTTCTGAATTTTGTAGTGACGCCATTAGGCTGTCAAATTTTTGCAAGGGAACTTCTTAACCCAAATTTGATTCTTTGGGATAAACTTATACTCCATGAATATGTCATTCTATGAATATGTGTGAATAACCTCTGATTGTTTTACACTTAATATCTATTTATATTTGGTGTATTCATTTGTCACACATAATTATGTAATTGATTTATCCTTAAACCAAGGATACCGTCTTTGTAAGGGACTTCATCTCAATCTCATTTCATTGAGGCATATTTTGTTTTATACACAACTTTATTTTATATGGTGTATAAACCCCTTTGACTTTTACTTTTATACAAAAGGAATATTTTTCTATGAAGCATTTTACCAAATGAAAAAAAGTACTGTTTCTTTTAATGTACGCGGTGACAACGACCTTTTTCGCCGCCGTGAGTATTATTTGACCTTTGGCTTCCTCAAAAAGTCGTAATGTTTTTAAGGTATAATAAATACCATATACTATTTTATGTATTTAGGTATTAAAAATGGTTTTGTTAAAGGATTCTATTTTTTCAATATATTTAAATGATATATTGTGATTGAAATGTGGAAATGTTATCATTCCTTTATATTGGTTTTATGTGTTATAATTTTATAATGGTACTTGGACATTTTACGAGTTGTTATGTGATAAACCATATGACGGGTGGTGCTGTGAATACTAGGACAAGTGGTTACGTTATAACCTCCAATGCATTGGGTATGGAAGTCGGCCGTATGGCTATTCCATTATGTATGTATGGACGTTGGCCGTATGGCTATTCCATGAAGTGATATGTGTGGAAGTCAACAGTATGGTTATTCCACATAAGAATGTTTATGTCCCATGTTACCTTTATATGTTATGTGTTATTTATATGGGTTTAATGATAATCCTTTGATTATAAAAGGGTATGTATTGATATTTTATTCAGTGAATAGTTTTAACTACTTCATAAAGGTGAAGGTATTACTTTGATAAAGTATAAATGGTTTACTTGTTTTTTTAAGAACTAACAATTTTCATTCTTTATGTATCCCTTACTGAGATTTTTATACTCACCCCAAGTTTTTTTTTTGAAATGTTTTTTTCACAGGACTTAATTTGGAATTGGGTCAAGGATGGGATCAAGGGAATTTCATGTTATCTAAAACATGGAACTAGACATGTTTCTTTTTACGGGTTTTTATTTTATGGAAACCTAGTAGAATATTATCCTTTATAATCTTTTGAGATGTAATCGTTATGATCTAATTCTCTAAAACTCTATACCTGAAAATATCCTCAATGTGTAATCTTGTAATATCTCATGATTAAGTAGGGTTTAAGGCTGGGGCCTTATAGTTGGTATCAAAGGTCAGTTTAGACAAATTTAGGGATTAGGAGTTTTTGTTAGACAAATGATTAGTCCCTATATCTATTATTTCAGTTAAATCCTTGTTTTATAACATTTTTTAGGTCAAGTAAAGTCAGATACGAATGGAAGGAGAAGGATCTCAAACGAAATTCCTATCTATTCCTGATAACAGGCTTGCAATAATTATTGCAAAGTCATGTTCGGATGATTGTGAAACTTTTTCTAGCATACAACTCACTTGTAAGCAGTTGTTTGAGATATCAAACACCTCCACTATACCTCGTTATCATCAAGGATCATGGGTTGTTTTTTGAAAAATACTATTTTTACAATATTCTAATATTTTCAACAATGGTAAAAATTATCATGGTATTTTCAAATATTTTACCGTATCACAAGAATTTGAAGCATATTATCATTTTAAATATGGTGCTGAGGAAGGAGACCCTTGAGCAACCTATTTATATTTGATTTTAAAATATAGGCTCTCACCACATACTTATGGTAATTTAAAAGGACCAATAATAGAAATTTTCAACTCAAATTCTGTCCGACTATTTTATAGAAATCATGTTTTATCGGATGTTTTGGAATTATATGTCATACATGATTATTTTCCAAAACTGTTTTTCTATGAACACCCATATGGCCCATGTTGTACACGGTGTATTTGGATGAAGGAAGTAAATGATTTTGAAGGATCTGTAAATCATTGTTTTAATTCATGGGACTTATACCTACGTGAGCAAGATGACGATGAATCCAAGTGGACGCCATGATCAAGGTATGATGTTATTCATTTTGGGAATCATTTTATTTTATCTTATGGTTGTGAAATAAGACGTCAAGAATTAAGATGTTGAGACTGTAATGAATTTGGATTAAAATGAGAGGTATAAGGAAACTATTAAGGTTAAAACATGTTAGGGTTATTTTTGGAGTTTTATAAAAAGAACAACATGCAGACCGTGTGACAACTCGTCGCGTCAGACAAAGCTGTGGGAATCGAACCCACAACCAAAGTGCGACTGGTATTTATCGCCTACCACTGGACTACGTGAAGTCCCTGGTCAGATTGAATGATTATTTTTAGTTAGATGATTTTATGAATTAAGAGTAAGTTTATTTTGGGTTATCTATGGATATTTATTATCCTATCATGGATGATATGTGATTAGGTTATTTACTTTTCAATACGAGACATTAAGAGAAACTGATGTTGTTTGGAGAAAAATGTTGTGATTTATCTTCGAAGACTATGTGACTAAATCCTTAAAATATTTGGGTTTCAATCTTAGTTTGGTTTACATTGAATAATTTTATGGACAAATTATTTATCGAATAGTCCTCGTTGAACTTTGGGTTTTGTTGGAAAAATTTTGGAGATTAAGAATATATTTTCGTTTTATAAAGGGTTATCCTTTTCTGGATTATCTAATCTTGTACTAACCTTTTTAGTTTTGGTTTTGGTTAATGTCTAAAGACATGGGAAATATATAGTTATCTTTTGTAGATTAGGTGGTTCTCTATAAGTTAATTATAGTACTCTTAATGTGAACAAGTCTTCCTAAATACTCATCTTTTGGAGAAAATATGAGTTTGATTAAGGAATCTAGTAAAAGTTGGAAGTCTACGTGACAAGTAAGTATGTTTCATTATGATTTAGTAAGGCTTAAAAATAAATTCTTCAATGATGATTAAATTAAAACAAAAACATTGCCTGTTAACTTTTCCTACCGGGAAATCAAATATCGTTTAACCCATCAGAAGTTTGTGATTTTCTTGCGGTTAACTTTCTTCTAAACATGTTTTTTATCACTCTCCATGAGAACATGACCCTATGTTTTCTCCTCCATGTCCATGTTTTCCTACATGGAATCCTAGTATGGGTTAACTCGGGTGACCTCTGTACTTATCTTTCTTTATTTTAAAGTGATTTTTTTACTGACTCTTGTTCCGATGTGGGACTTTCAAGGATGTTTCTAAGCCCAATTTTAAAACTGCGAGGACGCAATTCCCAAAAGTGGGGAAGGATGTAACACCCCAGGTAAATAAAGAGAATGACATTTTTATATTTATCCATATTTGTGAATAAAATAGTAATATTACTTCAAAGGGGATGCTATGCTCGATGGCGTACCCAATACGCAACAACGAGTTTCTTGGGAAACTTACATTGCACTCTAATAATAAAATAATATTATTTTAAATAGTAGTTAATGCCTAGCCATTGTAATGTCAGGAATGAAAATAACTACCTAAAGAATGATTATATATGTTTGTCAAATATTTTTACTCTTTACAATAAATGTTAGAGGATTAAAAATGCGAATGAATCCAATTTTAAGCGTAGACATTCTAATATTTTTTTAAAGGTCGATTAACCGCCTTTTGAAGGTGAACCTCTTTTAAATCCACTTTTTTACAATTTTATGTGTTATATTTGAAAAAATAAAATTCTTATTTAGAATCAGGACATCAATATTTACTTTGTTTAAATTTTTGGTTTTTTCCGAAAAAGTTCAGTTTTTAATGAATAATGAAAAATGTTGTATTTTAATTCAAAACATCTTTTTAATCTAATTTATTTATATTATTAGATTATATTTTGAATTGGTTTTAAAATGAAACTAGAATATATTTTTACCATTTAATCCAATTGTGGTCGTTGGAATTAATTTCACTTTGAAATCAGACTTAAACTAGTGTCAATCTTTTGATATATTTTGTTTCATAAAAACACGCTATTTGTTTTGACAGCGGGAATTAATTATTAAAATAATTAATGAAACTTATATGTTATGAATTTTTTAAAATAGACATCATTTTTTAATTCGGAATATCAAATATATCTTAGGGTGAATTTTTGGTATTTTTCTGAGAATCTCCAATTTTTGATGAATAGTGAAACCACAAAGTGGTGGTTACAAAATTTGATTTTTCATTTAAATGGGACTTTACCACTTCTGTGACATGAATTTCAAAAATCCAATTTAAATGATATTAATTGTTAAGTAAAATGTGGTTCAATGGTATGAGAATAATTTTTGATGAAAAGTAACTTTTAAGTTTTATTAATCGCAATTAAAGGTAATTAGTGTGATTTAAGGTAAAAATGATATTATAATAAAATGAAAATATATTGACACTTGTCTTAACCCTATTGGATGAGTTATGGAAGATGAAGACAACCCATGGGTCGATTTGTGGTACCCCATGGAGCCACATGGATTAGATAATGACATTTATGCCTTTTATTTAAAGTTAAAATAAAAATGTCACAAACATGATTTTTTTTACTCAAACAAATTTTACATGT
The DNA here is from genome assembly GCA_963277665.1 of Viscum album. NCBI lineage: Eukaryota > Viridiplantae > Streptophyta > Magnoliopsida > Santalales > Viscaceae > Viscum > Viscum album. The sequence continues at coordinate 1,108,026,289 of OY728146.1, read as the reverse complement.
GTTTATACAAGTAAGAATTTGGACTATAAATAGTAATTGGAAAGATAAAACTATTTCCTATATCATATATATTTTTTAATAATTTTTAGACATTAAAAAAATTAAAATCTATATGACATCATGATGATGCAGCGATGACCTCATTATTTAACGATTTAAATAAAATGGAAAGACAATGCAAAATCTAGGACCTACACATGTCAGAAACCTATTGGATGGGTGGATTTAGAACCCTTATCACCATATCCTTGAAACAAATCAATGTGGGTCCATTAAAATCCGAAGGCCATTTGAAAATAAAGTAACATTTTATACTTTTCCAAGAGTTCCCCTCCTCTCCTCTTATAAAAGGCCCCCACCTCTACCAACTTACCCACACCTCTCAAACCTTTGGATCGGCCAAACTCTGATCATTTTGTCTCTAGACATACCTCTACTCATCCTAGAAGCCTTATATTTGGAAGTAAGCTCTTCAAGAAACCCTTTTGGTTCAAACCAAAGGGAGTTACCCAATTTTAAGGTAACGTCTTCACATGTGCTCTTTTGTTTATTTTGCTTCTCCAACCCCCTAAACTATTTTTATTCATTTATTTTGTAACAAATAAATTATATTCAATATACTAGGATGTTTTTATAATATTTATTCGAGCTACACTTACACACACCTTCATCTAATGGTTAAAGAACATACAGTTTCTGTGGATGGTGAATTTCTGTCTCACGAAACGATGATTTTTCAACACTCATATAACACCATCAAAGGTGGCCATTAAGATGTAACTATGTTTATATATGATATATAATATTTTTATTTTTTACTTAAGTTTCATTATTTTTCATTTGTGGCATACCTTTATGGCTTCCATTATGGGTATACGTGATATCTTCATTTTAGGAAGTGCGGACTACCGCCCCCAAAAAGTGATTTGATTTGTTAATTCCATATGTGGGATGTATAACGGATGGATTTAAAGTTATTATATATGATGTTATACTGGAATTATAGTATACCTTTATATAATTATTGTTTTCTTTACATTTAAGTATTAGATAGAAATGAAAGTAGCATTCATGCGTACGTACGGCTTACCGTCTCCATGAACGATGCATTTCATTTCTTATCCTCAAATGTAATGTACTATTATAAGTACATATAATGGATATATATGATGTATGATACATCTAAAAGATGAATATAAATCTGGAATTAAAAATATACACATCTCTCATTTAGTTTTAATTCCATTAATATGACATAGAAATGAAAGTAGCGTTCATGCGTACGTACGGCCTACCGTCTCCATGAACAGTGCATTTCATATCTTACCTCTAAATGATTATGTAATATTATAAATACATGTTTATTATGGATATATATGATATATATGTTATCCAAATCAGGAATTTCATTCTGGATATAAAGAACCTTTGACCACACGAACAACATGTAATTGGAAGAAGTCCACATTTGACTTAAGAACCAAATATCGACAAAACAAACATTATTAACTTAAATGATTACATAATGTTTATAATATGTCAATAATTGATATAAAAGGAATAATGAACTCGAAAAAGGTTCTTAAGCAAGTAGAAATTAACTCAAGTCTATTATTCAGGAGATTAAAGAATGATCGAGTCATGTCGGACACGAGGTAAGGGATCCTACTCCTCTATTTCTTTTTAAGTACGCTCTTTTATGTCATTCCTTTTAAAGATAATCTTTCTTTTTATTGGGATGTTATTTTATATTAATATTACTGTAATTTTTATGTTCATATGACGAGAGAACCAATTCTATCTCATCAATCCATTTTGAATGTTTTGAGTGGCGCTGTTAGGCTGCCGAATTTTCGTAAGAGATCTAACCTCTCTCTTTCTTTTTAAGTACCCTCCTTTATGTCCCTTCGTTTAAGCTCCACTTTGTTATGTTGGGGGATGTTCTTTTATATTCCTCTTTCTATAAACAATATTTCAATATGATGAGATACCCTATTTGATCTCATCAATCCATTTTTATAAGTTTTATGTGGCGCCGTTAGGCTGCTGAGTTTTTGTAAGGGAATTTTCATCTCACTTTTATTCCCGTGAGATTTATGCTACATCTGCCACAATTTCCATTGAGTGGTGTATGTACTGCCCATTATTTTAATCATTGTGTAATATACTTTCATTTATGAGTATTTACATCAATGTTTTATTGTCCTTATTTTACGGGGTGTATGTTTCGAAAGATACCCATGTCGGTAAGGGAACCTTTCACCCTCCTCTTTTTAAAAGACTAATTTTTTATGTCTTTTAATTCACATACTATTAAGTTGGGATATGTTCTTCTATATCCTTATTGATTTAAATATTATTTCCATGTGATGATATACCCTTTTGATCTCTCATCAACTAATTTTCTGAATTTTGTAGTGACACCATTAGGCTGTCAAATTTTTGCAAGGGAACTTCTTAACCCATATTTGATTCTTTGGGATAAACTTATAATCCTTGAATATGTCGTTCTATAAATATGTGTGAATAACCTTTTATTGTTTTACACTTAATATCCACTTATATTTGATGTATTCGTTTGTCACACATAATTATGTAATTGATTTATCCTTAAACCAAGGATACCATCTTTGTAAGGGACTTCATCTCAATCTCCTTTCATTGAGGCATATTTCATTTTATACACAACTTTCTTTTCTATGGTGTATAAACCCCTTTGACTTTTACTTTTATACAAAAGGAATCATTTTCTATGATGCGTTTTACTAAACGACAAAACAGAATGTTTCTTTTAACATACGCGGTGACAACGACCTTTTCCGTTGCCGTGAGTATTATTTGATCTTTGGCTTCCTCAATAAGCCGTAATGTTTTTAAAATAAAATAAATACCATATAATCTTTTATGTATTTTGGTATTGAAAATGGTTTTGATAAAGGATTCTAATTTGTAAATATATTTAAATGATATATTGTGATTGAAATGTGGAAATTTTATCATTCCTTTATATTGGTTTTATGTGTTATAATTTTATAATGGTACTTGGACATTTTACAGGTGGTTACGTGATAAACCATATGACGGGTGGTGCCTTGAATACCAGGACGGGTGGTTACGTTATAACCTCCAATGCATTGGGTATGGAAGTTGGCCGTATGGCTATTCCATTAAGTATGTATGGAAGGTGTCCGTATGGCTATTACATTATGTGATATGTGTGGAAGTCGACCGTATGGTTATTCCAGTTAAGAATGTTTATGTCCAAAGTTACCATTATATGTTATGTGTTCTTTATATGGGTCTTATGATAATATTTTGATTACCAAAGCGTAAGTAATGATATATTTTTTAGTGAAGAGTTTTTACTACTTCATAAAGGTCAAGGTATTACATTGATAAAGTATACATGGTTTACGTGTTGTTTTATGAACTAACAGTTTTTATTCTTTGTGTATCCCTTACTGAGATTTTTATGCTCACCCCAAGTTTTTTTTTAAATGTTTTTTTCAGAGGACTTAATGTGGAATTGGGTCAAGGATGGGATCAAGGGAATGTCATGCTATCTAAAACATGGAACTAGACATGTATATTTTTAAGGGTTTTTATTTTATGGAAACCTAGTAGAAGTTTCTAATTTGCAATCTTTTGAGATGTAATAGTTATGATCTAATTCTCTAAAACTCGAAACCTGAAAAGATCCTCAATGTGTAATCTTGTAATAACTCAAGATTAAGTAAGGTTTAAGGATGGGGCCTTATAATTTATATCCCATAAAAGGTAAGATTATTTTTAATAAATGATATTTATAGAATATCCTTGCTTTAAATGTGTTCAATTTGGGAAAACCCAAATAAATAGAGTCTAGTTTTAGATTTCTTATTAACTTATGTCAGAAATCTTTCTTCACTTTTGTATCTTGTATAATCACATTAGACTAATTTATTAAAAATAATTGAAGAATTTATACATTAATATAATTTATTATTGTTTTACGTTATATTATGGTATTTTTTATGATCTATATTGTTTAATTTCTTCATTTAGGAGTGTTAGTTTTCAAAATTTTCATGATCGGTATGTCATATACATGAATAAATGTTCATTTTAAATGATGATAAAAATCCAGAATTGTGATTTTATGTTATTAAATATATTTTGGAAGGATAAATGATCATATAAAGGATTTTTTATATACAATGTGGATTATTCATTAGATAAAATTTAATGTTGACCATTTTAGTTTGTTTTTTGTTGTTTTTCAAACACAATGAACTCTTTTAGTTTTATCATTTAGTAATATGACAACAAGTTATTTAAAAAACATAAAAAGTGTTATAACCTATACAATATAGTCTGTTTGAAACTATTTAATGGTATTACTAATATTCCTGAAGGAGTATATGAAAAATGATGGTGCCTCATCCATGATTTTGGTAAATGGACACTTCATAGGTGATGATTTAATTTTTATGATAAAAGAGAGTGGGGAAGGAGAATAATGATTTTTTTCATACGTTAACAAGATAAAATTAAAACATATATAAGGATATTTAGTTAACATTATATGTTTATGAAGGGAGTTTAGAAGAGAATAATAAAAATAATTAAATTGAAAAACAATTAAAAGAATAATTGACAGGATTTACTACTTAAATTCTACTATTAGGATCCTCCTCAAGGCACCTGGGCTTAGACTTTTGAAGGGAAAAAAATAACCTATATATGGGCGAGTAGCTCGGAAATATTTTATGGCCTAATTTGGGAATGTTTTATAGCACTAGATATTTGAGGATGAGTGGGTGTGAGGTGTGGTATTTTTGTAGAGAAGGATAATGGTGTTTTCTCAATATTATATCATTAGTATATTATTTTTTCCGAAGACTGTGAATATTTTGATAATTTCATAAAATATATAAAAATAATTTTTTATAATTAATATTTGGGTTCTTACTTAATCAATAGATGAAAAATGACTAAAAACTACATCTATTTAGCATTAATAAAATTACCGTATTTTTCTATTGACAAAAAATCGAGAATATTAAAAAAAATCACAAAACTCTCTCAAACCATTTTTCACTGTGTATAATTATTTAATAACACAATTTGTATGAAAATAATTTGTTAAATATGATTAAAATAAATTTTGATTAATGTATTTGTTTTCTGGGAAAATAAAAATTGTAAATTTATAATTGATGTTATAAAACATGGAAAATTTACCTAAGGTCTCATAATTTTTATTAAATCATAAGCCATAAAATTATTAATGTGTTAATATATCTTATTAGGGTATATTTTATAATAAACTAATAAATTATAATTAAAATAATTATGAAATATCTATGACTTATTAGAATACATATATTTATTTAATAACGTATAAAATATTTACTTTATTTTACCTTGATATAGTTATATCATATTTTCACTTATAAGATGCCAAAATTTTATTTCTACATTAATGGGTGTGGTTAATATTCATTTTTAAGTTTATTATTCATAAGGTTCATGTTATTATTCATATGGTCAAGTTACTATATCATTGGTCTTGTATCATTATTTTATAAAAATACTTTTTATTTCACAAATTCATAATTTATAATGTTTTTTCTTTTTGTCTCTTTGTGATTTTATGTTATTTAAACTATGTGAAATTACTATAGTAATGGAGATATTCCATTATTCAATGTCTGGGTCATTACTTTTGGGTATCTACCATCGGTATTAGAGTATGTTTAGTTGAAAACATTGTAACAAGATTTAGAAAAACATGCATTAGGGAATATAACCCTTTGATATATCTTAAATATAATAGTAGAATAACATAGTAATGATTCAATAAGGAAGATATTGTGTAGGATATCATAGAAATAAATTCAGGTTCAGATATTACATACGGTCAGGGTTCTGGATTAGATATACATAGTGGTAAAAACTATTGAAATTATTATTATAGCTTGGCCTTATAATCACCGGGTGCATGAAAAAAATACAAAAAAATATTACGATGGAATTGGATAAAAGTTGCTTAAATTTAAAAAATTTAACCAAAATGGAATGGGAAAATGATTTATGTGTGAAAATTTATGGAATAATGAAATTAATCCATGAGTAAAAACTATGAGAATGATGAAAGGAAATAAATCTCATCTAGCAGATCGATTTATAATTTAATGTCTTTTATGTAGGGAAAACATGAATTATCAAAGTAAATACAGTATTCTAAAGTTTAAAACATAGAACAAGAAAATTCATATGTTTAAATAAAATGGTTGGGTTATTTATGTATTGGTATTGATGACCTAATTTGCAGAAGAATTTTTAACAATAGAATTTTGGGGAATAACATCCATTGGTTCAGAATATGTGCCTTAAGTAAAATAATACTTATGGATACCAAAAAGTGTTTATTATATTAGGATTTATAATATGTTATAATTCTTAAAAAACTATTTTATGTTATTAGAGTATATTATTATTAAGGATATTTTTTGAGAATCATATGGGAATAACATCCATTGGTTTAGTATATGTTTTAGTGAAAAACAATTTGAGGAATAATTTTTTTTATATTTTATAGACATAATATTAATATAATTAAAAACCTTTCATGTTAATATGATCATTTATGACATTTTAATAAAATTTCAAAAGGATTATTAGACATTCTAAAATGAATTGTATTGTAAATATTTGTAAACAAATTATTTATTGATTAATTTAATTTCAATGATGTATATCACATATTATATATATTTTTATAGGATTTTCATTAATATAGTTTCAAAAAAGGCCTAACCATATGCTTGGAAAAAACTAGTCATATATGATAAGTCCTTGGGGATTGAAACCATGATTGAAAGAAGAGAAGAGTTTAGTTCTTACCACTAGCAGAAGTTTATTAATGTTTAATATATCATTTTTTTAGTTAAACAATTTGAGGAATAAATTTAATTATTAACTGGTGGTTTATTTTTTTAAAATTCATATAACATATTGGATATCTTTTTAAAACCACATTAGTTTTCTAAAGTATTTATGGATAGATGGAAAGACTTTTCACTCTTTTATAGATCTTATGATCCGTTAGAAGTTAATATTAGTTATTATAGAATAAAAAATCATTTTTGAATATTTATTTCACATTGTATATGATGATTTCAAAATTTATTGAAACAAAACGAAAGATGAAATTATTCTAATGAAATAGAAACATGTCATGTAAGTATATTAACTTGTATTCACATATAGTGAAATATTTAATCAACATTATGAAAATTATGTAGAAGAAAAAATGTCATCCTATTACATTCAAATCATATAAATCATATTGTCTTTTAAATCACCAAAATTGAATGGTTTTATGCCACTAAGCAATTCATTGAACATTCATCTTATTTTGATCAATAACCATATCCCATTATATAAATATTTTCTATTTTCTTTCATGTCCATATCTTTAATTACAACAATTTTTTTTACATATGAAAAAATTAATATTTTATTCATAGGAACATTGTAATTAATTTTCTCTATTATAAAGATGATGTTTAATTAGCCATTTTAAAAACTACTTTTTCAAAAATGTTATTCATTAATTTCAAACCATGGATTACCAAATCAAATTTAATTAGAAAGTATGAAATCTATTTAATTTTTAGATAATGTAACACTATAAAATTTAATATTATGACATTTTATTTGACTGAATGAGTGAAATGAAACACCAAGCATCAAATGGTATATAACATCCCTATGATTTATAGAATATTTATTGTAAATTAGTTGACTATATTAAATTACTTAAATTAAAGTCAACATTAATTTTATCTTGGGTTACACAGAACAACGATTCTCTTCGATAGCTTGTGTTACCCATAAGATAACACTTTACCGAAGAAAAATATATTATTAATATTTAAAAATATAATATAATAGTTAAAACCTAGATTTTAAATTGAAGGGTTTGTATAGGATGAAATAAATTAATAAAATTAGTTGTTCATAAAGTATTATTTCTTATCTATTTACTAGAAATAAAAAAATATTCATTTATAAAAAAGAATGATTTTTAAAAAATACAATTTTTCTAAAATTCGGTTTAATCTCACATTGTAAATATAATTTCAATTTAAATTTTAATAAATTTTAAAATTATATTGGGAAAATTAAACTTTATTTTTTAAATTTAGATACATAAATTATATTATGGTGAATATTTGGGATTTTTCTAAGAATATTCATTTTGAGATTTATATTTAAATAATACACAATTTGAAATAAATATTTTTAATATTATTTATAAAGATAAAATTTAGTTTTAATTAATTTTAATGTAAAATTATTTTATATTTAAAATATATTAATATAATTTTTTTCATTAGAGTTTTTTTCATACTGAATTTAGATATAATAACGATTAAAACATGTGAATATTTTCTCTTTGAAAAACCTTCATTCCCATCTCAAATGAAGGATTGATATAAAATTTAATATTATGTAATATGTGAATTTAATTTAAAAAAATTATTATATACATTAATTCAGTATAATTTATAGTGTTTAATATGGTAAAAATAATGTTCACCCAAATGAATGGTTAATGCATAAAAAATTAATTAATACAGTTATGTTAAAAATGTGTTACCTAGGATTAAACTAAAATGATAATGGTAAAATGACCTATCAAATTTTATAAAAAACTAGTTTATGTAAATTATTAGACATTTACCCATTATTGTTTGGTAATGGTCCATTTGGACCCTTTTTAAATATGAAGAATGTAGGACCAGTCACTTCTTCTCAAAAATACCAAGTGAATCTTCTCCTCCAAAACCAAAAGGACACTCACATTCCTCCCATATTTCAATATAAAATCCACTTTGTATTTGAAATAACATACCAATTAAATTATAAACTACAATAACCTCATTATATAATTGTTATTTTTTAAAAAATAAACCCTAGGTTGTCTTTACTGCAATCCTAAGGAGGATACACAAAGAAGAGGTTACATTCTCCAATGGGAATATTTGTTATTATAATTTCATGACCTCTCTAAATTTATATTTAAAAATTATGATATAATATAAAAAATATATTACATATTTTGGTAGGTTTTTAGTATCTGTGAATAACTAAAAACCTCTTTACTTTCATCAAATGGGTTATGAAACCATCGTTCCTGTTGTTGTAAGACTGCCACCTCTCAAAATGACGTCGATCATTTTCAGTTTCCACCTATAAAGGTTCGGTATGATAATGGATCTAAATTATATATTAGATACTTATATCACATTTATATCTATATTTTCACTATATAATAAATGTATCATTTTAAGCTCCATTATGTAAGAGATATGACTATGTCTCATGTGCGTATGGTGGACTATAGCCTAAAAAATGATTTTATTTTTATTTCAATAACACATTATAAACTAGGTGATAATGAATAATTAATTATTATATGAGACAAAAATGAAAAAATAACTATAATAATGAAATATTTATGATTTTTGTAATGATAATATATATCCTTTTCTCCCATTCCATTTCAATCACATAATGATGATAAAATCATTCATGTTTGTATGGACTACCATTTTTATAAAGCGATGTGACTCAAACTTCATTATAAAACTATATGTGTTATATATATAACAATATAATATGGTATATTTGATATTATGATCAAATTTTAGTTTTAAAATATAATGTACCACCGTTCCTTAATGACCCTTGAAATATGAAATATGTTATTCATGCGTACATAAGACCTATCATCTCTATGATAGTAACATACCAAATTCATAATAATCATTCATGAATATAAATAAAAAATATCTAAAAATACTTTATTTTTTCATGATTTTTATTCCTTTGATGATTTACCTATATAATATGTAAATTTACTAGATCATTTATGGTGAAACATGCATGATACAATAAGGTAATTAACACCTTAAACAACTATAATAATGAAATATTATAGATCAATGGGTAATAAGAAGTTATAATAGCATCATAAAGGATATTATAAATTTCAATATTGTTCTTTAATAAGTTAATAACAAGTCTAAACCATGTATAGTTATTTTTATTTCACATCATACTAAATAAGAGTGTAATGTAATAGATTTCATCTCAATTTACATCCCATTGAGAATTATTTGTTTTTTTCAACATATAAAATTTTGGTGCATTATATAATTCACCATTGACATGTAATTTCATGATTCATTAATTATTCCTATTATTCTATTTTTTACATTTAATTATTTCATTCAATGGTAATAGACCTAAAAATTACCAACTCCTAATAATATTTGATCAAACTCCCTTTATTTTATGTTAGTTAACTTTTTATTAATAAAATATTATTTTGTAATAATATTTAATTATAAATTATAGTTCTATTAAATATAGTTATTAGTTAATGATGAATATTATTACTTCCTACAACATATAATTTTTTTTCAAATGGTTCATGAAATTCAAATATATTCAACAGACTGGGAAATATTGATACATCGGTATATTTTACACAATTCAGATATCTGATGATAAGGAAGGTTGTTATTGAATTTAATATATTATTTGATATATGAGGACATATTTGTAAATTTAAGGCATGGTATGGGGATAGTTTGTAAAAATTCCATCTCTATATAATTATCCTCGTGAGATGAATTATTTGGGAAAATAAAATTGGGGTTTCCCTAGTATGATCAAAACAATCTTGAGTATAGATCATGACATTAAAGGTATGATGTTCCTAGGGAATATGACATCTAATAATTTAGAAATCTATTAATTTAGGAATATATTATTATTATAAATGTTTATTTAACAATGATATAATCTCTTGTTTCATTTAATTATCAGTTTATTGATTAAATGGAATGTGTTGTCAAATATTTACCCGGCCATATTGATTAGGCATTATTCAGTTATTTAAATGAAACATGTTCTCAGTTATTTAACATACCATATTGATTATGAAATAAAAAGTTATTTAAATGGAATGTGTGATCAATTATATACCATTCAATTATTATTATGTTTTATTAGTCATGATATGTTCCATTATACTTAACCATTACTATGAATTTGTGATCAAGAATATATTATATATTTTATAGGTAATTATCGATTTGTTAACTATTTTATATGAAAGGATATAATAGATGGAATATAGATAGTATTTAAAAAATATAATGTAATTATTAATTCTAACATATTATTTGAATCAAGTTTATATCGAGCATAACTATACTACTAATCTATTTGGTCCCTTAGAATTTGCTTCCTTGTATCATATAGAAATTATAATAAATAAGACACTATCTTTTGACAGTTGGGGTCATGTTTTCTACACATGGAATCAAGAATCTTATCATATATCACATAATTCTATCGCTAGGAACTCAACCAACCATTTAACTTTCATTAAATATCACTTTTTCATAATGAATTAATTTTTTTATGATTAATAAAAAACTATGAATAGATAATTCATAAGGAATAATTCATTTTTATTATAGAATAATAATTCTAGAAATTTATAATTTTTCACCCATTATTTCAGTGAAATATTTTGTTTATTTCAACATATATTATGAGACTCAGATATGTGATGAATTCTTTTATATCTATGACATACCACATATTTGAATTCTATTTTATTTCATATTTTGATATATGTTTTCACTTACATAATTAAAAATTGTTTATTTCTATTTTGGATTCCTGTTACTTTATATATGTCGGTAATTTTTTCTGAAAATTCTCATATGTGGTTCACTACTAATTATAAAGTCCATTAATTTTGATCCAAAGATACAAAATTTGATATTCACCCTTTCAAAATTAATAATAATAATTGAAAACAACATTTTTAAAATTATAGAAATTTCAAAACACTATATAACTTTTCCAAAAAACATTGGTAGTGTATGAACTCACAAAAGAATATCATTAACAACACAACTACCTTATCAACTTCATCGTTAGTTCATCCTTCAATTATATGTTTCTAAACACTGATTTCGGAAGGTAAATTGGTATTAAAAAAACACATGGAATCATTATAACACTATGTAACCATCCATCACTATAGGTTTTATCATTGATAAATATAACTCCTCTTTTTTTGTTAAATTAGAAAAAAAATCCATCCTTTGTAAAATATTGTGGACAATTCATCTATTTATTATATACATGTAACATACATGAGAATAAAATAAATTATCCTTAGCACAAAAATTCCATAAAAAAATCATTAGAAAATGGTTTATATGAAGGGAATGATTTTAAAAAAATGCAATGGAAAAAATAAAATACAAAAAAATCATTATCATCCATGAATATATATAATGGAAGCATTACTGGAATTATATATACTATCATATATAAGTGATATATTCTCATAATAAATCTATAATATAAATATATATGCAATATTTAATTTTCATAGTTGTCCTGAAATAATAATATAAATTAATATCTCTACTTTTTTACCTTCTAAACCACGAAATCAATAAGGGAATTCACTTTCCTTGAATGTTTTTTTTCATTAACATATATCGTTATTATTCCTATTGCCTTTATTTATTATAAATAATACAATATATAAATATTGTGGTTCCATAAAATTCTTTTTTTTTTGTATTTTTTTCAATGATAATGCTATAAAATGGAATGCCAATATGTGATCTCATTTTCTTATCTATCCCAATTTATAATAATAATAAATATTTGTATGAGATTTTGATATCATTTCATTTATATGTAATGCACCATAAACCATTACGATTCATTTCAACTTGAGAAATTCATAGTGTATAATAAAAGAAGGTTTAATCTAGAAAAAATGTTGTCCATAATCATTATAATACGGTTCCAAATATTAACACTGTAAGTTTTCATCATAGTGGATGATCATATATATCCTGGTGAATACATTTTTGTAGTTATATTTTTCTAATTATTATCATAAAATCTTTTTTGAATACTCAGCACTTTCAGACCAAATGGACTAAAAATATTCTTGTATAACTATATTGATTTGATTTTAAACTTCTCTAAAATAGTACATAATTAATCATATATATAATCAAGATTAAATGAAATAATACTAATTAATTATTGAATAATTTACTAAAAAATGTATGAGAGAATATAAATTAAAATATTTTTTATGGCTATTTTTCCAAAAACATAATGAAATTTTAGATTATATTAATTGAATAATCATTAATGATTTATAAGAAACTCCACCTCAAGGGACGCGTCGAACCGTTACTTAATTTAGAGTGATAGTCATAATAAATTATGTTTTTTTACATTATTTAAGTAGGTAGAATTAATATTCTCATTATTAGGGTGGATTCACTGATTCAAATACAATTTATGAAATATTGTATTTAATGCATTCCAATATAAGTAAATTTATCAATTATCTTCTGTTGTTTGGAATGTCACATCATTATCATCTTGGTAGCTATAATATATATATTCTATTTGGATGTCCTTTTGAAAATCTAAACAAAGTTTTTTTATTCTTCAAATCTATAATTTTTATTTAATCATACATCATTTCATTATTTCTCAATTTTAAAATGATAATCACCATTATTTCTTATAAGTATCATCATAAGAATAAAAAAAATAATGGAATAATGTAGAAAAAAAATTGTTCACTAGTGTGAGTTGATATATAGAAATATAACCTCTCATCCATTTTCCCTTATTATTTTATCTCCATGTCCACATTTACACATCTTTTTCGGTGAAAATGTTCTCCAAATATGAGTTTTATTTTGATATCATAGGAAATTTAATTTTTTTCCTTATATGGGGTCTACATGTATTCATGATCCCTCAAGTAAAATGATTCACTAGGTGAAACATTTATCTTCGCTACAATTATTTCTTGGGCTAGAATATTTCTTATTTGTAGCCATATTCCACTTATTAAATAGCTTGATGTGAGATCTTATGTTTTATTATCGTTTATAACTTCTAATAAAATTTAATTTCTTATTAATATGGAGGTTTATCTTTCCTATTGTCACATTTATTTACTTTTACTTCTAGTTTAATTTAATTAAATAATATTATTAATAAAAATTTATCCACGGTTTTGTAATATTCTAAAAAATTTTGCTTCACCCTAGGGATTTCTAGATATTATTTTAACCAACATAGTCACATAATTTATTTCATGTACCATTCCACCTTTTTTGACCAGCTTCATCTACTCAACTCTCTTATCCCTTACTTACTTGAAGGTATCCATGTTGTGCCCTAATTTTTAAATAATTAAATATTTTTCTCTTATGGTGAAGCTTACAACATTGTATTTATATTTTTTTGAAAAATATTATGTTTCATACATTTTTTGTGCATGGTAAACTCATTATTCTTCTTCAAAAACATCCTAAAATTTTTATTTTCATAGTTATTTTGATGAATCATTCCCAAGGATTTCATAAGGACATTGATAATTGTTTATTTCATTTCTATAACAATCGTTTTAGCTAGATTATTGAATTATTTAAACATTCAGTGCTCTTTATTATTACAATATAGAATATAGGCTTCACATATATCATAAATATTTTGATAATATTTTTTATACAAGTCTTGACCCATCTAACACATGTTATACCTTTTCTCATTCATACAACCAATTTCTATTAGAATTTAGTTTTTAAACTAGGATAATGGTTAATTTAAATATCATATATCCATATGTTATTCTTTTCTAAAGTATAATAATTATCAAAAAACCATTGTTTCATTATTTGATCCTTTTGTGGTCTAGATTTCGAGTATTTTGAAAAACATAGTTATTTATTTTTTAATCAAATAGATGGTATCTTTATAGGGATCCATTTACATTTATCTACAACTACATTTTATGTAGAAGTGTGTTTTACAATAATTTCCCTCAACCAATGGTTTATAAATTTATATTTCATCCTTACATTGTATATTAAGAAAACTTTAGTAAAATAACTATTTTAATGGGTTGATGGTACCGTAAGTTTTTAAGATTAAATAGTGTGATAATTAAAAGTCTGTTTAATGTTCATTCAACCAAATATATTTACATATGGATGATTAAAATTAATTATTTATTGTGTGAAAAAATTTTTCTTTTGAAAATGTTGTGAAGATGCATCCTGGATTGTTTCTAGATTCATCACATGAAAAAAAATTTCTAATAATTTCATATTGAAAATAATTTTCTCACCTTCCATTAATTTTAGTTTTCCTCCACCAGCTATTATTACCACTTCATATTATACACATTCCTTTTTCCTTGAGTTTTATAATATCGCCATGAAATTTATTATTATTGTTCGTAATCATTAGTGTATTATCCTTGAAAATCGTTACATCATTTAATACATGTGATTTATCCTCAATCCCTTTCATGGAATCATCCCTTATCTAAATTATAACGAGTATAAGAATTTTAAAAATGGTGTGTTATTATTAATGTTATGGTTTAATCACACATATTATTCCTAATTTGTTATTGAAATTAACAAATATTTATACCCATTCATTTAATTAATTCATTGTTATTTAATTTTTATTTTCACATTGGCTGACCACATCTTACATAAACATAAATATAAAAATAAATTTATGATAAAATTTTATTGAAGAATTCAAAAATTATATCTTTTCAAATAGTAATTTCTTATAATTTTAAATCCTCATAATGGTGATCATTCCCATAGATGGAATGATCA
Organism: Viscum album; assembly: GCA_963277665.1. NCBI lineage: Eukaryota > Viridiplantae > Streptophyta > Magnoliopsida > Santalales > Viscaceae > Viscum > Viscum album. Next base: position 1,108,010,519 of record OY728146.1, on the reverse strand, counting down.
TTAGTAAAACAATTTTTACAAAAAAAAATTCGGTACCCCTTCTTCATGAAGAGATGAAAAAATATATGCTAGAAGAATGGTGTGAATAAATTTTGGTTTTAGATTCTACCAATATACCACCATCATCACCCTCATATGATATTTCAGGATCATAGTTGTTATATAGAAAACACGATTAATCACAATATTTTAATAAATGGGATGCATTGTCATCAAAATCATTTTTAAGATATAAATCATTATAATTTGTAATAGAATTAATGTTACATTTATTATGATAAGTTTTTATAGAATATTCTTTTCTCTCAATCCAAGATTATTCCCATTAAATAATTTTAATTATTGTTCATCTTGTTCATAATAGTCTTGTTTAGAACATATTCTTTGGCTTTTCTTGAAAGATTCATATATGTGTTTTCTAATATAAACTTAATATTTCTTTTAAATATGAATTCCAATAAAAAAAATTAAATGGATGATTACAATAATTGGGTTTAATTGATATAATACAAAATCAAATGATCTTACATAGATGTAGATAATAGTAAAATGGTAGAATAATAAAAGATTAATTATTAAAAAATTAACATATATCACTTTTGTACTTATTTATTTATTTAGTGTGTTTTTATTTTTCTTTCACCACCTCTTCCTTGATCAATATGTCTATAGACCTAGTAAACTGAAAATAATGATTTTTTATCAAGTATATCCTCATTAATGATGATTATTTCACAATCGTGTCTCGATATTTATTCCATATAAAAATCCATTTTCATTATAATATTAAGAACAATTAGGGGAATGCCATGGAACATTATATCCTTGACCTAAAAATGTATAGGAAATGTGTGGGATTTTAATAAATTTTTGGAGAAAGATATCCACTATTGGTTTGAGTTCCTCTTAGAATAAATTAATGGGATTCTACCCCCACTGAAAAAAGTCATTTGGGTTACCTAAATGTTATTCATATTTCCATGGAAGGATATTATAGGATTGGATTCATATATATTATTACAATTTATGATCCAATGTTGTATATAAATCAAAATATCTCCCTCTAATTTTCAATTATTTGGAGTATTTTTTTAACACTATAAAAAATTTCCCCATCTTTTCAATACATGAGATATGAAACAAAAATTTTGTCAAATGTTGGCTTTTCTTATTGCAATATGTAGAATGTGTTTCAATTTTACCTATTTGAGATTATCACAATTTCTTATTCAACCAAACACACACACACACACAAACATATATATATAACAAGTATAGTAGAATATGGGATTTGTAATATTAATCCTCCCTATAATATTGTATTTTTTCATTGCATACATAGAATTGCTTTTCTAATTTGCTTATAAATTAATATAACGAATATACATATTTTTCACTAGAAAATTTTAATTAACATGTTGGTATTTCTCATTTATGAATTATAAAGAAACATGTCTTTGAGTTCACTTTTATATTTCTATGTAAGCATGGATTCATATGTCTTCAGACTCAGAACATCACTTTCTAATGCAGACATCTTGTCACCATTAAAATGATTATAAACATTCAATGATTATCTCATTTGATCGAGATACATAATTCATTAAAAATAGTTCATGCACATTAACAAATTTTCTTTCTGATAAGAATAAAATTTATAAAAACTATGAAATATTCTACAACACCCTATAATTTTAAAGGAGGAAAATCATGTTCTATAGCATCTATAACACGAATTAAAAATATTATAATTGAACATAACACCTTTATTATTTATGATATATATATTGAAAAATAAATTAGATATCATATATTATATTTGATATATGAATCATTGAATTTAATTCAAAAATGATAATCTATTAAAATATTATTATTTATATACGACCATCATAACATAGCCACTATGTATGATGGAATTTGTAGTAATAAATAAATTACAAAAAATTATATTTTGTTACACATAAATAAAATAATTTTATTTTTTATCTAATGAATATAAATAAAATAAAAACCATTTAAAATAGAAATATTTATTTTTCTGAGAGAAAATATTTTTTTGGAGGGTTGGAACAGTCACGCTTTGTAAACATAATTAAAAAATAAAATTTTCAACTTTTTGTAATTATATTTCAAAATTATACTTCATATTTAATATATAAATTCCCACATTATCTTTTTAAAATGTTAAAATTTTTTAGATGATTGATTATTACGATTAGTGAAAAATAGAAATTTTTTACGATTACTAAACGTTGTTATAATTATGTCCAATGAAAAATTAACGGATAAATTTTTTTAAAGTGAAATTAAGAAAAATTATTAAAAATAAAACTAATATAGGTAATTGGAATAAATTTCATTTTTTATATTAAAATATTATATACTTATGATAATATTCCCGTTGGAAAACTGAACTTTCTTCATGTTTGTGGTGAAATTTTTAGGTAATTATTCCATATTTTTAGTCAATAATGAAATAGTAGATTCAATATTTGTGACTATAATAATATATATTATACAATAAGGTCAAAATTAATCTCAAAAATAATGATTTTTGAAAACCTTTAAATTTAATAATTATGGAGAGGATAAAAAGGTGTTTAACATGTGGTTAAACTAAGAGGATAATGATTAAAATAACCTAATAAAAGCATAACACTAGTGTAATAGAAGTATATGAACAAAATATTATATATTGTTTATGAATGAATAATTTTTGGGGGAATTTGTAGTGAGAAAAATGTGAGTATTGCATTTTAATTTCAAATGTAAAATATGCATCCTCTTCCCCCACTTAAAAAAGGCACCCCATGTTTTCCCCTATAAACACTGGTAGAACCATTTTTATTGGTGGAGAACATACCCAATATCATCTTACATACCTATAAACATACTAGAAAAAATAATTTAATTACTAATCCCACAATTAATGGAATCAATATAAACCTATAGAGTCTGTTCAAAGAATTCAATGATTTATTAAAAGTGTATTTATTTTAATAATTATAAAATGAAATTAAAATCATCCTAATATATAATAATATATTCCCAATAGTATCTCATATATTCTGAGATACAATTCTATTAATATTATATACTATATTTATATCATCTTCTATAAAATGTGAAACCAAAATGTCGATCCTATATATGGTTGACTACCACAATGACAACTGAATGAATGTGTTTTCCATTGACACCTTTGAAATATAGTTGTACTGAAAAATATATCATATTTATATGATATTTAAAACATTATAATTTTTTTTACATATTATAACCAATAAAAATTCTTAGTTTCCTTTATTTGGGGGAAACACAAATATTGCTTATGTATATGGCAGACTAGATCCTTACTAAGCGTAGTGGGTCATTTTTTCATACACATTAAATGAGTGGTAGAAATGTTAAATATAATTAATATATTATATATTAATTATCCAAAAATCATTTTAGAAATATATGTTAATATATAATATCTTACCTTCTAGTCCATTGTAAAACCATAAAGTCTCTCGTGCATACACGTGCACTACAGACTCCACATAGAGATATGAAACTTTTAATTATAACATAGATAGTAATAATGGTGTATCAAATTAACTAAAATTCTATAAATTAAATAATAATTATTTTAAGAAATATTATTATCAATTACTTTAATTTCATTCCATCTATAGTGAAAAATTGAAACATCAATCATGATTACATGTGGCCTACCATCATCAAGAATGGCGTTTTCCATTTTTTATTTCAATCAATAATATATTAGTATAAAATATTATTCTATTAATATCTTATTTATTTAAATAATGTTGAATATTATTTAGATCATTCATCCATGATATTATTAAATGGATAAAAATTATGGAACTCAATAAAACATGAATAAAGAAGACATTATAAGAAAGTTGACGACAATGGTGGTTTGGTCAGTGTAGATGGTGGTGAGTTTCTTATCCAATGGTAAGAATGGTGATTTTGATGACACTGGTGGTGGATAATAGTGACATGCCTTGATCTCTTGGTTTTTGGTCATGATTGATGATGGTTTGTTCATGAGTCGAGGTGGGTTAACTCATGGATCAAGGTGGACTATGGGGTACTTTTGAATCCTGCCTTCTGAAATTTGAATGTGGAATTTTTGAAATTTGAATTTCATGTGTAGTGGTTTGGGGCTCTTTATTTATGGTTATCACTTACCCAAAAAGTGAATTTTTTAATAATAGAAAAAAAGTATTTTGGTATAATTATATAATATATGGTTGGAGATATATGTGTATGGTTCTATAATATTCTCTTAAAAATCCTATATTTATTATATAAAAGGATGATACTCGTATGAAGGATGTCAAAACTAATGTAAGGGGTTCCGATCTTACTTTTTGTTCAATGGGGAAAACAAGATATTAATCAATTATTTATTTTTCTGGTGTAGATAGTTATGATTTTGAAATTTTATATCATAATTGTCTCTATAATCATTTTATTTAATTTATAATAAGGTGTTATTTATTAATTGGATTACAATTTTTATGTTTCCCTTGTGGTAAGGGTTTATTTTAAACTCTCTTAATATTTGGGGATTGTTTTTTATATGTATCCCATATGGGAATTCTATCAGTATTTAATCATAAACACAATCAATTACATTGTACTATAGTAATTCCTGATACTATTTGTGTAATATAACCATTTTAATACTCAGTGTAACTTAAAATGATTGAGAGTTTTCTTAATTAAAATAAGATGGTGTCTCTCCCATTGGTTGAAAATTACTTTTCATACAAATCTATGATTTATAAAAAAAAATATTAAATACTATTTTTACTTTTTCAAAATTATTTATTAAAATATAAATTTAACAATATTGACAATTTAATTTCATAATAAAGGAATATACAATACATTTTAAAAATAAGGATTGTTTGTATCTTCCTAAAAATGTGAAGGAATTATTTGGTTCAATGTGTACCACATAAATGAAATTAAACATCATCCAGACAAATCAATTTTATAAATATTATTTCACATTTTTTAGAGTTATATTAAATGTAAATTATTATCCATATTTTTTCTTAAAATTATTTATTAAAAATATATTTTAAATAGATGGTGGTTATTTTCCTTATGTATGTTTTTAATATTATATTTACTTTAATCTAATTTATCAACTAGATCATCCATTTATTGTAATTTTAATCCACTTGTTATAATTTTTATTGATATCATCCATGTTATTTCATTATATTGTTTGTGATTAGTTTTAATGATTATGTCAAATGTTATTACTATTCATCATTTTATTTTGGATGGTCTATAATTTTGTTTATTTGTTTGGGGTTTTTATTTAAATTTCATATAATTGTGTCTCAATAAAAAAAATTATATTGATTATGATCCACCCCATTAATATAATTAATCAATTAGACATTGTATGTGATGGGTGGGACTTGATTATAGATATCCCATTGATGCATCGACATGTAACATGATACAAATAATAGCGCTAAATTAAACAGTTTTTTGAGGATATTTGAAATGACTTATGAGTGGTTTTAATAGTATATTTCAAATGTTAATCATTATGAATTTCTTCATTACGAGATCAATTATTTACTTTTAAATATTATAATAGTTAGATTATCAATGGGTAATTTACAATATTTCATGTCTGTTAATATGGATTTATTTTAACATCATTTATTTCTTCCATATTTTTATTGGTTTTGTTGTTTAAATGGAACTTGTACCAATTATTTCCCATTACATATTGTATTTTATAATTTATTCATAATTATGTCCATTGTACTAGTATCCTTACTAAGCATTAATTTTCACCCTTTTCATATTTTTAATTTTTTTCATAGATACCATGAACTATTTTTTGATTAATATGGATGGATGTGGTATATGAAAAAATGATGATTTTTTTTAATACAGTATATATTTTATATTTATATGGGTAATGTCAATGTGATGTATGTATCTAGTTTCTATGACAAATAAACAATATATTCCTTCTATATGTGACTCATTATATCTTACCAAAATTTTATAATGTAATAACTAACACTATACCACTCATTTAGAGGTATTTAAAAATTTTCTGGGAGTATGTTTACTAAAATATATGGAACAACATTTTTGAAATCATTGATTAAGAATTATAATATTATGACATACATTAATGATATGTATTAGTATAATACTAAATCCTAATGATATTTAAGTTAGATATTAATTTTTTTTTCAATAAATAAATATCTATAATGATAATACAAGGATAATTGGATCATGAAATGATGCTCCTAGGGGTAATAAATCTGAAAATGGCTTAATTGGAAACATGCAAGCATTACATTGTACTCAAAAACGTTCCTTCACAAATGCTTTGACACTCACTTCAAATATAAATTTTTTAATAAAAATGTTCTCTAAAAAACATTATTAATGATTTGAAAATATTTTTATTATTTTAAAACCGTCAAATTCATAACACGTTTATAATTATGATATTATTTGTGAATTATTTTTTAAAATTTATGTGAACTATTTCACTAGACTTGTGTTTATACATTGTGTATCATAATTTAATGATCTAATATATATTATTTCATTGTTCCCAAATGAATCTTGGAGTTAGAAATTGTATACCGATCATTGCATGTCATGACCTATCCTTGGGGACCGTGTCGTGACTACCCCAAGCCCGCCTTCCATTGGCCAAGGGATAGCGACTAGAACCAAATGCGTAAATCCTGATAAAAGGGAAGGCATTGCCTTTATAAAGTAACGAAACACAACAGATCACACAAGTGAAGTAAGCACTATGTATGACTGGGTACAAGGTAAGTCCTGAAAAGTAAATGGGCCAGTATACAAACCCAACTGAAATTATAGTACAACTGAATGGAAAGTACGACTGCAGTATGTAAAACAGCAACACCGAGTCATCCTCCAAAAATCCCACCTGAAGGGTGGGTACAGAGAGTCTTCTCAACTCCTTGGGTCCGGCCGCCTGCTCCGTGTATGTCCCGCCAAGTCTTCCACCTCTGGGTACCGTACACCTCCACAAACCTCCACCTCGATTAGTGATGTCCGTCGTCTACATCCAACACAATGTAGTGTGAGCATAGCCCACACAGTAAAGTAAGTCAACCATATCAATGATAATGATTGAGAATGTAACACCACAAGTAAATAAAGAATATGACATTTTCATATTTATCCATATTTTTTGAATAAAATATTAATATTACTTTAAAAAGAACACTATGCTTGATGGCGTACCCAGTACATAACAACGAGTTTCATTGAAATATTACATTGCACTCTAATAATAAAATAATATTATTTTAAATGGTAGTTAACGCCTAGCCGTTGTAATGGAGGGAATGAATGGAACTAACTACAAAATGATTATATATGTTTGAAAAATATTTTTACTTCTTTCCAATAAATTTTAGAGGCTTAAAATGCAAATGAGTCCAATTTTAAGCATAAATCTTCTAATATTCATTAAAAGGTTGATTAACAACCTTTTTATGGAGAATCATTTTTAAATATACTTTTGAAAATTTTATATGTTGTATTTTACTAAATGAAATCCTTATTTAGAATATGTACATCAAAATTTATTGTGTAAAATTTTGTTATTTTTCCGATAAAGATCATTTTTATTGAAAATGTTGCATTTTAATTCAAAGCCTCTTTTTAATTTGATTTATTTATATGGATATATTATATTTTTAATTTATGTTAAAGTGTATTTAGAATATATTTTTTCCATTTAATCTAATGGTGGTCATTGGAAATAATTTTACTTTGAAATTGGACTTAAACTAGTGTCAATATTTTAATAGATATTGTTTCTTAAAAACACGCTATTTGTTTTGACAACAGGAATTAATTATTAAATTAATTAATGCAACATATATGTTTTGAATTTTGTAAAATAGAATTCATTTTCGAATTCGGAATATCAAATATAGCTTAGGGTGATTTTTTGGTATTTTTCTGAAAAACATTAATTTTTGATGAATAGTGAAACCACTATGTTGTAGTTAAAGAAACTGATTTTTCGTTTAAATGAAACTTTTCCACTTCTGTGATTTGATTTTAAAAAATCTGATATACAAGGATGTCATTAAAGAAGTAAAATGTGGTTCAATGAGATTAAAATAATTTTTGGTGAATAGTAACTTTTAAGTTTTATTAATCGCGATTAAAGGTAATTAGTGTAATTTAAGGTAAAAATAATGTTTTAATAATACGAAATGACCTAGACACATGTCCTAACCCCATTTTATGTGTCATGACCGACCAATAAAATCCATCGGTCAACTTGGGGACCCCATGGAGCCACTATGGTAGGAAAATGAAATAAATAACTTTTTATTTAAAGTTTAAATAAAAATGTCACAAACATGAGTTGTTTTACTAAAACAATTGTTAAATGTGGTTATACATGTCATAGTTTTGAATATAAATATTAATTAGAAATATAAAAAGATTTCCTACATCATGATATTTTTTTTATAATTTTTAGACATTAAATGAATTAATTTATTTATGACACCTTGATGATGCAGCGATTACCTCATTATTTATCGATTTAAATAAAATGAAAAGATATTGTAAAATCTAAGACCTACAGATGTCAAAAACCTATTAGATGGGTGGATTTCGAACTCTTATCACCTTATCCTCGAAATATTTAATTTTGGGACCTTTAAAATATGAAAAGACATTTTATAATAATGTAACCTTTTATAACTTTCCAAGAGTGCCCCTCCTCTCTTATCATAAAAGGCCCCCATCTCTACCACCTTACCCACACCTCTCCAGCCATTGGCTCGGCCAACCCCTGCCCATTTGGTCTCTCCACATTTCTTTCTTACTCTTAGAAGCCTCACTTTGTGCAGATGTCTTTCCAAGGAAGTCTTTGAGCTCAAATCAAAAAGAGTTACCCGATTAAAAGGTAGTGTCTTCTCTTGTGTTCTTATGTTTTATTTTGCTTCTCCAACCCCCTGAAATCTTTTTATTACTTTATTTTGTCACAAAACCAGTATCTTAAATATACTAGGATTTTTTATGAGAATTATTAGAGCTACACCTCCACACACCTTCGTCTAATGGTTAAAGAACATATTGTTTCTGTGGCTGGCGATTTTCTGCCTCACGAAATGATGACTATTCAATATTCTTTTAACCACTTTCATGGTGGACATTAAGATGTCACAATATTTATTTATGATATATATTATATTTATTTCCTCTCTATGCTTCATTAATTTATATTAAATAAACACCTTTTTTCTTTTCATGTTGTGAAAGTGCGATAATTTCATTTGAGAAATGTGGACTACCGCCACCTCAAGTGATGTTACTCGTTCATGCAATACAGGGAATGTATAAAGAATGAAATTGATGAAATTATGTGATATATATAAAATATATATTATACTGGAATTATAATATATATATATATATATATATCTCATCTATTTTTAATTCCATTAATGTGTCAAAGATATGAAAGTAGCGTTCAAGCGTACGTACGGCTTACCGTCTCCATGAACGGTACATTTCATTTCTTATCTCCAAATGTTATGTACTATTATAAGTACATATATATATATAATGGATATATATGTAATATATTACATCTAAATGATGGATATCATTCTGGAATAATAATATATATCTCTCTCTTTTAACTTTAATTCAATTAATATGACAAAAAAATGAAAGTAGCGTTCATGCGTACGTACGGCCTACCGTATCCATGAACAGTGATTTTAATTATTTTATCTCCAAATTTTATGGAATATTAAAAAATGAATATATACTGGATATATATGATATTTAAAACATTAATACTATTCTGGAGATGATGTACCTATAACAACATGGAAAATTTTTTTCCAACAAGTTCAATTTTTACTCTTGTACCGTACATCGACAAAAACGTCTGATATAAACTCACTTTATTATCCAATTATTATAACATTATAAAATGTGATATGAACTGAATAACAATAATTAAAGTAGGTCCTTATGCAATTATAAATTGACCAAAATTTTTTATTCAGGAGATTAAAGAACGATCGAGTCATGTCAGACACGAGGTAAGGGATCCTACCTCTCTCTTTCTTTTTAAGAACTCTCTTTTATGTCATTTCTTTTAAGCTCATATTTCTTATGTTTGGGGATGTTATTTTTTATTTCACATACTTTAATTTTTATGTTCATATGATGAGAGACCCTATTTGATCTCATCAAACCATTTTTTTAAGTTTTATGTGGTGCCGTTAGGCTGCCGAGTTTTCGTAAGGGATTTTTCATCTCCCTTTTATTCCTGTGACATTTATAATATCATTGCCACCATTTCATTTGGGTGTTGTATACACTTCACATTAATTTACTCTTTGTGTAGTATAATTTCAATTATGGGTATTTACATCTTTATTGCATGACCCTTCTTCCATGGGGTGTCCATTTTTAAAGGTACCCAAGTCGGTAAGGGACCCTTTCACCCTCCACATTTTAAAAGACTTCTTTTGTTATGTCTTTTAATTCACATACTATGATGTTGGGATATGTTCTTTATATATCCTTATTGATTTAAATTTTATGTCCAAGTGATGAGATACCATTTTCTCTCCCATCAAATCATTTTTAGAATTTTAAAGTGATGTCGTTATGATGTCGGATTTCTGTAAAGGAACTTCTAAACCCACTTTCATTCATTAGGTTAAACAATTACTTCTTGATTTTATTATGCCAGGATTATGTGTGGAATATCTATGTTGTTATTTCCACGAACCTTTGTGTGTATATACTATTTCTACACATAATCATCTCATTGATAAATTCTTACGTCATTTAGATGAACTTGTATGGGAAATCATAACTCAATCTCATTTCATTGAGTTAAATATCTATGTCATTGGTTTGGTTTTTCCAAGAGTATGTGTGAATGACCTCTGATTGGTTTACACATAATATCCACTTATATTTGTTGTATTCATATTTGTCACAGATAATCATGTAATTGATTTATCCTTAATCTAAGGATACCGTCTTTGTAAGGGACTTTGTCTCAATATCCTTTCATTGAGGAATATTTTGTTTTATACAGAACTTTCTTTTATACGGTGTATAAATCCTTTGAATTCTACTTTTATACAAAATGTATCTTTTCTATATGAATCATTTTACTAAATGAAAAAAGTAGGATTCTCTTTAACGTACGCGGTGACAATGACCTTTCCGCCGCCACAATTATTATTTGTTCTTTGGCTTCCTCAACAAGCCGTTATATTTTTAAAAGTAAATAAATACCATATACTCTTTTTTGGTATTGACAATGGTTTTGATAATTGATTTGTTATGTCAACATATTTAAGTGATATATTGGTCTTGAACTATGGAAATGTTTTATTTCCGTTATAATTGTTTTATGTGTTATTATTTTATAATGGTACTTGGAAATTGGACGGGTTGTTATGTGATAAACCATATTACGGGTTGTGGCATGAATACCAGGATGGGTGGTTATGTTATAACCTACAATGCATTGGGTATGGAAGTCGGCTGTATGGCTATTCTATTAAGTGATATGTGTGGAAGTCGACAGTATCGTTATTCCATTTATGTATGTTTATGCCCCAAGTTACCTTAATATGTTATCTATATGGGTTTCATGGTAATATTTTGGATACAAAATGGGTATGTAATGATCTTTTATTCAGTGAAACGTTTTTTTTACTACTTCATAAAGGTGAAAAGTGTTACTTTGATAAATTATTCTTGGTTTATTTGTTGTTTTGAAAAACTACCAATTTTCCTTCTTTGTGTATCCTTTTCTAGGATTTTTATGCTCATCCCATGTTTTTGAAATGTTTTCCACAGGACATAAAGAAGAATAGGGTCAAGGATGGGATCAAGGAAAGACATGTTATCTAAAACATGGAATTAGACATGTTTCTTGTTATGTTTTTTTATTTTATAGAAACTTAGTAGAATTGTCTACTTCGTAATCTTTTGAGATGTAATAGTTATATCCTAATTCTCTAAAACTCTAAACCAGAAAAGATCCTCAATGTGAATTATTCATTTAATTCAATAATAAGTATTGTTTAAGGCCAAGTCCTTATAGTTGGTATCAATGGTCAGTTTAGATAACTTTAGAGGTTAGGTTATTCTCTAAGCATAAGTGACATTACCATAATGGCTAGGATTTCAGAAGGAGTCATAGTTTTTAGATAAAGTAAATGAGTAAGTATATCTTAGTGTTTATCTTACTCATTAGTACATGACAATTTTGTTGATATATGCACACTGTCATTTCTATTTTTAGTAAATGGATGGATCTAGTAGGCACCAAAGTGACAATGGGTTTGATAGAAATTGTTGTAGTGCTATGATTAAGAGACTGGATGAAATGGGGGATTCAATGAGGAATCTCGTGGTTTTACTAAACCAACTATCAAGGAGTCATGATCAACCACTTGAACCTTGGTGAGTTCTCTAATGCATCATGTACGAGATGACCAACTCGATGTGGAAGTTCAGGTAATAATTATAAAGGTAACCATTAGGGATCATATGATCCTTACATTTTAGGTAATTATTGGTTACTCTATGATATGATGGAAAATGAAAGGAATGAGGTAATAATGAGGTTAAAATATGTTATGGTTATTTTTGAAGATTTTATCTCGTTTTGGTGAATGTTTTATGAATTATATAGTTTTGGAAAAAGGACAAAACACGGTCTGTGTGACAACCCGTCACGTCGGACAAAGCTGTGGGAATCGAAACCACAACCAAAGTGCGACTGCTATTTATCACCTACCACTGGACTACGTGAAGTCCCTGGTTAGTTTGACTAATTATTTTTAGTTATATGATCTTATGAATCTAGAATATGTTGATTTTGGGTTATATATGGAAATTATTAACCTATCATGGAGGATATATGATTAAGTTAATTACTTTTCCATATGAGACTTTAAGAACAACTGATGTTATTTGGAGATAAATTTTAATTTATACCATGAAGAATATGTGATTAAATCCTTCAAATATTTGGGTTTCAATCTTAGTTTGTTTTGCTTTGAGGAATTTTATGGATAATTGTTTATCGAATGGTCTTCATTGAACTTTTGGTTTTGTTGGACAAATTTTGGAGATTAAAAATAGATTTTTTTTATAAAGGATTATCCTTTTGTGGATTATCTGATCTCATACTAACCTTTTTTGTTTTATTTTTAGTTAAGGTCTAAAGACATAGGAAGTATATAGTTATCTTTTAAGGATTAGGTGATTCTCTAGAAGTTGTTTATATCTCTCTTAATGCGAACAAGTCTTCCTAAATACTCATCTTTCAGAGAAAATATGAGTTTGATTAAGGAATCTAGTAAAAGTTGAAAGTCTACGTGACAAGTAAGTATGTTTAATTATGATTTAGTTAAGCTCGAAAAGAAATACCGCAATTAAGAGTAACTTAAAACAAAAATGATGTCTGTTAACTTTTTATACTGGGGAATCGAATCCTGTTTAACCCATCACAAGTTTGTGATTTACTTGTGGTTAAATTTCTCATAGACATGTTTACTATCACTCTCTATCAGAACATGACCCTTTTTTTTCCTCCCTATCCATATTTTCATACATGTAATCCTAGTATGGGTTAACTCGGGTGACATTTGTACTTCTCTCCCATTCTTTTAATGTGATTGTTCTACTGACTCATGTTCTGATGTGAGATTTTCAATGAAGCTTCCAAGCCTAATTTTAAAATTGTGAGGACGCAATTATCAAAAGGGGGGAAGGATGTAACACCCCAGGTAAATAAATAAAATGACATTTTAATATTTATCCATATTTTTTGAATAAAATATTTATATTACTTTAAAGTGAACGCTATGCTCAATGGCGTACCCAATATGAAAAAACGAGTTTCTTTGAAATATTACGTTTCACTCTAATAATAAAATAATATAATTTTAAATGGTAGTTAATGCCTAGCTGTTGTAATGGAGGGAATGAACGGAACTAACTAAATAATTATTATATATGTTTGTCAAATATTTTTTATTTTATCCAATAAATTTTAGAGGCTTAAAATGCAAATGAGTCCAATTTTAAGCATAAATCTTCTAATATTCTTTAAAAGGTCGATTAACCACCTTTTGATGGAGAAACCTTTTTAAATATACTTTTTACAATTTTATATGTTTTATTTGACTAAATAAAATCCTTATTTAGAATCTGGACATCAAAATTTACTTTGTGTAAAATTTTGTTATTTTTCTGAAAAAGATCATTTTTATTGAAAATGTTGCATTTCAATTCAAAACCTCCATTCAATCTGATTTATTTATATATATAGATAATATTTTTAATTTATATTAAAGTGTATTTAGAATAAATTTTTTCCATTTAATCTAATAGTGGTCATTGGAAATAATTTTACTTTGAAATTGGACTTAAACTAGTGTCAATATTTTAATAGATATTGTTTCTTAAAAACACGCTATTTGTTTTGACAACAGGAATTAATTATTAAATTAATTAATGAAACATATATGTTTTGAATTTTGTAAAATAGAATTCATTTTTGAATTCGGAATATCAAATATAGCTTCGGGTAATTTTTTGGAATTTTTCTGAAAAACATTAATTTTTTATGAATAGTGAAACCACTAAGTTGTAGTTAAAGAAACTGATTTTTTGTTTAAATGAAACATTTCCACTTCTGTGATTTGATTTAAAAAAATCTGACATTCAATGATGTCATTAAAGAAGTAAATTGTGGTTCAATGAGATTGAAATAATTTTTGGTGAATAGTAACTTTTAAGTTTTATTAATCGCGATTAAAGGTAATTAGTGTAATTTAAGGTAAAAATAATGTTTTAATAATAAGAAATGACCTAGACACATGTAATAACCTCATCTTATGTGTCATGACCGACCAAGAAAATCCATCGGTCAACTTGGGGACCCCATGGAGCCACTATGGTAGGAAAATGACATAAATAACTATTTATTTAAAGTTAAAATAAAAATGTCACAAACATGAGTTGTTTTACTAAAACAATTGTTAAATGGGGTTATACATGTCATAGTTTTGAATATAAATATTAATTAGAAATATAAAAAGATTTCCTACATCATGATATTTTTTTTATAATTTTTAGACATTAAATGTATTAATTTATTTATGACACCATGATGATGCAGCGATTACCTCATTATTTATCGATTTAAATAAAATGAAAAGATATTGTAAAATCTAAGACCAACAGATTTCAAAAACCTATTATATGGGTGGATTTCGAACTCTTATCACCTTATCCTCGAAATATAGAATTTTGGGACCTTTAAAATATGAAAAGGCATTTTATAATAATGTAACCTTTTATAACTTTCCAAGAGTGCCCCTCATCTCTTCTCATAAAAGGCCCCCATCTCTACCACCTTACCCACACCTCTCCAGCCATTGGCTCGGCCAACCCCTGCCCATTTGGTCTCTCCACATTTCTTTCTTACTCCTAGAAGCCTCACATTGTGCAGAAGTCTTTCCAAAGAAGTCTTTGAGCTCAAATAAAAAAGAGTTACCCGATTTAAAGGTAGTGTCTTCTCTTGTGTTCTTATGTTTTATTTTGCTTCTCCAACCCCCTAAAATCTTTCTATTACTTTATTTTTGTCACAAAACCTGTATCTTCAATATACTAAGATTTTTTATGAGATTTATTAGAGCTACAACTCCACACACCTTCGTCTAATGGTTATAGAACATATTGTTTCTTTGGCTGTCGATTTTCTGCCTCACGAAACGATGACTATTCAATATTCTTTTAACCACTTTCATGGTGGACATTAAGTTGTCACACTATTTATTTATGATATATATTATATTTATTTCCTCTCTATGCTTCATTAATTTATATTAAATACACACCTTTTTTCTTTTCATGTTGTGAAAATGTGATAATTTCATTTGAGAAATGTGGACTACCGCCACCTCAAGTGATGTTACTCGTTCATACAATACATGGAATTTATAAAGAATGAAATTGATGAAATTATGTGATATATATAACATATATATTATACTGGAATTATAA
The DNA here is from genome assembly GCA_963277665.1 of Viscum album. NCBI lineage: Eukaryota > Viridiplantae > Streptophyta > Magnoliopsida > Santalales > Viscaceae > Viscum > Viscum album. The sequence continues at coordinate 1,107,994,373 of OY728146.1, read as the reverse complement.
TATATATATATATATATATCTCATCTAGTTTTAATTCCATTAATGTGCCAAATATATGAAAGTTGTGTTTAAGCATACGTACGGCTTACCGTCTCCATGAACGGTACATTTCATTTCTTATCTCCAAATGTTATGTACTATTATAAGTACATATATATATATATAATGGATATATATGTAATATATTACATCTAAATGATGGATATCATTCTGGAATTATAATATATATCTCTCTCTTTTAACTTAAATTCAATTAATATGACAAAAAAATGAAAGTAGCGTTCATGCGTTCGTATGGACTACCGTATCCATGAACAGTGATTTTAATTATTTTATCTCCAAATGTTATGGAATAGTAAAAAATGAATATATACTGGATATATATGATATTTAAAACATTAATACTATTCTGGAGATGATGTACCTATAACTACATGGAAAATTCTTTTCCAACAAGTTCAATTTTTACTCTTGTACCGAACATCGACAAAAACGTCTGATATAAACTCACTTTATTAACCAATTATTATAACATTCTAAAATGTGTTATGAACTGAATAATAATAATTAAAGGAAGTCCTTATGCAATTATAAATTTACTAAAAAATTTATTCAGGAGATTAAAGAACGATCGAGTCATGTCAGACACGAGGTAAGGGATCCTACCTCTCTCTTTCTTTTTAAGAACTCTCTTTTATGACATTTCTTTTAAGCTCGTATTTCTTATGTTTGGGGATGTTATTTTATATTCCACATACTATAATTTTTATGTTCATATGTTTAGAGACCCTATATGATCTCATCAAACCATTTTTTTAAGTTTTATGTGGTGCCGTAAGGCTATCGAGTTTTCGTAAGGGATTTTTCATCTCCCTTTTATTCCTGTGACATTTATACTATCATTGCCACCATTTGATTTGGGTGTTGTATATACTGAACATTAATTTACTCTTTGTGTAGTATAATTTCAATTATGGGTATTTACATCTTTATTGTATGACCCTTCCTCCATGGGGTGTCCGTTTTGAAAGGTACCCAAGTCGGTAAGGGAACCTTTCACCCTCCTCTTTTTAAAAGACTTCTTTTGTTATGCCTTTCAATTCACATACTATGATGTTGGTATATGTTCTTTATATATCCTTATTGATTTAAATTTTTTGTCCAAGTGATGAGATACCATTTTCTCTCCCATCAAATCATTTTTATAATTTTAATGTGATGTCGTTATGATGTCGGATTTCTGTAAAGGAACTTCTAAACCCACTTTCATTCATTAGGTTAAACCATTACTTCTTGATTTTATTATGTCAGGATTATGTGTGGAATATCTATGTTGTTATTTCCACAAACCTTTGTGTGTATATACTATTTCTACACATAATCATCTCATTGATAAATTCTTACGTCATTTAGATGAACTTGTATGGTAAATAATAACTCAATCTCATTTCATTGAGTTAAATATCTATGTCATTGGTTTGGTTTTTCCAAGAGTATGTGTGAATGACCTCTGATTGTTTTACACATAATATCCACTTATATTTGCTGTATTCATATTTTTCACAAATAATCATGTAATTGATTTATCCTTAATCTAAGGATACCGACTTTGTAAGGGACTTTTTCTCAATATCCTTTCATTGAGGAATATTTTGTTTTATACAGAACATTCTTTTATATGGTGTATAAAACCATTGAATTCTACTTTTATTCAAAATGTATCTTTTCTATATGAATCATTTTACTAAATGAAAAAAGTATGTTTCTCTTTAACATACGCGTTGACATTGACCTTTCCGCCGCCACAAGTATTATTTGTTCTTTGGCTTCCTCAACAAGCCGTTATATTTTTAAAAGTAAATAAATTCCATATACTCTTTTTTGGTATTGAAAATGGTTTTGATAATTGATTTGTTATTTCAACATATTTATGTAATATATTGGTCTTGAACTATGGAAATGTTTTATTTCCTTTATAATTGTTTTATGTGTTATTATTTTATAATGGTACATGGAAATTGGACGGGTTGTTATGTGATAAACCATATAACGGGTTGTGGCATGAATACCAGGATGGGTGGTTACGTTATAACCTACAATGCATTGGGCATGGAAGTCGGCTGTATGGCTATTCTATCAAGTGATATGTGTGGAAGTCAACTGTATCATTATTCAATTTATGTATGTTTATGTCCCAAGTTACCTTAATATGTTATCTATATGGGTTTCATGGTAATATTTTCGATACAAAAGGGGTATGTAATGATCTTTTATTCAGTGAAAAGCTTTTTTACTACTTCATAAAGGTGAAAAGTGTTACTTTGATAAATTATTCTTGTTTTATTTGTTGTTTTGAAAAACTACCAATTTTCCTTCTTTGTGTATCATTTTATAGTATTTTTATGCTCATCCCATGATTTTGAAATGTTTTCCACATGACTTAAAGTTGAATAGGGTCAAGGATGAGATCAAGGAAAGACATGTTATCTAAAACATGGAATTAGACATGTTTCTTTTTAAGTTTTTTTATTTTATAGAAACTTAGTAGAAGTGTCTACTTCGTAATCTTTTGAGATGTAATAGTTATGTCCTGATTCTCTAAAACTCTAAACCAGAAAAGATCCTCAATGTGAATTATTCATTTAATTCAATAATAAGTAATGTTTAAGGCCAAGTCCTTATAGTTGGTATCAATGGTCGGTTTAGATAACATTAGAGGTTAGGTTATTCTCTAAGCATAAGTGACATTACCATAATGGCTAGGATTTCAAAAGGAGTCATAGTTTTTAGTTAAAGTAAATGAGTAAGTATATCATAGTGTTTATCTTCCTCATTAGTACATGACAATTTTGTTGATATATTCACACTATCATTTCTATTTTTAGTAAATGGATGGATCTAGCAGGCACCAAAGTGACAATGGGTTTGATAGAAATTGTTGTGGTGCTATGATTAAGAGACTGGATGAAATGGGGGATTCAATGAGGAATCTCGTGGTTGTACTAAACCAACTATCAAGGAGTCATGATCAACCACTTGAACGTTGGTGAGTTCTCTAATGCATCATGTACGAGATGACCAACTCGATGTGGAAGTTCATGTAATAATTATAAAGGTAACCATTAGGGATCATATGATCCTTACATTTTAGGTAATTATGGGTTACTCTATGATATGATGGAAAATGAAAGGAATGAGGTAATAATGAGGTTAAAATATGTTATGGTTATTTTTGAAGATTTTATCTCGTTTTGGTGAATGTTTTATGAATTATATAGTTTTGGAAAAAGGACAAAACACAATCCATGTGACAACCCGTCACGTCGGACAAAGCTATGGGAATCGAACCCACAACAAAAGTACGACTGCTATTTATCACCTACCACTGGACTACGTGAAGTCCCTGGTTAGTTTGACTAATTATTTTTAGTTATATGATCTTATGAATCTAGAATAAGATGATTTTGGGTTATATATGGAAATTATTAACCTATCATGGAGGATATGTGATTAAGTTAATTACTTTTCCATATGAGACTTTAAGAACTACAGATGTTATTTGGAGATAAATTTTAATTTATACCATGAAGAATATTTGATTAAATCCTTCAAATATTTGGGTTTCAATCTTAGTTTGTTTTGATTTTAAGAATTTTATGGATAATTGTTTATCGAATGGTCTTCGTTGAACTTTGGGTTTTGTTGGACAAATTTTGGAGATTAAGAATAGATTTTTTTATAAAGGATTATCCTTTTGTGGATTATCTGATCTCAGACTAACCCTTTTGGATTTAGTTTTAGTTAAGGTCTAAAGACATAGGAAGTATATAGTTATCTTTTGAGGATTAAGTGATTCTATAGAAGTTGTTTATAGCTCTCTTAATGCGAACAAGTCTTCCTAAATACTCATATTTCGTAGAAAATATGAGTTTGATTAAGGAATCTAGTAAAAGTTGAAAGTCTATGTGACAAGTAAGTATGTTTCATTATGATTTAGTTAAGCTCCAAAAGAAATAACGCAATTAAGAGTAACTTAAAACAAAAATGATGTCTGTTAACTTTTTATACTGGGGAATCGAATCCTGTTTAACCCATCACAAGTTTGTGATTTAGTTGTGGTTAAATTTCTCATAGACATGTTTACTATCACTCTCTATCAGAAGATGACCCTTCGTTTTTTCCTCCCTATCCATATTTTCATACATGGAATCCTAGTATGGGTTATCTCGGGTGACATTTGTACTTCTCTCCCATTCTTTTAAAGTGATTGTTCTACTGACTCATGTTCCGATGTGAGATTTTCAATGATGCTTCGAAGCCTAATTTCAAAATTGTGAGGACGCAATTACCAAAAGGGGGGAAGGATGTAACACCCCAGGTAAATAAATAAAATTACATTTTAATATTTATCCATATTTTTTGAATAAAATATTTATATTACTTTAAAGTGAATGTTATTCTCAATGGCGTACCCAATATGCAAAAACGAGTTTCTTTGAAATATTACGTTGCACTATAATAATAAAATAATATAATTTTAAATGGTAGTTAACGCCTAGCTGTTTTAATGGAGGGAATGAATGGAAATAACTTAAAAATTATTATATATGTTTTTCAAATATTTTTTATTTTATCCAATAAATTTTAGAGGCTTAAAATGCAAATGAGTCCAATTTTAAGCATGAATCTTCTAATATTCTTTAAAAGGTCGATTAACCACCTTTTGATGGAGAACCCTTTTTAAATATAATTTTTACAATTTTATATGTTTTATTTGACTAAATAAAATCCTTCTTTATAATCTGGACATCAAAATTTACTTTGTTTAAAATTTTGTTATTTTTCTGATAAAGATCATTTTTATTGAAAATGTCGCATTTTAATTCAAAACCTCCTTTCAATCTGATTTATTTATATATATAGATTATATTTTTAATATATATTAAAGTTTATTTATAATTTATTTTTACCATTTAATCTAATGGTGGTCATTGTAATTAATTTCACTTTGACATTGGACTTGAACTAGTGTCAATATTTTAATCGATATTATTTCTTAAAAACATGCTATTAGTTTTGACTGCGGAAATTAATTATTAAATTAATTAATTCAACATATATGTTTTTAATTTATTAAAATAGACATAATTTTTGGATTCAGAATATCAAATATAGATTAGGGTGATTTTTTGGTATTTCTCTGAAAAACTTTAATTTTTGATGAATAGTGAAACCACTATGTGTTAGTTAAAGAAACTTATTTTTCGTTTAAATGAAACTTTTCCACTTATGTGATTTGATTTTAAAAAACCCTACATACATGGTTGTCATTAAGAAATAAAATTTGGATCAATGAGGTTAAAATATTTTTTGGTGAATAGTAACTTTTAAGTTTTATTAATCGCGATTAAATGTAATTAGTGTAATTTAAGGTAAAAATAATGTTTTAATAATATTAAATATCCTATACTCATGTCCTAACCTCATTGGATGTGTCATGGTCGACCTAGAAAATCCATGGGTCAACTTGGTGACCCCATGGAGCCACTTTGGTAGGAAAATGACATAAATAACTTTTTATTTAAGGTTAAAATAAAAATGTCACAAACATGAGTTGTTTTACTAAAAGAAATTTTAAATGGGGTTATACATGTAATATTATTGACTATAAAAACTCATTAGAAAGATAAAAATATTTCCTACATCATGATTTTTTTTATATAATTTTTAGACATTAAATATATTAATTTATTTATGACACCATGATGATACAACGATTACCGCATTATTTATCGATTTAAATAAAATGAAAAGATAATGTAAAATATAAGACCTAAACATGTCAAAAACCTATTGTATGGGTGGACATAGAAATATTATCACCTTATCCTCGAAATATATAATTTTGGGACCTTTAAAATCCGAAAAGCATTTTATAATAAAGTAACCTTTTATAACATTCCAAGAGTGCCCCTCCTCTCCTCTTATAAAAGCCCCCCACCTCTACCACCTTACCCACGCCTCTCAAGCCTTTGGCTCGGCCAGCCCCTACCCATTTTGTCTCTGCACATCCCTTTATTACTTTTAGAAGCCTCACATTGGGCATAAGACTATCCAAGGAAGCAATTGATCTCAAATCAAAAAGAGTTACCTGATTTAAAGGTAGTGTCTTCTCTTGTGTTATAATGATTTATTTTCTTTCTCCAACCCCTAAACTCTTTTTATTCCTTTAGTTTTTAACAACACAAGTATATTCAATATACTAGGATTATGTTATGAGATATATTAGAGCTACACCTCCACACACCGTCGTCTAATGGTTAAACAACTTAATGTTTCTGTGGTTGGGGATTTTCTGCCTCACGAAATGATGATTGTTCAATATTCTTTTAACAACTTTCATGGTGGACATTAAGATGTCACACGACTTATTTATGATATATATTATATTTATTTCTTTTCTATTCTTCTTTATTTTATATTTAATACATACCTTTATTCTTTTCATGTTGTGCAAATGCTATAATTTCATTTGAGGAAGTGTTGACTACCGCCCCCTAAACTGATGTGACTCGTTCATGCAATACATGGAATGTATAAAGAATGAAATTGATGAACTTATATGATATATATAAAATATATATTATACTGGAATTATAATATATATATCTCTCTCTTATCTAGTTTTAATTCCATTATTATGCCAAATAAATGAAAGTAGCGTTCATTCATACGTATGGCTTACAGTCTCCATGAACGGTACATTTCATTTTTTATCTCCAAATGTTATGTACTATTATAAGTACATATATATAATGGATATATATGTCATATATTACAACTAAATTATGGATATAATTTTGGAATTATAATATATATATCTCATTTTTATTTTTAATTTCATTAATATGACAAAAAAATGAAAGTAGCGTTCATGCGTACGTATGACCTACCGTCTCCACGAACGATGATTTTAAATTTTTTATCTCAAAATGTTATATAATAGTAAAAAATGAATATATACTTGATATATATGATATTTAAAAAATTAATACTATTCTGGAGATGATGTACCTATAACTACATGGAAAATTCTTTTCCAAGAAGTTCAATTTTTACTCATGTACCGAACATCGACAAAAATCTATGATATGAACTCACTTTATTAACCAATTATTATAACATTATAATATGTGATATGAACTGAATAATAATATTTAAAAGAGGTATTTAAGAAATTTTATATTGACCAAATATTTTTATTAAGGACATTAAAGAAGGATCGAGTCATGTCGGACACGAGGTAAGGGATCCTACCTCTCTCTTTATTTTTAAGCACTCTCTTTTATGTCATTTCTATTAAGCTCATATTTATTATATTTGGGGATGTTATTCTATATTCCTATTTATGTACATTTTATTTTCATATGATGAGAGACCCTATTTGATCTCATCAATTCATTTTTTTAAGTTTTATGTGGCGTTGTTAGGCTTCCGAGTTTTCGTAAGGGATTTTTCATCTCCCTTTTATTCCCGTGACATTTATACTATGTTTTCAACCATTTCATTTGGTTGGTGTATGTACTGAACATTATTTTACTCTTTGTGTAGTATAATTTTAATTATGGGTATTTACATATTCATCTAATGACCCTTCTTCCATGGGGTGTACGTTTCGAAAGGTACCCAAGTCGGTAAGGGAACCTTTCACCCTCCTCTTTTTAAAAGACTTCTTTTGTTATGTATTTTAATTCACATAATATTATGTTGGGGTATGTTTTTATATATCCTTATTGATTTAAAGTTTATTTCCAAGTGATGAGATACCATTTTCTCTCCCATCTACTCATTTTCGCAATTTTAAAGTGAAGCTGTTAGGCTGTCGGATTTCTATAATGGAACTTCTTAACCCACTTTCAGTCCTTGGGTTAAACATTTACTTCATGATTTTATTATTCCAAGATTATGTGTGGAATCTCTATTTTCTAATTTCCAAAAACCTTTGTGTGGATATACTATTTCTACACATAATCATCTCATTGATAAATTCTTATGTCATTTAGACGAACATGTATGGGAAATCATAACTCAATCTCATTTCATTGAGTTAAATATCTATGTCATTGGTTTGGTTTTTCCAAGAGTATGTGTGAATATCCTCTGATTTCATTACACATAATATCCACTTATATTTGGTGTATTGATATTGTTCACAGATAATCATGTAATTGATTTATCCTTAATATAAGGATACTAACTTTGTAAAGGACTTTGTCTCAACTCCTTTCATTGATGAATATTTTGTTTTATACACAACATTATTTTATACGGTGTATAAACCCCTTTGACTTCTAATTTTATTCGAAAAAATCTTTTATATACGAAGCGTTTTACTAAACTACAAGAAGTATGTTTCTTTTTAACGTACGCGGTGACAATGACCTTTCCGCCGCCACAGGTATTATTTGATCTTTGGCTTCCTCAACAAGCCATTATATTTTTACAAGTTAATAGATACCATATACTCTTTTTTGGTATTGAAAATGGTTTTGATCATGGATTTTTTATTTTAATATATTTATGTGATATATTGTTCTTGAACTGTGGAAATGTTTTCTTTCCTTTATAATTGTTTTATGTGTTATGATTTTATAATGGTACTTGGAAATTTTACGGGTGGTTATGTGATAAACCATAGGACGGGTGGTGCCGTGAATACCAGGACGGGTGGTTACATTATAACCTCCAATGCATTGGGTATGGAATTCGGCCGTATGGAAATTCCATTAAGTGATATGTGTGGAAGTCGACTGTATGGTTATTCCATTTAAGTATGTTTATGTCCCAAGTTAACATAATATCTTATATATATGGGTTTTATGGTAATATTTTGGTAACAAAAGCGGTAAGTAATGATATTTTATTTAGTGAAGAGTTTATTTACTACTTCATAAAGGTGAAAAGTAATACTTTGATAATGTATTCTTGGTTTACATGTTGGTTTGAAAAACTAACAGTTTTCCTTCCTTGTGCATCGTTTTCTAGGATTTTTATGCTCATCCCATGTTTTTGAAATGTTTTCCACATGACATAAAGATGAATCGGGTCAAATATGGGATCAAGGAAAGACATGCTATCTAAAACATGGAACTAGACATGTTTCTTATTAAGATTTTTTATTTTATGGAAACTTAGTAGAAGTGTCTACTTGGTAATCTTTTGAGATGTAATATTTAAGTCTTAATTCTCTAAAAATATAAACCAGAAAAGTTCCTTAATGTGAATTATCCATTTAATTCAATAACAAGTAATGTTTAAGGTCGGGTCCTTATTGTTTGTATCAAAGGTCAGTTTAGATAACTTTAGAGGTTAGGGTATTCTCTAAGCATAAGTGACATTTCCATAACGGCTAGGATTTCAGAAAGAGTCATTGTTTTTAGATAAAGTAAATGACTAAGTATATCTTAGTGTTTATCTCCCTCATTAGTACATGATAACTTTGTTGATATATGCGCAATGACATTTTTGTTTTTAGTAAATGGATGGATCTAGCAGGCACCAAAGTGACAATGGGTTTGATGGAAACTGTGGTCGTGCTATGATTAAGAGACTGGATGAAATTGGGGATTCAATGAGGAATCTCATGGTTGTGCTAAACCTACTATCAACGAGTCATGATCAACCACTTGAACCTTGGTGAGTTCTCTAATGCATCATGTACAAGATTACCAACTTGATGTGGAAGTTCAAGTAATAATTATAAAGTTATCCATTAGGGTTTATATGATCCTTACTTTTTAGGAAATTATGGGTTACTCTATGATATGATGGAAAAGGAAAGGCATGAGATAATCTTGAGGTTAAAATATGTTATGATTATTTTTGAGTATTTTATCTTGTTTTTGGGAATGTTTTAGGAATTATATAGATTTGGAAAAAGGACAACATGCAAACCGTGTGACAACCCGTCGCGTCGGACAAAGTTGTGGGAATCGAACCCACAACCAAAGTGCGACTGGTATTTATCATCTACCACTTGACTATGTGATGTACCTGGTTAGTTTGAGTAATTATTTTTAGTTATATGATCTTATGAATCCAGAATAAGTTGATTTTGGGTTGTCTATGGAAATTATTAACCTATCATGGAGGATATGTGATTAAGTTAATTACTTTTCAATATGTGACTTTAAGAACACCTCATGTTATTTGGAGATAAATGTTAATTTGTACCTTGAAGACTATGTGATTAAATCCTTCAAATATTTGGGTTTCAATCTTAGTTTGGTTTACTTTGAAGAATTTTATGGACAATTGTTTATCGCATGGTCTTCGTTGAACTTTGGGTTTTGTTAGACAAATTTTGGAGATTAATAATAGATTTTCTTTTTATAAATGATTATCCTTTTGTGGAGAATCTGATCTCATACTAACCTTTTTGGTTATAGTTTTGGTTAAGGTCTAAATAAATGGGAAGTATATAGTTCTCTATTGAGGATTAGGTGATTCTCTAAAAGTTGATTATAGCTTTCTTAATGCGAACAAGTCTTCCTAAATACTCGTCTTTTGGAGAAAATATGAGTTTTATTGAGGAATATAGTAAAAGATGAAAGTCTACGTGACATGTAAGTATGTTTCATTATGATTTAGTTAAGCTCAAAAATAAATTCCTTAATTAAGAGTAACTTAAAAAAATGTTGTCTGTTAACTTTTCCTACTGGGGAATCGAATACCGTTTAAACCATCACAAGATTGTGATTTTCTTGTGGTTAACATTCTCCTAGACATGTTTACTATCACTCTCCATCAGATCATGACCCTTTGTTTTTTCCTTTGTATCCATATTTTCATACTTATAATCCTAGTATGGGTTAACTTGGGTGACATTTGTACTTCTCTCCCATTCTTTTAAAGTGATAGTTTTACTAACTCCTGTTCCGATGTGAGATTTTCAATGAAGCTTCCAAGCCCAATTTTAAAATTGCGAGGATGCAATTCCCAAAAGGCAAGAAGGATGTAACACCCTAGGTAAATATTGAATATGAAATTTTCATATTTATCCATATCTTTTGAATAAAATATTAATATTACCTTAAAGGGAACATTATGCTCGATGTCATACCCAATACGCAACAACGAGATTCTTTGAAATATTACGTTGCACTCTAATAATAAAATAATATTATTTTAAATGGTAGTTAATGCCTACCCATTGTAATGGATCGAATGAATTGAACTAACTACAAAATGATTACATATGTTTGTCAAATATTTTTAATTTTATCCAATAAATGTTAGAGGCTTAAAATGCAAATGAGTCCAATTTTAAGCATAAATCTTCTAATATTCATTAAAAGGTCGATTAACCACCTATTGTTGGAGAACCCTTTTTAAATATACTTTTGACAATTTTATATGTTTTATTTGACTAAATAAAATCCTTCTTTAGAATCTGGACATCAAAATTCACATTGTGAAAATTTTTGTTATTTTTCCGATAAAGATCATTTTTATTGAAAATGTTGCATTTTAATTCAAAACCTACTTTTAATCTGATTTATTTATATGGATAGATTATATTTTTAATTTATATTAAAGTTTATTTAGAATATATTTTTACCATTTAATCTAATGTTGGTCATTTGATTTAATTTCACTTTGAAATTGGACTTAAACTAGTGTCAATCTTTTAATTGATATTGTTTCTTAAAAACACACTATTTGTTTTGACAGTGCGAATTAATTATTAAATTAATTAATTCAACATATCTGTTTTAAATTTTGTATAATAGACATCATCTTTGAATTCGGAATATCAAATATAGCTTAGGGTGAATTTTTGGTATTTTTATGAAAAACGTTAATTTTTGATGAATAGTGAAACCACTAAGTGGTAGTTAAAGATACTGATTTTTCATTTAAATGAAACTTTACCACTTCTTTCATTTGATTTTAAAAAATATGACATACATGGTTTTCATTAAGAAGTAAAATGTGGTTCAATGAGATTAAAATAATTTTGGTGAATAGTAACTTTTAAGTTTTATTAATCGCAATTAAAGGTAATTAGTGTAATTTAAAGTAAAAATAATGTTTTAATAATATGAAATGACCTAGAAACATGTCCTACCCTCATTGGATGATTCATGGCCGACCAAAATAATCTTGGGTCAACTTGGGGACCCCATGGAGCCACTTTGGTAGAAAAAAGATATAAATAACTTTTTATTTAAAGTTAAAATAAAAATGACACAAACATGAGTTATTTTACTAAAACAATTTTTTAATGTGGTTGTACATGTGATATTTTTTACTATAAATATTTATCAAAAATTTAAAAAGATTTCCTACATTATGATAATTTTTTGTATAATTTTTAGACATTAAATAAATTTATTTATTTATGACACCATGATGATGCAGCGATTACCTCATTGTTTATCGATTTAAATAAAATGAAAAAATAATGTAAATTCTAATACCTAATAATGTCAAAAACATATTGGATTGGTGTATTTAGAACTCTTATCACCTTATCCTAGATATATATAATTATGGGACCTTTAAAATCTGAAAACACATTTTATAATAATGTAACCTTTTATAACTTTCCAAGAGTACCCCTCCTCTCCTCTTATAAAAGCCCCCCCCCCTCTACCACCTTACTCACACCTCTCAAGCTGTTGGCTCGGCCAACCCCAGCCCATTTTTTCTCTCCAAATCCATTTATTACTCCTAGAAGACTCACTTTGGGAAGAAGACTTACCAAGGAAGCCTTTGATCTCAAATCAAAAAGAGTTACCCGATTTAAAGATAGTGTCTTCTCTTGTGTTCTTATGATTTATTTTGCTTCTCCAACCCCTAAACTATTTTTATTCCTTTATTTTGTAACAAAACCAATATAATCATTATACTAGAATTTTTTTTATGAGAAATATTAGAGCTACACCTACACACACCTTCATCTAATGGTTAAATAACATACCGTTTCTCTGGTTGGGGATTTTTTGCCTCACGAAATGATGATTGTTCAATCTTCTTTTAACAACTTTCATGGTGGACATTAAGATGTAACAATATTTATTTATGAAATATATTATATTTATTTACTCTATATGCTTCTATATTTTATATTTAATACATACCTTTATGCTTTTCATGTTGTGCAAATGTGATAATTTCATTTGAGGAAGTGTGGACTACCGCCCCCTCAAGTGATGTGACTCGTTCACGCAATACATTGAATGTATAAAGAATCAAATTGGTGAAATTATGTGATATATATAACATATATATTATACTTGAATTATTATATATATATATATATATCTAATCTAGTTTTAATTCCATTAATTTTCCAAAGAAATGAAAGTAGCGTTCATGCGTACGTACGGCTTACCGTCTCCATGAACGGTACATCTCATTTCATATCTACAAAAGTTATGTACTATTATAACTACATATATATAATGGATTTATATGTCATATATTACATCTAAATGATGGATATCATTCTGTAATTATAATATATATATCTTTCTTTTAACTTTAGTTCCATTAATATGACAAAAAAATAAAAGTAGTGTTCATGCGTACGTTCGGCCTACAGTCTCCATGAATGGTGCTTTTAATTTTTTTGTCTAAAAATGGTATGTAATAGTACCAAATGAATATATACTGGATATATATGATATTTAAAACATTAATACTATTCGGGAGATGATGCACCTATAACTATATGCAAAATTATTTTCCAACAAGTTCTATTTTTACTCATGTACCAAATATCGACAAAAATGTCTGATATGAAATCACTTTATTATCCAATTATTGTAAAATTATAATTTGTGATATGAAATGAATAATAGAATTTAAAGTAGGTCCTTAAGAAATTATAAATTGACCAAATTGTTTTATTCAAGAGATTAAAGAACGATCGAGTAATGTCGGACACGAGGTAAGGGATCCTTCCTCTCTTTTTCTTTTTTAAGCACTCTCTTTTATGTAATTTCTTTTAATCTCATCTTTCTTATGTTTGGGGATGTTATTTTATATTCTTCTTACTATAATTTTTATTTTCATATGATGAGAGACCCTATTTTATCTCATCAAACCATTTTTTTATGTTTTATGTGGCGTCGTTAGGCTGCCGAGTTTTCATAAGGTATTTTTCATCTCCCTTTTATTCCCATGACTTTTATACTATGTTTCCCACCATTTCATTTGGGTGGTGTATGTACTGCACAATATTTTACTCTTTGTTTAGTATAATTTCAATTATAGGTATTTACATCTTCATTGTATGGCCCTTATTCTAGGGGGTGTACGTTTCGAAAGGTACCCAAGTTGGTAAGGGAACCTTTCACCCTCCTATTTTTAAAAGACTTATTTTGTTATGTCTTTTAATTCAAATACTATTATGATGGGATATGTTCTTATATATCCTTATTTATGTAAATTTTATGTCCAAGTGATGAGATACCATTTTCTCTCCCATCAATCATGTTCGTAATTTTAAAGTGACGTTGTTAGGCTGTCAGATTTCTGTAAAGGAACTTCTTAACCCACTTTCATTCCTTGGGTTAAACCGTTACTTCTTCATTTTATTATGCCAAGATTATGTGTGGAATCTCTATGTTGTAATTTCCACAAACCTTTGTGTGGATATACTATTTCTACACATAACCATCTCATTGATAAATTCTTACGTCATTTAGACGAACATGTATGGGAAATCATAACTCAATCTCATTTCATTGAGTTAAATATCTATATAATTAGTTTGGTTTTTACAAGAGTATGTGTGAATGAACTCTGATTGTTTTACACTTAATATCCATTTTTATTTGGTGTATTCATATTTGTCACACATAATTATGTAATTGATTTATCCTTAATCTAAGGATACCGACTTTGTAAGGGACATTGTCATAATCTCCATTCATTGAGGAATATTTTGTTTTATACACAACTTTCTTTTATACGGTGTGTAAACCCCTTTGACTTCTACTTTTATTCAAAAGGAATCATTTCTATACGAAGCATTTTACTAAATAACAAAAAGTATGTTTCTTTTTAACGTACGCGGTGAAAATGAATTTTCCACCGGCAGAAGTATTATTTGACCATTGGCTTCCTCAACAAGCCGTTATATTTTTAAAATTAAATAGATACCATACACACTTTTTTGGTATTGAAAATGGATTTGATAATGGATTTTTTATGTCAATATATTTATGTGATATATTGTTCTTGAACTTTGGAAATTTTTTCTTTCATTTATAATTGTTTTATGTGTTGTGATTTAATAATGGTACATGGACATTTGACGGGTTGTTATGTGATTAACCATATGACGGGTGGTGCTGTGAATACCAGGATGGGTGGTTACATTATAAACTCTAAAGCATTGGGTATGGAAGTTGGCCATATGGCTATTCCATTAAGTGATATATGTGGAAGTCGACCATATGGTTATTCCATTTAAGTATGTTTATGTCCCAAGTTACCTTAATATGTTATCTATATCGGTTTTATGGTAATATTTTGGTTACAAAAGGGGTAAGTAATGATCTTTTATTTAGTGAAGAGTTTTTTTTCTACTTCAAAAAGGTGAAAATTATTACATTGATAATGTATTCTTGGTTTACTTGTTGTTTTGAAAAACTAACATTTTTCCTACCTTGTGTATCCTTTACTGGGATTTTTATGCTCATCCCAATTTTTTTAAATGTTTTCCATAGGACTTAAAGATGAATAGGGTCAAGGATGGGATCACGGAAAGACATACTATCTAAAATATGGAACTAGACATGTTTCTTTTTAAGAGTTTATTTTATGAATTCTTAGTAGAAGTGTCTACTTTGTAATATTTTGAGATGTAATAGTTATGTCCTAATTCTCTAAAACTCTAAACCTAAAAAGATCCTCAATGTGAATTATTCATTTAATTCAATAATAATTAATGGTTAGGGTCGGGGCCTTATAGAGAGTCAAGACTCAGCTCAGACAGGTATACATATTTCGTATAGCTATAGAGATAATTAGATGTAGTCACTGATTCATCTAAGCAGTCAGACCCACACAGGATACAAGACCAGCTATGTTGTCAGACCCACACAGGATACAAGACCAGCTACTCTGCCTGACCCACAAAGGATACTAGTACAGAGGTCAATACTGCCATCCCAAACAAGGGATACAAGAGCATTAGTCATCGCCGTCGAACCCACTAAGGATTTCAGTATAGTAGTCATCGCTGTCGAACCCATGGAGGATTACGGTACAGTAGTTGATGCAGTCGCAGCCAGCACTAGGGTTCCTTCACACAGCATGCTCGATTCCAAGAGGGTCCGCTCCTCGAGAAAGAGAGTCTATAGATCAACTATCATGAAGTCCATATTTGATGTATCCCAAATTTCCATCTAGTAAAAAACCCAATGCAACAGACGGTGCGTCAATCAGACGCCCGGTCTGAGAGTTATTGACTTTTCCGTCCTAGAGGCCCGGTTGGTTTTTAAGCTAAAACCAACCCAACCATACACCATCAGAATCCAAACCTCAATCTAGGTAATCCAAAAGGACCGTCTCAGCAAGAGGTATTCAACGCAGTTGACGGTATGTCAAACGGACGTCTGGTCCTTAACTTATAAGTGTTTCTTCTCCAAGCGCCCGGTTAGTTTCAGGTTCGAACCAACCCGGTCATACTAAAAAATTTTTGAAACCTTGAGTGTAATATACCAAAACACCTGCCTCAATCCAAGGATTCCTACGCAACTGACGGTGCATCGATCAAAGGGCCGTAGCTGATGTAGTGAGCAAAAGACCAAAAATTTTCTAAAGTGGGGGGTCTGGGCCCGGTCTGACCCGGCCCAACCCCCCCCCCCCCCCCGGGTCGGCCCGGCCAGGTCCGCGCATCCCGCCCCAGCCCGACTGGGGGGTGTGCTAGCTCGGCCAGTGAGCCAAGCAGGTGGGACGCGACCCCCCCCCCCCTTTGTTCCACGGATGTGGCACCTGGTGCTGCGTCTCCCTTGGATCCCGCACAACCGCAGGATCTGGCCCCTCACCATCGCGGCTTCAGCCGTGGCAGGCTCCAACCAGCGACATACCGGGGGGCCACTGCTACACCGGTGCACCGTGCCGCCAGACAAGTCCGCGAGCCATCGAAGTCACTCTGGTGGTCCGATTTTGCTCCCGTCTGCACCTGTGGTCGCCTTGAGACCCGTACATCACTGCGAAGGCCTCCAATCTCCATTTCAGTCCCGCTTCATCATCGCCAATTATTCCACACATCAAAAAGAAATCCGAGGTGGGTTAGAACTTGTTCGTTAGTCCACGCCAACCACGTTAGTGGTTCTAAACATCACCAAACAATTTTCATGCCTTTCCGAGGGTATAAAATCACATAATGAAATTTATATAAATTCTCATACCTCAACAGTTGATGATAGACGTCGGCGTCATGGTAGATGGAGTCTTGGGGAAAAGGGTTCGTAGGCATCGTTGGAGTGTGCCGAGGAGGAAGCAGTGTCTCCTCTCTTGTCGCGGAGAAGAAGATTGGTGGAATGTCATTGTTCATCGAGGAACCGAAGTTCTACGCCGGAGACTGGAGTTCTTCCAAAAGATCCAAATGTCCCCTGTAAAATGATGTTGTCCTCCTTAATAAAATAATAGGTTCCTCCTATTATTTTATTATTCACACAAAGTAACTCTCCCAAATTAATTCACCACATTAAATAAAACGTGATGACAATTAATTAAAGAAGGGAGAGAGAAGGTTACCCATTATTGAACGCATTGGCAGTTAAATAAAAAAAGGGAAAGAAGAAGGTTCCTCATTAAATCATGGGTTCACATAACTTAATGGTTTGGGGTGGAGAGATTGGCATTTAATATAGGTTTTCCAAATTAATGAGGGGGTTTTAATGAGATTGGTAGAAATTAAATAGTGGGTCTTGTGTGGGACCCACCTCTATAATATCCACACATGGGTAGTTAAGTGGATTTGTGCCCCACCCTTGACAACCCATGGGAAGGAAAACCTATTTATGAAATAAAAACTGTTCCGAAATTTTTTTTTACTTCTTAAATAAACCCCCAAAAATTATCTTCTCCTCCTTCGCGAACGCATCTATGACAAGTGTCCCCTTAAGAAATTACCAGCGCTGAGTGTTCATCGGTGCCCTTAGATTTTATTTCTAATCACTGGTTCAAAAGTTAGAAAAACCAGCTCGTTTTATTACTGAATGTACCCGAACTAAACTTCAGAAAGTTATTTTGGGCACACCGGGCCTCGTAATCAAGTCCCGTCAGAAGCCACAGACTCGTAAAATTCCAAAGTATTTTAAAAAAATCCTTGAAATTTCCGGGTCTTTAAATATCACCCCATGTATGGATTTCTATCCTGGGAATGATAATGGAGCATGATCTAGAACTAAAGAAATTATTAGAATATTTGGGACGTAGACTCAAGTAATGATAAATAACAATTCCCATAGTGAGAATCTGACTGATCCACCATGATTTGTATCAATGATAGACCACTTTATATGTCAATAGCCCTTATAATTCAATGTGACTAGAAATCTATTTATAGATAAGGAATGTAGATGTTGCTGGTAAAATATATTTTCAACTTTGGAAGTAATGAAGGAGGAAAGGTTGTTTTATATGTTCGTTATCTATTTGTAGATGTGAATAAATTATGAACATCAATTATAAAAAATATTTATGAAGAACTAATAGAAATAATGAAATGAAATAATTTCAATGTACACATATTAGAAAATTATTTTTCCCCAGAACAACAAGCAGAAATGAAGAGAAAATTCATAATTATAAGATAGAATTAAGACATAAATGTTACTATGTTTGAAGAATATGATAAATGGTTACTGGTAAATACTAGATAATACATACATATCACAAAGATAAATAAAGACTATTTCATTGATGTGCCTATCCAATCATTATAAAGGTATATGTTTCCCAAAAATCCCCATCATATGAGAACATCATATCATGTGCTATCATAATAGAGAATTATATCCCAAAATATTATGGATTAAAAAATATATAAGAGAAGAAAAAGATGGTAGGGAAAAAGATAGATTCAAGGATAATAGTAAAGAAGGATTTTCCCACATGTGATAATTGAGGGAAAAATATTATGGGAATTGGTTTATGGGAATTGAAGACTTATACACCAATAGATATAAATTAATGCATTATAATGGATTAGTGCGAAAAAATAAGTTTATAATGATTAATGGTTTAACTATAATTATATTTAACACTATGAGAATTAATGTACTAAGAATAAAGAAAATAAACTGTAGAAAAAGATAATAAATCATTGTTAAAACATGTTATTAGTATAGATGAATTAGAATCATTAAATTTCTTGAGTATTGAATAATATTTTTTTCATATGAGTTTTATCATCAATTAATTTTTTTTATGAGAATAAAATATTTTACTACATTAGTTTTTCTCTAATGATATCGGATCAAATGTTGTTATGTACTGATGAATATGAAAATGGATTCAGGGTCATGTTGAACATCTTAGAAAAAAATGATTGAGGTATGAAAAACTGTAATATGGGCTCTATGATGCAAAAATAATTATAATGATAATATTTTTCAATATTTGTTGTTACTAGTATATTTTAAATTATTTTATTAAATAGTTTATTATTCATTCACTTTTATATCAATTTAATTTTATGGAGTATAGTTGGCAACCTGATATTTTATTTTTGGAAGAATGGTTAATTTCAATATGTTTTTTGGAAACTAATCTATTTTCATGAATTATGAATTAATCAAAGGACATAAAATGGATGAAATTTTTTATACGATGTATATATATATAAACTACGTATATTTATTTATATTCATAAGAAATAAAATAATTTCTATATTGAAGGTAAAATAACTTAACAAAAAATTCTATCATATTAAATTTATATAAAATGATTCAATTTTATTTTGAATCATCTCAAAAATATTGTTTTCTGGTCATAAAATTTATTTATTCACTCACTTTCCATTTTTAGTTACATAGGTTACCTGTCATCATTATTTTCACTTACACATTTTTTACAAGTCAATATCCTTACTTATCAACTATGTTATACTATATTAAAAACTTGTTATTTGATTATTCATGACAAACTATATAAGAGACTTCATATCTCATAAAAGTTTTATTTTATTAACAACTTTCATGATGTGGTAGTTTTTGAAATTGAAATTTTCAAACCTTTTATTACCACAATTAATAAGTAACTGAGTGGAAGAAATTTGTCAAATCAATAGAATTTAACACACTATGATTTTAAAGGTGGAACATCATTTTTTATTGAATGTATAATTTTTTTTCCAAGAATAGAATAAAAAATAACACCCAAATACATTAAAATTTATTTTTAAAATTAAATTCATTCTCTTTGAAATATTTTAATGCATGGAACACTCTTTTTAAATAATTTATAATAATCTATTGAAATATAATTAATCAAATATGGCTATTAGAACCCTTCTGTTTTGATGGAATATAGTATTTTATCAACTAAAATAATAAAATTATATATATTGAACATGTTTAATATAAATTCAATGGTAATATATTGATTTTAAAAGAAATAAAAATTTGAGAGAGAAAAAAATGGTTTATAATGAACATTATTTTTATTCAAGGAAAAGTTTTAATTATTTTAGCACAAAATTTAAATTTATGTTTTTTACATTTTAGAATATTTATATTAAATAATAACAATCATTTCATTAATTTACATTTTAAAATTTTATTTTCAATATTTTTGTATAATTTTCAAATAATATAATTTTTTTGTTGAATTTTAATAAATAACGATTTAAATTGAATCCTACATATTTATTTAACTTATTTTCAATAATAAACTATATTTTAAATTGATTTTAATATATAATTATTATAACTATAATTATATTTATGTAATATAGGTCATATGACTTAATTTTATTTTGATTTTGGACATTACAAAATTATATACATGTGAAACTTTTCTATTTTGGAAACCGATCTTTATTTGCATCTGGTATTTAATTTTAAATAGAAATATAATTATTCAATGAGTTTAATATATAAAAATTGTTTCTATATTATAAATTATAATACATTATATTATATAATATGACTAAAGTAAAATTTTACAATAATAAAAAGTGAAAAGAAATATCATCATTCAAGGTAAAAGAAGTATAAATAGTAGTTAAAATAAGATAATATGCATTAATAATGTTGAAACAAATCTCCATATTTAAATTTATAGACATATTTAGAATATATAATCCATACATCTTGTTAATGACCCTTTTTAGTGATTTATTCATGAGAAACACATGGGTATCACCGTATCTATTAAAAAATTACATGTGTGTCCTCTCCCCTACTTATAAAAGGCCTCAAAATCTCCTCTAATATTCACAATTAAAAAACCATTGGATTATAAAATATCTAATAAAATAAAATTAGTAATTCCCTCCATATATCCTAGAAGCAATATTTTGATTTAGAAACCCCCCTATGAATGCTTTAGGTATAAAACTAAAGATGATCTCCAAAGAAGAGGTAAAATTCCAAAGCATACATATTTGTTTTATTTCATCTTCCACCACCATAGACCTAATTTAACTTTTTATAATAATAAAATTATAATATATACTAATATGTTATTAAATTAACTGAATAACCCATATCAACCTCCACTTGCATCAAATGGAAAATAAAATGGATGATAGTGTGTAAGGAAGACTACCGTGTCATGAACAGATATAATTTGTTATTTTTCAACGCCATTAAAGGATTGATACAATTATTTATATAACAAATGCATATGATTATTATGAAATTATTATACTTTTTGAATTATTAGGTCACATATAAATTCTTACTTTTTATTCCATAAGGGATACAATAACATCACTTCTGTATATGGAAGGGTGTCGCCTCACGAAGTGCTTTGATTTATTTATCACATATATTTACAAAGAAGTTAGAAATGTTAGTTTTACTAAATATATATTATTTTTATCATATAGTCATACTTCAAGAAATTTAATTTCACATATATATTTTTACATTCAAATACCATGGATAAAAATATTGTTGCAAGTGCGAATGTGTCGACTAAAGCCTCTATGTACAGATGGGAAATGTTTTATTTTTTTGGGTTTGAAAAAAGAATGTTTTTATTAAAATAAATTATATATATTTTATAATAATAATACCTAAAAGGATAATTTATATATATTTTTTATTGACTAAAACATACATGAATACGATGGAATTATCACCTTAAATTGTGATTCTAACAACGAATTTTTAATAAAGTGGTGATAAAAGAATATAAGTAAACCATATATAGTATTAGATATGTTATTAAATCTCTATAATTGATTCATTATTACCCTAAATTTATTATAAATTTTCATCCACATATGAATTAATTGAATCTTGGTGTAATATTTTCTCATATAACTTTTACATCTGTGAGTTTACACTATATTCACAACTTATTCAAATATATAGTCCATATATTTCCCCTTTTAATATTTTCAATAATTAACATATTTAGCGTCATGGTATTTTATGATTAATTTTACATTGTTTCATTAATGGGTTTTAATTCATAGATGCTTCCAATTTGGTATAGGATTTTTTTTCAGAATATCATCATTATTCGGGGTTAATTTTATATAAGTCTCCTTGGGGGGGGTATTTTTATATTTCTATATTTAACCATATATATTATATTTTTTATTTTATTTTTATGGCTGTTTAAATTAATAGTATCATTTTATACCCTTTCGTACTTATAATGTATATGAATATGATTTTAGGAAAATCCAACATTACTGTTTTATTCTGTTTAAAATCAGTTTTCAATAAATTTTAATTTTATGTTATGGTTGGGCCATGTTATATATAGTAACTCGATACATCGACATGTCTTATGATAAAAATAAGTTAGATAAATTAAATAATTTTCAACCCACATAATTAAACATTCTTGTCCATGTTTTTTGAATAATGTTTCAAAGATCTGTGGAAATAAATTCACATAATACGAGATCATTTATTTCCTTGTGATTATTTTATTATATTAATAATCTATTGATACATTTATATATTATGATATTATTTAAAATTATTACCTTATATATATATATTTATTTATTATACTCGGGCTATTGATTAATATGAATATGATTCAATTATTTATCCTTCCATATTGGCTTTAGTAATTTATTCATGACAGCTTCTACTGTATTCATACTCATTCTATATATCTGATCTAAACCCATTTTCTTGTTTTATTTTCATATAGGATACCAAGAAATGTTAATTGATAAATATATTGGGATGCACTTAAGTTAATAATGGTGTTTTCAAAGAAAACACTATTTATATTTAATTTTTTTATTGTATAATGAAAATAAACTATGTACCTTTTTTATCAATACAAATAAAGTTTTCAGTAATTTGGGATATGATTCCATGAATTTTAGGAGAATGTAATAAAAGTACCTAGGAATCGGGACAATTAGGGACAGTTTCGTTACATTTTCGAGAAGGTTGTATTGGAAATATGATTACATGAAAACAATTTCTCATATTTTATATTATAATATGATTCATTTCCATATATTTGACTTCATATGTGGTGAATTTGGATATTTGGACTCACCTATGTTTGTAGAATTTGATTACATGGGTTTCAGACACATTAAACTTTGGATACATTGGCAATGTTGTGTTTAGCATTCTATATGTGGTTTACTCAAAATAATATAATTTATTAATTTAATATTAATTATCCAAATATAGATCTTAAACCATTATAAATCATTTATAAATACAAACAACCTTATTGATAAATTATCAAAATACAAAGGCGCTACCAAAATGGTTGTAATATCTTTTGAAGAATATAAACTATCCTAGAAAATATGTCTAAGAATAAAAATGAAATCAATTCTTATGATCCAAATTATCCTTAATTGATGTATTTGTCAACATTAATTTTATATTTTACAATATGAGGAACATATATATGAAATATTCATTTCTTTATCACTAGAATCACCCGTAAAGATATAATTTTTTACTCTTATAAGTATGTATCCTTTCGGATTCACACTTATCAAGCACATCCAAACATATAAAACTACAGTAAAGAGTTATTCACGATGTTTATTAATATTAATTATCATGATAACTATCTTAAAAATCCATACAAGTAAAATAAAATTCAATATTATCTTAAAAATATTTTCCATGAAGTGAATGTTACGTTAATTATGAAAATATTAGAAACTCCAATACTCAGACGTCATTTACATCAATGAAATAATATCTAAGAGGCTTTATTTTATGTTCATACAAAATTTTATAAATAATAAAATATCTCATAGGTTATACATTTTTTTATATAAAAATAATATTCTGTACCACATAGAAGATTATAGACTTCATAACTCCATTAATTTATGTTTTGAACAATTAGAGAACCTGAAATTCTTGTTGAATTAAATTTCTATCCATGATCTATTTTTTTATCATATATTGAGTTCATGAAATTTTCCTCATTATTTGAATACAAATAAATAAAAATCTTAAAATGGGTTCATCAAAAACATATGTATATTTATTCATTTTGACACTACTTGTAAATTAATGATTATATGAATCATAAATTTTGTTACATAAAAACCCAATATTGTTGGTATTATGGGTATAGTAACAGAATGCAAAAAATTTATACACAGATATGGGTGGTGGTTTGAGTACTTGATTTATTTATTTTACTATTAGAGAAAAATTGTTATGTTTCAAGACATATTCATAAAAATCATTTATTGTTACTACATCATTTACTTTTAGCGTAGTACGATTATAGACATAGATTGATGATATTTTATTGGAACCCATGTGTGTGGTTATTTTTTACCTAGAGTGTCTTGTGTCCTAATGAGGAAATTTAATATTGAATGAACTATAGGAACAATGTATTTTTTTGAGATACCCAATGTTTTTTGGGATTGAATAATGATTGAATTACTCATATGAGGTGATTTATTGGGAATTTATTTATATGATGTGTTAGATATATTTATAATCATATGAAATGAATAAAAACATTTAAGAAAAATATTTTTGAAATAAACACGTAAAACTTCTTTTATCTATTAGGACATGTAATTTGATACATAAGTATCCCATGAGACAAGCCTTATCCTAAGAAAATTAATTCCTTTCAAATGAAACACATTGGTATATTATTAATGAAATTGGAATTAAAAATGGGTTAGGTGTAATAATTTATTTTTTGGTATGGTAGTAACCTTTGGGTTAACCATTTATTAGGAGTAATTTTTTTACCAAATTTAATAGGGGAATGAATTGCTTGGGGAATAGTTATAGACTGAAAATGTTAAATTGAGATATATAGGATAAAAATCATTAATGAATGAGTCATGCATTATTTTCAGATATCATGTGGGCATACACCTACTTAGTTTGTTGATATGATGGATAATGGTGATAGTTTTAGGAAATTTTGGTTGTCTTTTGGAATATTCTCTTTACAGGTGCACATGGGAGTGTAAATTGAAAATGTCATTGGGGTATGTGGGGTTGTATAACTTGATCACGTCCTTATATATGTTATTGCTAACTAGTATGAAATAATATTACTCATAATGAATATGAGAACTTTTTTTTTATGTAGTTATTGTGTTTTCTAGGATTCGTAAATGTGGGGTGTTCATCATATGAATATAATGGTTAGGTCAAAATGATGATTACTTACATAAGAATGTGAATGTTTAGTCTTCCTTATATGTAATTTTGGATAAACCATTTCAAATTTTTAATCTCTTTAGAAATTTATTGTGTTAAAGACCAAGATATTGGAAAATATATTTTTGTAATTTATAGAACACTTTAGTCTTTCTACATTTCATATAGCTAGAAAATTTTATATTTATGATACCGATGGAGTGATCATTATTTACATGAGATTTAGTTTCAAATTCTCATTGAAATAGATTGAGATACCTATTTTGGGTTTGGAATATCTAGGAGGGTTTTCCTTGTGATTTTATGTGGTATTCTAGTGGGAATTGAGGTAGTCTGAGAGTGGTTGTGTATTGATTTTCTGGTGAGAAATGGTAGATCAATATATTATTGTATTGATTGATTATTTATTAATGGTTCAACATTGTATAACTAATTCATAATGTGGATCATGGAAAAATCATAATTTCTTTATCATGGGTGGATGGTCTGTTAAATTGAGAAATTCCATTTCAAGTGTGGAAACCATTAGTTTTTTGATAAATTAAGGGATAATGTATCTCAATGTGGATAATGATGATCTTAGACAATGTTCTATCCTTGGTTTGGAATATATAATTAGTTTTAAATTTGAATTTGAATTACAATGACTGAGTTTAGTGATGATTGGATATATATTTTAGACTTGGGTATTTTTTTGACCAATCAAACATGGGAATATATAATAATAATTTTAATAACAATGATTTCATAGTTCATATAGTGAATCACAAACAATATGACTTCTCGGAAATTTCATATATGGATCATGAATACCAAACTTCAGTTGATTGTAGAATATATTTATGCTTTGGATATTGAATCATGAGTAAGGGAATCTATTTTTGGGGGAGATTTTCATTAATGTTGTGAGGGTTAAACCCATTATTCACAATATTTTTTAAAATATAATGTATAATATATTTGGTATCTCTAAACGGAAGAAATATGTAGTTTGAAATGGGTATGTTGACAAAGATAACATGGGTATGCTCAGGTGGATAAAATTCCCAAACATTTATATTTTCCTACGATTATTCTGTAGAACTATCCCATTCAATAATTGATATCTAAACATCTTTGAATAAATGAATAATGTGATGGTTGAATGTGATTTTTTAAAAATGTATTTGTTTGGTTGGAATTTCCATGAAAATATGGATTCTTAGAGAATGTTTTATGAATTATGTATTAGAGTAATTCATTGTGAGATGGAAAAGTCATCATTGTGGTACATTGATTAAATGGATCTAGTGTTTTGGAATAGGTAGGTGTTGTGTAAATATTGAGAGACAATATATAGTTGACTATATATTTAAACAACTTAATATTTTTATGGAAAATTATTATTTATTGTATGTTTTTGGGATCATTACATTACCATTATTATAGTGAAAAATGTTGATGTCATACTTCCCATGAATTTTTTGTTTCGGAGGTAGTCAGGGATTTGAGTTAGTAGCTCTGTATTTTGGAATATTATCATGTACAAATAGTACATTTTTTTGTTGACATAAAATATCCATGGAATATATTTTTCAGGGATGAGTCAAGATTGGAAGAATTTTGTTATATTATCATTTTACTAGTTCATCATAAATATAAATAGCTATTTCTAACAATACCTATGAAAATAATTCTCAACATTGTAGATGTTTAAATGTTTCGTAAATTCGTTCTTCATACAAAATAATGTGATAATTTCAGGAAAATTATTGTTTAACTAAAATAGATTCCAGTTCTATCAAACAGATTCTTGTTAAGTATAATCGATAGACATTTACTTTCAAAATTTTCTAAACAAATACAATTTCTACTAAACAAAAGATTTATAATGTATTTATTATAGATTATAATGAAGTTCATTAGACATTATAATATTGATTTTATCAAAATGAAATCAATATATGGGGATCTAAACATCTGTTAGTTGAAATTGCTTATAGTCTACCTGACGAAGAACCATATACATATACATTATGATGATTTTCATTTCCACTAGATAGATTAGTAATGATATTTTATTATAAAAAAATAATTATCATTAGATGAATATTCAATGAGTAACATTTTAAGATAAATATTTCATATGATATCCTTTCAAGTACTCTTATAAAAGATGAATATACTCATTATAGCGTTTGGAAAAGTTGGATTCATCCCCAAGGAGAAGGATATTTTTTTATTTTGACTATATATGTTTTCTATGAATGGTTTGTAATATCCTATTACTTGAGAAATACTAATTGTAAATTTTAGAGAGTTCTGATTATTGAATTATTTATTAGGACATAATTTTATATTATTTGTGATTATTATTTATAATTATTCTTTTTCCAATATTTTTGATTGGGGGATCTAAAGGTTGTGAGAGAGAGGTTCAATCATATCTGTTCGATTAAGGGTTCTAGAGGATATGAAAACAGATATTTTTTTTATCATTATGATCATTGGGATCACAGGTGTATTTGAAAGAAGACATGATGGGTTACGTAATGTATAATTAAATATTGTTTTAGATAATTCATTAACAAATGATTATAATGTGTATACCATTTTTTAGAAATTTTCTATTTTTTTCATACATTCATTAATTAGGTAGTATTTAATTA
Source organism: Viscum album (assembly GCA_963277665.1). Lineage (NCBI taxonomy): Eukaryota > Viridiplantae > Streptophyta > Magnoliopsida > Santalales > Viscaceae > Viscum > Viscum album. Next base: position 1,107,965,877 of record OY728146.1, on the reverse strand, counting down.
TTATATGTAACATCCCGACCTAGGAACCATATGTCGGTGCCCCAAGATAGTTTTCTAGGTGACCTGATGATCACCTCCCTATATGCTATAGGATCCTGACTAGAAGTATGGGTATAGTAATTCAGTCATGGGAAGACTATACCTTCATTTATCAGATTAAAACCCCATCAAAAATAAATAAACAAACATGGGAGAATATATAACCATAAAAATACCCACATCAAAGGATAACGTAATAGGAAATACAATACTCAACTCAAAAAAACATTATATGCCAATATAAGTGTCAAGTGTCTATAATGAAGCTGAATGTAAAGACACAAGGACTCCCCAAGAAGGTTCTGAACTATTTCAGGTGCCATAATCCAACCTCCATCTCAAATTAACATTTCATCCTAGGGTTTTTTTCTTGCATCTTGGACTGCATCAATGTAATGTATTGAGGTACCGATCAGGTATCCCAAATAGGGTGTGAGTACAACACAGTATGCCACCACTAACGATGCCTAAAACAAGTCTAGTCAAAAGATAGTGTATGAAATTCAATAATAAATAAGTATACTGCGTAAATAGATATATATTAAAACATCATTTACTTTTATATAACTATATTACCTCTTTTGTTGCCAAGGAGACATGTACCTCAATACTATATTCTTCCCATGACAGAGCTTGGAGTATTCTATATGAAATATCATATCTTAATTCTCGATTCATGCTAAATATAGAAGTGTTTGAAGGTGTGATGATATCTCAGTACCTGAATAGACTCATGTTAGAGTTTGAATAATCTCATGTGAGGCCATAAGTAATAGCTCCATTATTTTAATTCATCATTACCATATTTATATTTCATTTTCCAATGAAATCAAAATCACAAAAATAAGTAATACAACCATGTTAACATATCTACTCCTCAATAAAATGATTGTGTTCCCATTCTCTTACTCTATATATAATAATCTTGTAACCATTTATACATTTCATTTAAATCTCCATCTTCCCATTCTATTCCACTTATGTATGATTATCATGTTACCATTTGTACTTATCAATTTATAATTACTATGTTTCAATTCTTAATCCTAGAATTATTAATTCAAATAATTATCTACATCAATTCCCATACTAATTCAACAATTAGTTAATTAAATAAAATCCATTAGTTAACCTAATCATTAACTAAATTCATCAATCCCATTAAAAAATTAATTAATTAATTAACCAAAATAAGTATTCACATATTTTAATTAATATTCCAGAATTAATTATCACATTCTAATTCTCATATATTCCTAATTAATCCCATAATTAATTATCTTGATCATAATCATAAAGAACATGATTAATTTAAAATTAATTATCTGAACATAGCCTTCTTGATATCTCATAATTAATCCCCTAATTAATTATCAAGATTACAATACTAAGATATCATAATTAATTTTAAATTTTTTTCATCAAATATGGAATCCACTTATTCTCATTATCAATTATTGAAACTATCATTTTGAGTAAAAACCATTCGATAAAACAATTGGTAAACCAAGGTAACCCAATTTAGAAATCAATTGAAAACGAAGTATAAAAATTATACAAATTTTTATACTCATAAATAAAATTTAATACTAAAAAAATTTGCTTTTATACTAAATCACATGATTCATTGATAAATTTTTCCTCAACAAAAATCCCCAAAATCTGAGCAGCACAAAGATGTAGAACTGAGTTCATTCTATAAATCATTAAATCAAGATCAAAGATAACAATATCATATCAATATATATATACATCTATAAAAAAATATCTAGATCACACTGATTAGGTTTAGATCTATTGTAACATAAAAAATAATCCTCCAACATATAATTGAAATAGAGATGAGTGTTATCGAGATGGGATCCACATATCAGGAGAAGAGTGAAACTTCGATTTGTTCTTTAAATAATGATGGATGGATGTCATATGAGCTTGGAGCCCCTCCTAAAATCGATGGGATCACCCAAAATCATCAATTCCTGAGAAAAGTGAGAATATGATGTTTTTTATGGTTTAGGGATATTTTAAAAATATATTTTCAGTGAATTGAAATTTAATGATCAGTTTTATAGGTAGGGCCCCGCGAATAGATGATACCATGAACCAAATTTCTAGACCTCACTATTTTGCCATTTACACTTTCCTATGGTCAGACGCACTTCTTCTAAAAAATGAACCAACCATGTGAACCTTTATTTTTTGGGATTACATGGTTATTAGCACTGGGCACACAGTTTACCCTAACCATGCGCCAACCATTCACATACCCATTTTCTAAAATTTTCATAAAAACATCACCCAAACACACCCGAAGTCATTAATCCGAAAAAGGTACTTATGTAGAAATAGAAATTACCTGAAATTGGGCCTGAGAATAATCTAGAAAAGGGTGAGATATTATAATATTCCTACCTTATAATAGATTTTCTTCGAGTTGCACATCCATGCCAATTTTTAGATTCACATCCAAAAAATCAGTCCATTAACACCTCATATAATGTTATATTCCCCATGTTTCCTCTTGTATATGTTCTTGTTCGGATATCACATAATATATTGGCACATTCATTCTCCAAAACATTTTCTCTATATAATCCAAAACATGTTTCAGATTCTCTTTAATGGACTCACCGATCTCCAAGTCAACCTCATCCACACTAGTTACATGAGAAGGGTCGGGTTGATACCTCTTTTGTAGTGACACATGTAAGAAAACATGCATAGCACTGTAACTCTATAGAAGTTCCATTCAGTTCACCACCAACCTGATTCTCTCAACTATCTCAAACAGTACCAAATACTTGGTCACCAACATTCACTGTCTTCATATTCTACAGTGATACAACCTTGGTGACACCCAAAAGAATATACTATAACCCTCTGCAAACTCTAGGCTTTGTCTCCATCCATCAACATATGAAATTTATCAAATTAGAGTCATATAAATACATTTCAAAATAATCTATTCCTACTCGGATGTCTCTTTCATTAAACACAATCCCAATAACTCCGACTCACCATCCTCCATCCATCGTAGTTGTGATCTACATGGAAAACCATAAAAAGACTCATATGGTACCAACTCTATAGTTTTTTAATAATTATTGTTATAGGGAAACTCCACTAAAGCCATGTTATTTTCACAAAATCCACTAGTGTCATGAACACATTCCAATAAAATATCCCTAGTCACCTATATTGTATGTTCTGACTACCCATCTTTCTATGGGTGGAATGTTGTACATAATAACACATGTCTGCCAAGTGCTTTCTTTAGCCCTAAAAGAAGCGTTATGTAATGCATGAATCACGATTTGAAAATATAGTCTATCAAACTCCATGTGGATGGACTATCTTTTGAATATATAGTTCTCCCAATAATTCTACTATAATGGTTTAGCTTATTTGAGGGAAATGTGTTACCTTTGTTAGTCAATCCACAATGACACAAATAATTTAATTCTTCCAAGTTTTATTCGGGTGACCAATCACAAAATCCATAGTCACATCATCCCAAATCTATTTCGTGATAATAATTAACTATAGAAAACCTACAGGTCATTGATTCCCACCTTCTCTTGCTAACAGGTGAAGCATCTTGTCACAAAACCTATTATCACATTTTTATGCATTTCCACCAAAATTATTTTTCATAGGTCATGGTATATTTTGGTTACACCAAAAAGTTCCACTCACTTCAGGCATAAAATTATAGCATGATATTCTATCGCATTTTATTAATACAAAAAGTAAACTCATAACATATATTATCTCATCCATTTCATTCAACCATTCCTTAAATGAATCTAAAACATTGAAACATTCCCTCACGACTATGAATTCTAGACCCTTGTACAATCTATCCATAATCCATCTCAAAATTATAGACTACATTATAACTAAAACTTGACTCATCTTATCCTAAATCTCCTGAAACACTACATGCTTTTCAGCAATAATGTTCATAATATTCCACTCGACACTCAACTCCTGAACTATATGAGTCTGATTTTACATTCTCAAGGTTTCATCCCCACTGTTTCCTTTCTCAGGCATATTATCTTGTTCAAAATAGAAATACCATATATACTAAACCTATATCCGATGTCAAATATTCAAATAATGTCGTGTTAATATACACTTTAGGATCCTATGATCTATATAAATAGTAAAAGTTTTTCCCAAAAGATAGTGTCACAATTACTTAAGATAATAAACCACAGAAATGAACTCGAGGGCAGGTGTTGGGTTTTTCCATTCATGATACCACATTTGTTGATACCCATATGCCGCAAATCAATCTCCATGCATCATCACACATCCGTGTTCAATCATATAAGCATCCCAACAAACCATATAATCTTCAAGTAAACCAGGAAGGATCAAAATTGGTGTTTATGTTATATGCTTTTTTAACTTCTAAACATATTTCTCACAAGCATATGACCATTCAAATATTACTCCATTTTTGGCCAATTGTAAAAGCAGCATTTCCAAATTGGAAATGTCTTGGTTTAATCTCTTGGAATATTAGTCTAATCCTATAAAGTTTTGGATATCAAAAACATTCTTGGGATGCACCCGTGAATCATCATCCTAAAACATATCTAGGTCCACTAACACACCATTCTATGCAATGATGTTCCACAATAAATGTATTTAGTCAATCCAAAACTATTATTTTTATAGATTGGCCTATAGTTGATGCTCAGTTAGTGTACTCAATATTATATCAAGATGTTGGCCACAATCATCATGTGTCTTGTATTTCATCAAGATTGCATAAAAAACACACTAAAACTGATGTAGATATGGATGAACTATCATATTCATCAAATCCATAAACATTACTGGTGAATTTTTCAACCCAAACATATTTAAAACAAACTCATAATGCCCATACCTACCAATAAAATAATTCATCTATATATTAGATAGCTGAAATCCCAAATAATGATACCATAATATCATGTCAATTTTTGGGAACACACAAGCTCCCTTTAAATATTCAAACATATCATCAATACACAGAAGATGATATCAGATCTCCAAAGTCCTTTTTCCAATTATTGGTTGTCCAAAAAAAACTGTAAACTCTGATCAGCCTTCATTACAAACAAAATATGTGATTTCAAAGGAGATGAACATGGATGGTTTTGTACCTTTTCCTCCCACACCTCCAAATTAGACTTCAACTTAGGAAGAATAGTTGGGGCAATTCTATATGGTCGAATAGATACTAGATCAGCCCTCATCATCAGTATAATTGTGAATTCCACATCCCTCTCAATTGGAATCCCCGAGAAGACTTTGTGAAAGACATATTAAAACATTTTCCACTAACTATGGTAGGAAAATATTCCTAAGACCCCCATCACACAGAAAAGACTAGAAATTTTGGCAATGAGCTCTCCTAGTTGTTGTGTAATTGGACCTACCTATCCATCCAAGAAATCCCACTCCACACAATGAATATATCGATCACCTATAAGAGATGCTCATGTATCTATCCTATGGTAACTGTAGATGTCGATTCAGTAGGTGACTACGCAGTCCATCATAATAATCAGGTTGAATGTTGTGATATTTATAAAATAGAGATCCCCAAGAAAATGATATTATCCATTCTCTATTGAACATCCCATGCATAGACTGATATCTATAGATTTTCGTCTTAAGGGTGTATCTATAGTCATTACCCCCCTCAGAAAACCCCAGTCAGTCTCAAACAAAAAAAAATTGTATATATAATGGAATCAGAGAAACCCCTATGAATCAATGAACTATATAAGGTGGAATATAATAGAATATTACTTCTTATTATTGATGCTAAAACCTTTCAATCTACATGTGTTGTTTGTAATTCATATAAATGGGCTTCCACTCTTCCATGTGAGGCATTCTGACTCCCCTGAGTAGCACCACTCTGTTGATGCAGCTATTCCTGCGTAGAAGAACTACATCTACTACCTATACTGCCTCGTAATGTAGAACTCCAAATTCTATCTTAATATGGTGTAAAATATCATCTTCCAAAACTCCACCTCTTCCCAGCTGCTTCTTTAGTACTAGTATATCACTCTAACATGCAAAACAACTATAGATGTCCCATCTTGTCGCAAGATCTAAATTACACAGGTTTTCAGGAATTGTGTTGATGATAGTGTCCTGGCCTACCACACTATTGAAAGATCATCTTAGTAAGCCCATGTCAAACTGGTCATCTTATCTGTGTACTATAAATCATACATTTTAGAAATAGTAGTAAAAATAGTGATTCCAACTCATGGAAGTCGCACCTACTAATCATCCACCAACAAATACATGTACAAAACATGAATCTTCTTTCAAGTTCCCTTCACCTTTGAGATCTTGATCCCCCACTTCCATAAACATATTAAGCCTAAGGACATTAACCAGGGACATAATCTCACACTTATGTCCATCCTAGAAATGTTTCTCCATACCTGAATCATCCCCTTCTAATGTTGATCGAAGAATTACATATCTATCTAACATCTAAAATTGTTTATCAAAGACTACTGCCCTATGTATATGCATGAATACACTTTCTTCCTCTTGATTTAGAATCCCAGGATTAATGTTCTCCAAGAACCTCTCTTATATTTCCTTCTATAACATACAGTCAGTTAGTCATGTTTGCACTGGAATGTCCCACCAGCAATTCCATAATTCCCATAGAATTTATGCAACCAACTTGACCCTAATATCTATTAGAGTCTCCCAATGGTCTTATATTATCTATATGGACTCAACCGAGAAATCATCTCTCTCATTTCTTCCCTCTCAATTAAAATTCATAATGCTCTCCAAATGAATGTCCGTTATAAACAAATACATACATTTCATAAATTTTCTTGGGACTCTTTCCATGAATTTTAGGAAGTGATAAAATTTCTCCCAAAATATCCCCTTCTATCTTCAACTTGTATGATCAGTTCCTTTCGTACCCTAATTAGAAAACCCTTCCAAGGCCTACCCATCAGTAATCCCCTCAACATGGAATGTGGATTCATACACATTGTAATGCCAAAAACATGTCTCATGTCTCATAACACAACCATATAACATTTATATAAGAGGAAAAATTACAAAAAATCTTTCCCCCCCAACTCACCTCACTATTAAAACAGATGCACTATTTATACCCTTAACTAGAATGCAACATGGTTTTGGTTAAAAAGGGTACACACACCATCATAATAATGATTCGTATTTATATACCACTTTATAATTATTTCGTATCATATTTAAATCCCACTCATTTCATGTTAGGCCCCATTTCATTTTAATTTCACAATTAAGAAAACATTTAATGTTCAAAAACTTACCCATGAACAATTATCCCATTCATGAATAAGATGATTAATGTCAAAAAATAATCTGGAATGCCAAAAATGATTCATGAAACTCAACTCTCAGGTCATTCCATTCAAAAAGTCAATATAAATCGATTTTAAAAAATAATATCCACATCACAACACAAGTGGGTCACCTACGGTGAAATAATATTCAATTGTAACAACAAACATCAATAACAACAATCCTACCCTAAGTACTCAGGTTTTCTGTCATACATAAGTTTGAAAAACCCATACATGAGCTCTTGATCAAGTGTAAAATCTTCATAGTCTCTTATATACCTTTCTCAATACACTATAAAAAACTAATAAAAATGAAAACTAGGCCACTAATACCATTTTGTGATGTCCCATCCTAGGAACCATGAAGTAGTGCACCTAACTAGTTCTATGTGTAACCTCAAGTGTGAAACCCCATATGTTAGAGGATTTTTACTAGTATTTTGGTCTTTTTAAGTCATTCATTAGGAGAATATACACTCATTATTCATTGTAAATCACCATAAGAAATAAAAAAACCAACACAAAAGCATATATTACTAGAAAATGACTCATGTCACCTAATAAAAAATAAGAAATTAAATAATGAAATTAAATGGAAAAAATTCTATTCCAATATAAGTATGAAGTGTCTATAATGAAACTCAATTAAATGATAGTTCGACTCCCCATGTGGGTTCTGAACCATGGTTGGTGCCCCCATCCAAGATGCATCTGAAATCAGCACTCCATCCCATAATTTTTTGCCTTATCATTCCAGCAACTGTGAATTTTATTCAAGAACCAATCATGTAGCCCGAGATGGGAGTGAGTAGAACTATGTATTCCACCAGCATCTAAGTCTAAAAAACGTCTGGTCCAATGATATTGTATGCAGCTCTATATGAAATAAGTACAATTTATAAATAACCTATTACTAAAATATCATTTATTCTTATCTAACTATATTAACTCTAGGGTTCGAATAAGACTTGTACCTTAATACTATATTTGACTCATACAAAACCCTAAAGTGGTACCAAGGTAATATCATATGTTAATACCAAATTCGTTATGAATATCTATATTTTAATATTGTTACGATATATATGTACATGATTCAACACTTGAATGGGTCTAAATAATCTCACGTGAGTCCATAACTTAGAGTGACATTATTTCAATTATTTAACCTCAGATTTATAAGCCACATTTCCTATGTTACCAATATCACAAATAAAAATAAGGTAAATATTTTACCATAATCATTCCTTAGTAGAATGAATGTGTCATCATTCTCTGACTCATATGTATAATGATTATCATACTGTGATTAATTCTCAATAGAATGACCATATTCCCATTTTATTACTCATAAGTCTGATCACCATGTTATAATTTGTGCTTCTAAATTCAGAATGACCATGTTACCATTTATAAAAACATAATTAATTCATCAATTATTTATCTACATAAATTTTCTTACTAATTCAATGATTAGTTAAAAACATAAAATTCATTAGTTAATACAACATTAACTAAATGCCTCAATCCCATTAATTAATTCATTCATTAATAAACTAGTATCAAAATTCACGTCCAATAATTAATTTTGTAGAATAAATTATATCATTTTAACTCTTAGCCATTCATAATAAATCCCACAATTAATTATCTTGATCATAATCTCAAAGTACAAAATTATTTAACATTTAATTATCTAATGTTATCTAATTTGATATCTCATAATTAATCCCATGATTAATTATATTGATTTTAATACCAAAATACCATAATCAATTCCCCAAATTAATTATTTAAAAGATAATCCCCTTATTCTAACGATCAATTACTCAAACATTCATTTAGTTTAAAAAATATTCGAAAAATCAATTAGGTATAATAGTTTACAATATTTAGGAATCTATTTCTAACTTATTATAGAAATTATTCAATTTTTCAAACATGAATCAAATTCATGTCAATTGGAATTTGGTTTTAGAGCACCAACCTTGATTACATAACAGACATTCACTAATTGGAAATCCTTAAAATCTGAGAATCATAATGATATATGTATATGAGTTCCATATGTAAATCCCTAAATCAAGAACAGTTATATCATGATATTATAAATATTTATCTAGATCTATAATCCCAGATCTAGATCTCACCAATAAGGTTAAGATATAATGAAATAGAAAATAAAAGCCTCCAAATATCATTTAAAAGAGATCATATGCATTGATATGAGATCAACATACTGATAGAATCGTGGATATGAAATTATGGCCTTGAATCAGGATAAACAGATGTTAGACGACCTTGGAACCCCTCCGGAATGCTCTAGGCTCACCCAATGTGACCAATTCCCTATCCAAGGTTGATTAAGTGGTGTTTCAGGGGTTTGTGGGATCATAAAACTAATTTTCAGATTAAAAGAAACAACACACAAATTTTTCTAGCTAGGGGTGCACTATTAGATGAAATCGTGCACCAACTAGGTGGACCTCACTATCTAGGGTTTCACAGTTTCCTATGTTTACACACATTTAATGTCAAACCATGCACCAATTGTACAAAACTCTTTTTCTGGGTTCACACGGTTCGTTATGCTGGGAGCATGGTTTACCCTAAACATGCACCAAACATGAAACAACCCATTTTTAGAAATTTTATTAAAATTTCACCCAGACACACCCCATGTCATAAATCCAAAAAATTTAACATAAGTGAAATAACAAATGTACCGGAAATCATGCACTATACAACTCTATAAAATATTAGGATCATAAATTATATCTATTATTACAAGGTCTAAATTTCATCTAATCATGTTATTAAATGTTTATACCATTCTATATAAAATTTATTCATGACATATTAAAATATAAATCAATACAAATATTTATCCATTAAACATTGTAAAATGTGGTTCAATATGTATATGTTTAATTTTTTATGAACTTAAAATCACCACCCATAATATTATAGTTTTATTGATACTCTTGCAGTCATGAATTAGGAATAAATGGTGATATTATACTATAGTTTATCAATAAAAAAGTACAAATTACCTGTATTTTTACAAACCAGCTTATTTTTTTATTGATTTGAAAATATTAAATATCAAATTAAAATAGCCAATATAAAATCTTCAATTACCTAATTATTTTTTTTCTACCACCATAAAATGAAAAACTACTAGAAGATATGGAGAAAATATTTCAAATTTTTTTAACTAAATATTACATTATTTATGGTTATTGTATTATTTCAATTATTATTTTCTAAATAATATACATGTTGATATTTTTTAATGAAATATATTATATTTCATTGTAATAATGATTATTTTATGTTCATTGGAAAAACTCCTTCCTATATATTTATTATGTATCCAATATTATATTATTAACTTTCAAACTAATTAGAATTTTTTAAAAAAAAATTCTTTACAATGTATCATTGTTATAATATTTTAATTCTATTATGCTTTATTATAATCATAGAAAATATGTTTTTTTCTAAAATTTTTTACATGAATATTTTTTTTAATGAGTATAAATATTCATTATATAAAAAATTATGAATTTATAATGATTTTTTCAAGAAAATTATAGATAACAAACATATTGATTTCATAAAATTATTCTTAAATTATCATCATTAAATGATCAGTTCATATATATTGACTTTATGGGAGTGTTTTTTTATCTTTTTGTATTAGTTGTAAATTGATTTATCAAATCCATTTCCTATATTTAGAATGTTTTATTATCTATTTTTTTCATTCTAGTATAATTTATTGATATATCTATCCACCTTGGTTTTATTTCAAATTTTAATCTGTTTTAGGTTCATCAAATCATTTATTTAATTTAATAATTTTAATCTACTTAGATTATGAATATTAAATTTCTATGTGAAGTATTATAAAACAAAATTTAATTTATAGAAATTTGATTGAGGTGTTTGAAAGTTTTCTAAAATGAACAACTATTTTTATTTGAGGGAATCTATTTGAGATTCAAAAGAGTATATTGATATACAATATCTAACAATTGTGATATAATAGTATGTATCAGTGGAGTTTAATGATGTTAATGGGTTGAACATCATTTATTTCAATATCATCAAAAAACAATATATAATTTAGACAAATGTTGAAATTATTTACATACATTTATATGGTTAAAATTTATATTTTTTTAAAATGATATAAAAAAACTAATGTGTTTGGAAATCAAAAGTAGAGACATCTCTCTTTGAATATTTTGAAAATGTCAAGCTTTTTTAACCTATTTTAGAAGAAAAAATAATTATACATATGTCCACTAAAAACCAACTCATTCCATGAAAATGTTTCTGAAAAACTTTAATGTTCCATGATATCTACATATTTAATGTCCTCTATAGAATGTGAAATACAATGTTGTGATGTTTATGTTGAAAAATATCAAGTAACCCAAGATATGATCTATAAATTATTTGATCCTTCTTAATATAAATCTCACCTATATGATATTGGATAACATCATAAATTATCATAATATATGAAATGTAGTTCTTTCACTAAGTTAAAATCGATCTTTATTTTGAGAGGAAACAATGTCAAATATTAAGATTGTATTTGACCATCATTTAATTTTTCTTTTAGAAAGGAAAATAATTTATCTTCCATTAAAAAGTTTAATGTTCACAAAAATATGTTTTATACAAAAGAAACCACACTAAATCATATATAAGTTTCCATAATTTTCCTTTAATTAAAATAAAAATCCCTCCTAGTGGAAGCTTGTATAGAGTTTATGAAAAATATTGATTAAAATAAAGATGTGGATCCATAATTTTGTTTAGATATTTATATGGTTTTATTTTGGTTAGTGTAAATTATAAAAATTTATAAGAGAAAAAACAATGGAATTAAAATATATTAATTAAACAAAACCTAAATAAACATGTAATTTTCTTTTATAGTTTAGAGAATAGAGTGTGTTAATTATTGAAAAATAAGTTTCTGTGTAAGTTGATGTTTCTCATTTTTCTATTAATATTTTGACACATGATACTTTTATCAATCAACTAAAATATTATTAATGTGTTCCTAAGACCATAAGGATTGAAAATTAAAGAAACGTTATTCTTGATCATGTAAATACTAATCATGTTATGAGGAAAGATTCTAAAAAGGTAAGAAAAAATTAGTTTCTTCAATAATGTCATCACATACTATATAACATACTCAATAACATTAGAATAAAAGTAAAAAAAACACATAAATTCATTAAAAACCAATGAATGTTATAAAAATTGGTGAAATTTATACTGAAATGTTAAATTATCATTCATTCCAATAAAAAAGCAGCCTCTATGAGATATCATGAAGATTAATCTTTATAATATAATTATAATCAATATATATTAATATCATCCAAATAAATCAAATAAATAATTTTATTAATTGGAGGGATGTTTCATAATATCATATCATTAATAGATAACAACATAGACTATTAATAGAAGTAGCACCCTATTGTCTAAAAGGCTTAGGATATTTAGTAAATTCTAATCCTAGTATTAAAATAAAATGAGTGGAGGTGAATATAAATTTAATTAATGAAGTAAAAAGATTATACATAGAAATCATAAAATTAATTTTCAGTATTCGAGAATTGTGATAATATGTAAATGTAATATATTTTAATTTGAGGAATTCCTATTTCATGAAACACCTCCTTAGAGTGATAATTAAAAATGTTGTTGATTTAATTGATTTAAATGAAATAAAAAAGTGTTTTTTATAATATAAATAATATCATTCATGTCATCATTCAAATAGAATGCGTATCATATTTTTATCATATAATCCAATTAAATAAGGAGGAAGAAAAAATGGTTTAAATCATGTAAATAGAATCAATAAAATCATATATCATGGTATAAGATCCATATATAGTAAAAAAATAAATGAATTATAATGATGTTCCCTCAATGAAACGTAATAAAATCTATTGTTTAGAGGTTGTATTTTCAAATTGTAATTCAACAGTATATGTTTCAAAAAAAAATTGATTAATGAAATAAGATGAATGTAATTATCAAAAAACATATCTATGAAGGAATAATTTATTTTTTTCTTTTTGGGATGTTTCGTTAACTTAATAATAACTGTTGAATGATGTTTAATAGTCAATGGATGTTTTTTTTATTGTTTTTGTATTATTTTGGTTCATCTAGGAAATTTTTTACCATTTTAAGGAAATAATTATGCTTTCATAATATTATTTTCATTTAAAAAATAAAAAATGATGGAGAAAGGGTGATATTTAAAAATATTTATAGTGATGTATGTTATTGAGTGTAATTTTTCAATTTTCTTCTAATGTTTCTCAATCGATTTGTTTAATGTTAATTTCAATAAGGTGAGATTTTTTTGTTTAATAATAACCATTTAACATTACCTATAAAATCACAATCCACATATTATATATCTATATGTTTCTAATATATATATATATATATATATATCCCATTTTATAAAGTTAATTTATGGAAAATTTTATTATTTTTATAGATAAATATTATTTGATATATGGGACATAGTTTTTTTAGGTTTATTATATGATCATAAACATGGTACTACTGAAAAAATATACAATGTCCATAAAATAGATGGTTTACAAAGACTATATAATTTATAATATATATTTCTATTAGATAATTATATATAATGTATAGTAGAAATGATTCATTTAACATATACTTACAAGTGAATGAAAGAAACGTTTCTCTTGCTTTCCTGATGAAAAATAATTTATAGACTAAATTATGAATCATCTAATTTATATGAGAGGAATCATTCAATTACGATATTTTTGGAAAATATAGTGATCATCAAAAGGATATGTTGACCTAAATTTTCCACTCAAAGAAAGAGTAGTGAATATTTCATTACAACTTATCCCAAGTAAAAAGAAATATAAACATTGAAGTTCGTTTATAAATAGATCCACATACTCAATGAGAAAAAAGATATTCAATTTTGAATATCTAATTTTTTTGTGATGTATTTCTACCATCTTTTTATAATAGTGAATTTCATTATAATCATTACAGAATTTATTTGAAAGCATTCATCTGTTAGGTGTTCATTATATACAACTTATGAGTTTTATTTATAATCATTATTTGATTAATGTTATTGATCAAGAGATCTAAAAGATATAGAGACATAATTTTTTTATCTATTTGATCAAGAGAATAATTGGGTAGTAAAATAGATCTTTTTATTATAGTTCTTAAAAAATGGTTACATTGTGTACATGTTAGACCTTAATATAGGTTATTTCATGGATACCAAATATCAGTTCTAGATACATTCATAAAAATTGATGTTAGAGTGGAAAAAATTATTTGGAATGTTTCTGTATGGGTTATTTTGTGATTCTCTAAAGCATTTAATTCTTTATTACCATTTTTGTGACAATTTTTTCTTTTCCACAGTGACTATTATAAGAAGTTTATATAATTCATCTTAAACGATTTATAACACTATTAGAAATGTTAATTGTTATATATATTTTAATGATATACTTTCATATAATAATATTAAAATATTATATTTTTTTTTATAAACTATAACTAACCATCCCCTTGTAGTTCTATGTATACTATTTTTGTTTGATAGACTAGTTTTGGTATTTGAATAATTATAACACATTTATATTAAATATGAGGAGTGTGTATCCAATCATAGTGATAAATGTTAATCATGGTTGATATATGGGGAAACTTCATGGGGGATGGTATGTGTAATGTTGTGGAGTTTATGATAACCCATTCTGGAATTTTTTTTGGATTAATATATATGAATTTTCAAAGAGAAAAGGAACAAAAAACATTATTTAATTATTTTTTTGATAGTTGAATTGGATTTTTTAATAATGTTTTAATTGTCAGTGAGGATGGACATAAAGTGGTAATTTATATGTAAAACCTGTGATGAATAATTAGAGGCATACAACTAGTTGAATGTCACAAAAGTGTTGTTTTAGTAGGCCTTAAGGTACACATTATGTTGAAAGTAAGTACACAGTGGAGGAAAATTAGGTTTCTCTATGTTTGGGTCACCAGATTGCTAGTACCACTATACTAGGTATGTGGTGATCCACTAAATTGTATGTACTAATGCACCATGTTGCTATTATATAATCAGATCGTTTTTTTAAAATATGTAGACATGTTTATTCTACACACATAAATTTATGCCCCTTAAATGTTATTATTCCTCCATCCACAAATCCAAATTTGATGGTCCCTATCTTTTCTAACCCATCTCCCCTATTTACATATAGCGATTCTTAGATTTTGAATATGGATTATTAGATGATTAATGCTAGTTATTTCCAATAAATTCCCATATATTTGCCACACTATATTATTCTAATTATGTTTGATTATAATTATTTATGAATGATATAATAAATAAATAATCTGTAATAACCTCATAATAATTTTTATTTCATTCAATGACACTAAATAAGACAAATGGTGTTATAACACACTTGGATTCTAGTGATTTTGTAAGTAATAATTGAAAATATCGATGTTTCTTTTTCAAAAAGGATTCTTTTATATGATAATTTTTAATAAAAATGATTTTAAATTGGTTATTTTTGATGGATTATTTCAAGAGGCATGTTAGGAGTTGTTAATATCAAATTGGATGAGATTTCTTTGGAGGATACTCCGCCAAATGTGTTTTTTTAATTATAATAGGTTGATTTAGTAATGAAATCATTTTTCAAAATTCATTTTTTGTATATTATAATTAATTTATGTGATTCATTATTATTTTAGGAAACCATGATATTGGTTTTTTCATAGTGAGAGTTGTAGAATATTTGATTAAGAAACACTTATGTTTCAATAATATGGATGACAATGTATTTTAGGTATCTGATCCCTCTATTTTCATATCTGTTCATATAGGATTCATTTTCAATATTATATTTATGTTTTTTTGGAGTATGTGTACACATATAGGTATATGAAAAATTAAAAAATAATATATTTAATGTTAATTGGGGATTATTAGGAGTTTGAGTGTTCCCTCTTGTATTATTCATATTTCCATGGTCTTTGAGGGAAACATTTTAAATGTAATTTTTTTTATAATTGTAGAATGAATCCTCATGAGGTTACATTTAATATTTAATGACATAGTTGACTATTATTGATTCCCATGGGAATATAAAATTTTTGGGAAACGCATATGTATTTTATATTTATAAGGTGTTGTCATCATTATAGGATTTTGGGTTTGTTAATGGGTCATTCATTTTGATATCATTTGAATATGGGTGATAGGATATTCATCCTTGAGTGTAATGCATTAATGTAAATGGAAACCCAGATTTGGGTTTTATAAGAGATAGATTATTGAGAGAGAGAATACAATATTTGAAATGATAATGAATTTTATTATCGTACAATTTAGTTATAAAAATAGAGAATTAAATGTTAATTTAGGATAATTAATGATTTTGATATGTTTTGATGATATATTTAGATATGAGATAAAAACCCATTTTTAATGTTTTACATTATATACATTTAAAATGTATTCTATATTGTATTATGTTATGTAATATGAAAAGTCCATATTGGTATTTTGTAATGTGATTGTTTGGTTGTCCAAAAAATTACTGATGATTTCTATGGGATGAAAAAATAAATTAAAGTAATTCGAGAAAAAAACAAAATAGGACACTAAACAAATCAAATACATGACTATGTTATGGGATTGTATTCTATACCGACCAATTATTTGAAGTAATATAATTTGTGCGACTGTACACAATGACTATCCATGAGGAAATCGAAGCCATTTGAGATTTTATGTAGACATAATTACTTATCTAGGATATGGGATATGATTTTTAGGTTATTCATTCATTGTTATTTGGGAGTAGATACTGTTACAACTTATATAGACAATGGAGTTGTAGATGATGTAATTCTGACCATTTTCTTATCTAAGGTTTCATTTTCGATGTTATTCTTATTCATTCACAGACCATTGATTAAATTTGTAAACTATGATAATCAGTTTTATAGGAACCTCTTGTTATATATAATAAAATTTTGTTCTTAATAAATTTATATTGATGATTTCAATGGGAGGGTTAGATGAATGAGGCCTATTTATAGGTTGTGTTGACAACGGACTTCTGTGGGGGACACCATGTGAACCATGGTAATATTTTGATGTTTCCATACTTGATACCAATATTACCTAAAGTATGTAGGCCTTCAGATCAAGTATCTTTTTTAGAACCTAATGCAAAGACTGATATCTAATATTTTTTTATTATCAAACATATTATCATATTTATGAAATTATTTATTTTATTTTTATTCATGTACACTATTTAATATGGCTCACTATTATTTTATTCATAGTTGATACAGATGAATCGTAGTGGATTAAAAAATTGATGAATGTCACGATGGTTTAGACAATGCACAATTTAATCATAGTGGGAGATGTGGATCCTGATAAAATTATTGACATAGGTCTATAGTGGGTATAACGATAGATTATGGGTCTCTACATAATTACTATAGTTTTATTATTTATAATGAAGATGATTGGTTAATTCAGAGAACTTTTTTAGTATAAATGACTATATAACCTACACAACATTCATTGAGATGGAATCATGATGTTATTAATTATGGTATTGTTTACATGTAAATGAAATATGTTAGTTTTGATGTTCTGTAGTAGTTAATGATGTTTTAGTGTTTTAATTTTCATTGAATTTTTTAATATACAGTGAATTGTCTCCCCCTATATCCTTGGAAGACCATTTATAATAGTGGGTATCATCAAGAAAATTGATGGTATAGTCCCCCAAAATATTAATGATTTCAAACTTAAAAAATTATTCAGTTTTTAATTAAATCATGGTGTAATTATATGGGTTCTGAAATACTAATTTTTCATACAATATCTTCCAAAAATAATAAATCATTCAAAAATATATTTCATAATTTAAATAAAATATTGAATATATGTTATATGTCTAGAAATTAATCATGGGATACTATTTCCAACATTTGATTAATATATTTTTATATCAAATTTTCCAATGTATAGATAATTAATAAATCACTACTTGAGATTAAAAAAGCATTAACATTTTAATAAGAAAACACTCTAACCGTTAAATATGAAATATCCAACCACACTTGTTATTTAACTTAATTCCCATAATCTGAAGTGATCCTAATTATTCCAGACAATTCTAAAGGAATCATGGATTAATTTTGATTAAAAGGGTTTAGTTAGATATCCAAAAACATTAAAAATTATTTACAAATAATTTTAAATCAAAAATATTACAGTCATTACTAGTTTCCCCAACATGATCTACCTCACCCTATAACTCATGTATTCCATTATTGGAATAAATCAAAATCTATACATTGAAAAAATAGATGACTTTTGATATTGTTCACCATTCAATATAATTAACATATCCATGTTCTTTAGTAGATGATATCTAATTTCACATAATCCTTCTATTTTTATTAATCTTAAATCATTCAGTGAAAATATATTCTCAGAAAAAAAATTCATAAAACAAATTTTATAACTCAGACAATTAATATGAAATATAAAAAATGAATAATGAAGAACAATAAAAAATAATACCTATTTTTAACAATAATAAATGGGTTCTTATTTTTATTCAATGATAAAAAAACATATTATATTATTGTGAGAGAAAAGTACACTATTGAATTTTTTTCCACTACTATAGTGATTACCTTAACAACAATGATCATTTAGAATTCTTATTATTCATAAGATAAATCACATATTCATAAAAAAATACCATTATTTTCAAATTTCTAACCTAAATACGTTTAATGAAATTAAGATATATTAATTGAGTTCAACTTCTATTTTAAAAAATTAATCACTACAATTTTTTAAAAGGATTAAATGAGATTTATTGTTTTATGTATCAATATATCTAAAACTACCTATATATTATTTTATATCATTTTTATTATCTCAGCCAATAATAACACTCCAAGATTTATGTCTATAATTGGGGGATGACATCAGCCTAAATTATAAAAACATATATACATCAGATCCATCATTTTTAGTTCATATTGATGCATACATATTTATTGAGTTTAATTGTGTTCCTTTCATTAAATTTAATAAATGAAAATCAAATTTTATAAAACCCATGTAAATTATTAATTTTTTTAATCAACTCTAGAATCAAATTATTACAATTTAGTTAATAATTGATTTACATTTATTGAATTAAAAATTAATTTCACTCAACTAAATACACAAGTCTATTATGTATGTTATGAGTGATAATAGATAAATAAATGACCACTATAACATATATATTCCCCAAGATAACATTAATATCATGCATCATTTATTTCTAATGAAGATCCACTAGACCTTATGTTGTTAGAATAACATATGTTTTTTTCTTATTTTTCATTTCATGGTAATATTCTATTATCTAAAAATTTTCCCATACATAATATTATTCATATTTAAATTTCATATTCATCATTGTTTTGAAAATTAAATAATAAAATAACAAAAAATTGAAATAAATTCAGGTCATTAATTTATATTCATTTGGTAAAATATCATTTAACAAATAAAATGATAAATTGTTATATATATTTAGAGATTGTTAAAGGAATATTTAAAAAAATAATTTAGAATATATAATTGTGTAGATTTTTAAAGAAATTTTAAACACCGTTAATTTATTACATTGAATATTGAAATATATTTCCAAATTATGTAAATATCTATTATATTTGAATTCATATTAATACTATTGAAAACATCTGTTATTACATCTATATTGATAATGAAAAATTATAGTATGATGCTTTATGAATCCTTCATGAAAATAATATTTATTATTTTTTATTCATCAGAAACCATATGATAAATTATCATCCCTAACCATAAGTTCCAGTTTTTCACATCACACGTCGTTTATAAAATATTTTTTATGGCCTCTAACAACCAAACCCCTAGAATTTTGGGTATGGGTGTTTCCCCTTGTATTGCACTGACCTCACCCCCCATGATGATGTAGTGGAAATAGAGTCTAAGAGTATAATTGGGAATTATTCAAATTTTTATCCATATATATAAACAATATCAAACATGGATATGTATCCTAAAGACAATCCTTTTTGGTATTCCTATCAAGTTCATTGCCTTACTGTGTTTCTCTGGATAAACCTTTAACAAACATTTGAATCCCAATTTCTTTAAATAAATTACTCAATTAATAAATTAGAATCCAATTCATAATTATTTATACTACATTTAAGAATATACTAATATTATTTAGGTTAAAATATCTATAACATAGTAATTTAAAGATTAAATGTTATTTAAAATAAATTTTACTTATCCAAGAATGAAACATTACATTATTTTAATGATTTATTACACATTTACCTTGGAGGAATAATATATTATCTCAATTATCCCTATTAAACTCAATTAATAAACTCTTTATCCATATCACCTTTTTATTATTTTATAATATTAAAATTTTTAATCTCATTCGTAGGTTGTGTAAATATTTTATAAAATTCTGATACCCATCCCAAAACAATTCCACTTTTGGTATAATGATAACATTTTTTGGTAAAAAAATTATCATTATAAACTCTAAAATCATAAAAAAATATATAACTATAATGGAATCCAATATTTAAAGAAAAGTAACATATCCTTTTTTACATCAAAATATCACAAAAACTACTATCCATCCCCTAAAATACATATTCTTAAATTATATATATATGTTTTAACAAAAGAATCTATACGTTCATTGTCTACTTTACTAAAAATCACGTCATATATCAAAATTAGCACTCAAAAAGGAAAATAAATTTTTTTATGTAAATAAAATTTTATCATTGAATAATATTGAAAACTCTTTGGACAATATAGTGAGAATTTGAAGTGGAGTAAGTCTACTGTTTCCTCAATAATGATAAAATTAATAAAAAATATATATATTATCAAGTAATGATATCATGATTTTTTACTTCCACATGGTCTAAATTAAATATCATCCAGTTAATCTTATTCGAATTATAAATTACCTCGATTCCATATTTTATTATAAAGGTAAATTTTAACTCATTTACCCATAGGGATCATACCCTACAATGATCATATCATCCACATATAAAATTAAAATTTATCATTAGTTTTATGATGATGTAAAATAATAACACAGATTAATAATTTTTCCTTTATATATTTTTTAAAATGATTTCACTATATTTTAAATTTCTTGACCTTGGGGATTTCATCAACTCATATAGACCGTTTTTATATTTTTAAATATGATATTCCTTCCCAATAATAATGAAATCATCCATCAAAATTATATACATATATTATTTTGAGTCTCCAAAAATATATGTATCCTGAACAAAAATTTTATACAAATGTAAACACTTTATATCGATATTACTAAAATAATTTTATTTTTTAAAATTTAAAAATGAGATACTTTTTGTTAATAATATATTCCATCATTCTTTTGAAACAGTTTCAAAATTAAACATTCCATTTATCTCCACCGACATTTTCTTCTTTGACAACATGTACCTATCTTTATTTTATAATTTATTCATTCATTTTAATTTACAATGTTTAAAACTACTATTAATATAAAATAATAATAATTTTTTTTTCTTAACTATGTAATGAATTCATTAATCATTAAATTATTATGATTCTTAGTGAAAACATGTTTATACATAATTATTACAAAATTAATAACAATAAAAACACAAATATTTGTACCAGAATGTTTACCCTAATTAGACACATATGTTGTATCTCTATATAGAAATTTTTTAATTTCATATTATTTTCAGTAATATTTTTTAGAATTTCTTCAATCTTAACATGATCATGTGAAAGGTTTTACATTCTACAACTATTCAATTCAATAGTATATGTGTCGATATTGCTAATATATACATGAAATATTACTTTCCTTCATCCAGTTATACATTTTTCCATCCTATAAGTGGAAAACACACTTTTCATTGTAATATCCAATGTAAAATAGTTTATGATAATACAAATCAAACAAATCAGTTAATTATTATTCAATATAATAATATGAATGATAAGTAAATAATTTTATATATTGAATATGAAAATCATCAATTCCCCATGAAACCATAAGTATTTAAAATCCAAATGTATGTAAAAATACATGAGATATTAAATTTTATTTCATGTTGACATCTATAATAAAAAACAATCTTGTATATCCATTTTGAAAATTCATTATCCTATAATCTCTAATCAATGTTCAATTATAGTATTCTACCGCAACAATATTGTATGGTGTTCTAGATATGAAACATATAATTCTAAATATATTTGATGTATATAATTATTTGGACTCTTAAATATAATATTTGTGACACTGTAATATATTACATACATCACCTTCATGTTAATTTCATTTTGATAAAGAAAATTAAATTTCAATAATGTATATAAACATCATATTTATTAAACATTTATAGATTGGATTCCCCAAAAAATTTAATACTATCAATTTCTATTTCTAATTTTATTCTCTTTGTAATAAGCACTATCAAAGATTTATTTAATCATTTACTCCAATATATAATCCTAATATTTCTATTCAATTTCACATTTCATATATTTAAGTATATGTTTTTAAATTTCAATCATATATAGCATCATATTCATCCCACCAATTCTATAAGAATATTTTTTGATATTTTCCATGAACTATTATCAAATGAGTTATAATAACCCCTATTATTAACATTTAAAATGGAAAGTAGATTTCTCATAAGTAAAATAATATATTTCACATATTTTAAAATCTAAAAGGATTAATTTTATGTTTTAATTTATATATAAATATAAATATATATATTTTATAAAACTATAAAAAGATTTATCTTGAGTAATATTTATCACTCCAAATATTTTGAACATATATTCGTAGTTACTCTATTTGTATGGTTTAATGGAAGGATGAAAAAGAGTAAAAAATCTATGACTCTAGATGATAGTCCAAACTATTTTTGAGTATATCATCTTAAAATTCTAGAATAGTGTCAAAAAATACACTATATGATTACTTGTATATTTTAATTACGTTATTTTTTTATATGAACCTTTTTAATAACACTATATAATGTAGGTCCTTCTCTATATTATTAATCATAACACAATAATCTTGATTATGAATTTCCAACAGAGTTCCCCAAAGTAAATAATCATCCACTTCCATAAATATAATATAATATATAATGAATTTCATCAACCCAATTTTATAAATATCTTCCCATGATTTTGTTTTCATAAATCTATTTTATTTTTGAATTTATGGTTCTATAAGAACATATCACCATTGAGTTCCCAACAATATAGCTCTAAAATAGTGATATTATGGGAATTAGATCCTTATTTCCATAAAAAAATAATATATAAACTGAACTAAACTGACATGTCAAAGTATTTATTTAATTATTATGATCAATTATATCATTACATTTAAGAATCATGAAGTGTATTATTTTATTCATTGAAAAATTGTTTCATATAATATGATTTACATTTATAGTTTACCTATCATTCCTCAATCCCAATGTGGACTACCCTATATTGATTTTGAATGATATATTTAATTACAATTTTTGTTATATAATTCCAAGCACTTTATGATCCAATAAATCCAAATTTGACTATGAAAAAGTTATAGGTTTTTCATTCTAATGGTGTGTGTATCATTAAAAAATTTAGGTATTAGTAATTTAGTATTTCATAAATAGAGATTTTATTTGTCATATGGAAAAATAAATCATTAAATTAATTAAAATCATATTCACATCTCATGATCAATTGAAAATTATCAATCCTTAGAAAGCTATGATCCCACTTGTGGTATAAGTTATTGCATAAGAGATAGAGAATTGAAATAAAAAACTATAAATATTTATATGTTTTATAAAAAATACCTAATGCTTAAATATAGTAGATTTGTTCCAAAGAAGTGGTAAATATTACCATGAAAACAACAAAAATATTCTCTCATGTATAAACTACCACTTTTAAATAACCTTCTATTTGAAATAAATTTTTAGTATCTCTATGTGAACATCAATGAAAATGTTGACTTCAATGATTCCTTCTATAACCCAAGACATTGTTTTTCATGATTTAATATGATCCATTGTGAAACTAAAATTTATGTTTCCAAATTTCCAGTGAATAAAAAATTAAAATCTTATTATAAATTCTATAATTCTTGTCTACCAAACATACATATTCAAAATAAAATAGTTTCGATGACCATTAAATCCCAATCCTTATACAAAATGTGATGTCCCACTACCATGACATTATAAAATTTTTCTAAGATAAAATTTAAAAAATTGCACTCAACATACATTCTCTAAAGAAATTAATATTTATCTACATATATCAACACATATATATTCCCCTCAAGATGATAATAATTAATGTCTTTATAAACAAAAATATACATTTTGGATTCCTGAAATAACTTGAAGTAACATTTTTTTATTCTTTAAATGTAAGTGTATATTCTAGAGAAAATAATTTCTATTTATAAATAGATATTTATATTACAGCAATTAATATTTTTATAAAATTCATATTCATGTTCACAAATAAATGAAATATAATGAAAATACCATGTGGGTATTATTTGTGATAAATCATATAAAATTCATTCCTCATTTAATATCTATAATACTTCATGAATACTCATATAATAATCCTTAAAACACATTCAGGAATACCATACATTATATAATTAAATACAGTAACCAATTTCATCATTTTCATTAAAATACCTAAATAAAGTCATAATGAAAATCAAATAACCACAAGCATTCTCTATATTTTTTGAATTTAATTTAAATCATATTCCTAAGAAATTTAAAAAGTTTATAATATTCTTGGAATAATCATGCAAAAACCTAAAAAAATATTTCATAATATTCTTGATTGATATTTATATGTAATGATCCTCATAAAATGCATCAATTATTGAATGATTTCTCAATTGTAAAGATCAAATAATATATATATATATATGTGTGTGTGTGTGTGTGTGTGTGTGTGTGTTTATGTCTATAATAATGTTATATGTGTATTTTAATATTTGTAATAGAATAAAATCAATAGCATGTTACCATTGGAAGGTTTTCATCATGAAATCTCTAGATATAGTGAGGTATTAAGAGATATATTTTTTAAGTAGGAATTTAAGAGGATTATAATAACATTGAAACAATCTACTTTTTTATTCAGTGTTGAATCTCCTTTCTGTCACAGAGTCAAAACGAGTGGAAAAGGAAATGCCTTAGCATAAACTAATTCATCCTTTGACAGAAACATCAAAAATTGACAAAGGCATGAACCAAGATTCAAATAAACGTTGGTCGCAAAATTCCATTATGGTCGAAAAAGTATAATTTCATGTCGTTCATTGGTCGCGCAGGTGACTTGCATGCCTTTTTTGAAATTAGCATAGGGTATTCTCCAGGCTATAAATACCCACTGTGGGCCCCCATTTCGGGAACGAAAAGTTCCAGAACCTCAAAATTGAGCTCCCAGCACCCTAGTATCTTCTCAAAGCATCCGAACACTTCTATGGTA
This sequence comes from Viscum album, assembly GCA_963277665.1. Lineage (NCBI taxonomy): Eukaryota > Viridiplantae > Streptophyta > Magnoliopsida > Santalales > Viscaceae > Viscum > Viscum album. The sequence continues at coordinate 1,107,939,693 of OY728146.1, read as the reverse complement.
ACATCTTACCTAGAAAGGAAGATCTAATGAGGTTGAAGAAGGCCTAGGTGTTGAAACTCATCAGCACTTGCGTGCCAGAGTGGCCAACCCATAAAGAAAATGTCCACACTTGCATGCCACCTTTCTCTTTCACCAAACCTTGTGTGCCACTCTTCTGGAATCCCTTAGGGATTTTTCTCAGGGATTGAGCCAATCTCACCCTAGTATTACCCCAAAGGCTAAAAATCCCGCAAGCACCCATGTGCCGCGCAGGTATACCTGCGTTACCAAAACTTGAGCACCCAAAGAATAAATGTGCGCCCACCAGGACTTGTGTGCCCCTCTCTTTTTGGGTGCCCTTCCTGCCCATTTCACCCCTCTTACACATATCCACCTCCCCTCTTCCGTATTAAGCCTTCAGAACTCTTTCCAAAGACATTTATGGCATGATTTCCTTGTTCTCTTCCTTATCTTAAAGGAATTTTGTGGAACATTTCTCAACACTTAGTTATTTACACATCATTACATCACTAAAGTTAGAGAGTTCTTTCATTCAACCTCATCCTTTAAAAGATGAGAGAATCCTTAAGCAGGGACTCCTTTTCAGGAGTAAGCCCCGGTCTAAGGTCTCATTAATATTTGGGCATCCTCCTTAGGAGAAAGTCCCAAGTCTTAATTAATTTGGGCATCCTCCTTAGGAGTAATCCCCATGTTCTAATTAATATTGGGCATCCTCCTTAGGATTATGCCCCATTACAAGTGTCAAATATGGGCATCCTCCTCAGGAGTAAGACCCAAGGCCCTTAATTTTTCAAGTCCTCTAACATGGGCCTCCTTCTTAGGAGTAATCCCGTGATCATAAGTCCCCTCTTAATTTTGGAATCTTCCTTTGGAGTAAGCCCCATGTTAGAGTACCCAAATCTCTATGAAGTACATATACCTTAATGGACCTCATTCCGTGGTTTCTTCCCTGAAGTAAAACCCAATATTCATCTAATTGGGTAGTCATACATACATAATCTCCACATCGTTTCTTATGATTGCATCTTTCATGGAACAATTGTATGGTTTTACCAATACCTATTGTTTCTCACACCGAGCATGACTCGCGTGAGCTTAGAGTGTAAAAGTAATTATGACATATTTTCATTGAGCCATCGATCCTAAACACCATTCTCCCTTACCCGAACAATGTGGGTTCTGATAACTTTTCTAAACAAAGGATACATAGGTAGCCCATGTATGGGTACGGTCCAATTCTGAAATAACCCATGTCCTTCTGAATGACAATAAACTTCAAGTGCCCTGCAGAGTGGCTTTAAAACTAGTATGGTCACCATAATGACCAAGAGACTTTTATGTATTGAAGGATACCATTGACTAAGGATCTCTAACAAATACAGATGAATCACTATCGATTAAGAACCTCTAATACATATAAAATATTCTCCAAATTTCCTACACACTTAATCATTGATTGTCAATTCTAAAGGAAAGTTCATTTTATACTTGTTAATGTAATAATAATTCACGAACATAACTTAAATCTATAAAGAGAGTCCCGAAATAGACAATAATTCCACTGAAAAATGTGTGATGAGTTCGACCTCCCATCCCCTCGTCCAATGAAAATTCCTATGCCTAATCAGTACACAACTAATGAGAACCTACCTTTGGAAAGTACCTCTAAATGGATAGGGAATCATTGGATATTTCTGGTTCTACGAACAAACCCGTTAGAAACCGATTGGAATGTTTGAACATTCAATCAACGAGGTCATCCCCAATTCCGGAGGTAAAAAATGGTGAACCCGACGTGAATCTTTAACCAAGTTTAAAATGATGTTTTAATTATTTGTTAGGACCTTATTTAAAACTCAATGAGAGGGAGAACAGAACAATCTATAACATATGTGCTCATCCAAAAAATGTACGAGTCGAACTTATCTTGATTATGTTTGTCATATCAAGAAGGCACTCTTTCCTAAGATCTTCTGCATTACAAGAATGGGTTTTCATAAGTTCACTTCTGTGAATACCTCTTCTGTGAAAACTGCTGATGTGAATGCATCTGAGGCTACTCATGCTGGATCATCGTCTACTCTGAGGAAGTCATCACCTACTCAGCGTCTTCAGCACTGGGTATCAAATGCACTGGTTAAGGAGTACCATCAACACAGTACCATTCCAACTCTGGAGGCTTCTCGACAAGCCCTCCATATGAACAATTCACTCTAGTCATCTGGATAGCGACGACCAGTGATCAAGAGGAAGGCGGTGCTAACCACTATCCCCAACCGTTTCGGGTCGTTGTCCCCGGAACGCAACAACTATTCACTCCCATATTCCGAGGAGGTGAATGAGCAGGTCCCTCAGGGACTTAATTCCAGGAAATACCAGTCCTTCCCGAGGGCTCCCACCCATAATCGCCGCCAGACTCGTGCAGTAGTACACCCTCAACATGATGAGGTTGTCGTCTCTTGGAATTTTTCTCAGGTTCCTCGAACCCGAGCAGGAAAGACGAACCACCAGAGGTGAAAAATGGTTAATAGTGGGCAGGTTCTCATCTCTTCCATATCCGGAGAAGTCCACCAACCTAACCTTGTGGCAAGAAATGAGCGGGCACACACACTAATCCGTTTTAATTCCAATGCCCAGCAGAGTCATCTGGCAGCATCACAACAATCCAACCAGGAAATTCTGGCTGAGTACTATAGAAAGGAACAAACACCTGTATAAAAATCATCGGCGAGTCATTAGGCTCGTCTGACTACATATGATGAAACCCACTAACCAATGTGTTGAAAACTGCTAAACATGCACCTACACATGCTTACACTCATCAATCCTTCTAGCATCCTCGTCTGTCAGTGTTAAAGGAGGCTCATCAACCACGTTCGGTGGAGTGCAATCAGCAAGCACATACACCTACTAATATTGATCAAGCCTACCAATAGTCTCATTTGGTTGCATTCAGAGAAGTCATTTGTAAAGCTCTGACGAAAAACAGGAGGTAGACTCAACTCTCTGCCCCACATATGAGTACTGTCAGGATTCACTGATAGGAAAATGAGGACATGAGTAGAAACACAGACCTACTCCAAGCACGGAATGGACGTATATCCTCGTTCCAGTAGCTGAAGTCACCAAGCATATTCTATCAATGGTGAAAGAGGAAAATAAAATCCCTCCTCATATTCAGGATGCCTGCCAGGATATTATAACATATTCAGAAGCATCTCAAAGAAAGACACATAAACCTATCCCTAACAGTGGAGTGACACATCAACAGTTCACTCCAGAACAGACACACACATCTGTTCCAGTCAAAGAGGGTTGTGGGGCGTACTCCCCCATATCATACAGACAACCATGTCCGACACACACACCTGTTTTGAGAGGAGATAATCAGCCTAACCTGATCATTTCTCTTAAGCAGGCACATACATCTGCTAAATTGAGTAAGAAGGTTTCTGAGAAAAAGACCATCCAAGCACAGTCAAGAAATAAAAGGACCATCTGTGACAAGGACTGACTCGATGCTGGAGTTATTGATGATCTTAGACCACTATCTGTTGCAACTAAAGATTCTACTCCCTTAGTTAGCAATAGTGGGAACATTATTTCTGAAGGTCTGCATAATATTCTTCCTCATGAAGGCTTGCTTAATGACAATTCGGTCGATCTCGAAGTTTCATCTTTTGATGAGAGCCACAAGAACCCTTTGTGTGGCCAGAAGAAAAAGGAGAAAAATGTTTCATCTTTTGTTGTAACCCACCATGGTGGTCCTCCCCATGATGATGAATTTAGATGCGAAAGCCCTCTCCGCAGTAGTAATTATCATTATCTGGAAAATTCTTCAAAAGACAATGTAGTGAAGTGAAAGAACTCTTATCTTGATGCACATGAAAAATTAAAGCCTGTCATGTCTGATGATTTACCAACAGCAAGTGAAATAATTTCTCAATCAGAAGATATCCTGGGGTGTAGGTCATTCTCCACACCACCCCTGGGTCGTTCATCTTCTAGTTTGATCAGTGAATTCTCAACTGATCATGTTGAATCCGATGAAGCAGAAAGGAAGCACCAGCTTTGGTTTAATCAGGTAGAATAATCTTCATTAAATGATAAAGAGGAAATACTGAACATGAGAAAACAAATGGTGAAAGTTGAATTTCCAGTCATGTTTTGGCCTCTGGCGGACTCTCAATCTGACATTCTAGAGATATTGACATAAGATGGAATTCATGATATTGGTCCCAACATATGGTAAAATATTTGTCAGTTGAAAAAGAAAATATTATCTTATGATGAATATGAAAATTATATCAAGATAATAGAAGGGTTACAACGCCAAATTGATTGGGCATCTCTCTCAGTTTCTCGATATATGAAGGCTGAAAAGCAGTAGAGAACCATTCAGCATTCATTTCATGGTGCACTAAGAAGATTGAGCCAGTTAATTTCCAATACCCCATTCGGTATTCATATTAGCAGATGGGGTATTGATAGAGCACTATATTTCACTGTGATCTCCAGTTATCAAAGCCTGGTGAAAATGGTTTCATGCAATCTTATTACCCATGGCCGGCTATAGTCAATGAGTTTTGTTTTTAATCAAAAGCTTTCCCAAGAACATGCTTCAAATAGTTCCTCTCAAAATCAACTATACAGAGAAAAAGTTGTTGAATTAATCCTGCATCCAGCAAAAAGGAATATTGAATAGGACTCTCTTATGGAGAAAGCACATCACTAGCTGACAGAAGTGTGAAAAATCATCCAACAGTATTTTGAGCTTGGTGAGAAAAGTGGATATCGATTGATGCATCAAGATAATTTATGGACTAAGGTCTGTAAGATCAAGAGAGATTTCAAGAAGGTCTATAATATATCATGTCATGAGTCACCCAAGTTTTCCAGACTATCGACTCTTTTAACTCAACCCTTGGAATCAACAGATGGGATTTGAGGAGTTGAGCAGGGACAACACCAGTCTACCGGACTGGGGACTTTTTCAAATCCTCAATCTCTCCATCAAAGAAATTAAGTCTTCTATCAATTTGGGAAGAAACATTAAGAGGAACGAATATCCAAATTATCAGGATATTCCATCCAAATTACGGTTTTCGAAGAAGTTCCGGAGGGATAGAATCAACAAAAGGAAATGTCTCATCAATCACATGGAAAAAAGACAATATCACTGAAATTCTGATTGAAGAGATGAAATGCATTATGCATCAATCAATGTAATAAATGACGTTGTTGTTGATCCACCAGAAGAGTTTCACATAGAGGGATCAGATGAAGAGGTTCCTGCTCAAGTTGTACGCACAAACACAAATGAAGAAGGTGTGCGTACATGAAACCAAATGACTACTCAGAACCTAGGTAATCCTTCAAGTAAACCACTTCCCCCTATCTGAAAGGGATCCAAAAAGGGGAAAGGAAATAATCATGTTACATACCCTTCCTCTGGAGAATTCCAATCGCTCTTACTAGAGAAAATATTTTCACAACAAGACGAATAAATGAAGTGATTCATGAGGATGAATGCATAACTACTTCAGGTTTCTCTTCTTCCTAAGCGTGATGGAGTTAGTCAGTCAATAGAATTTTTAGTGGCTACTTAAATGGATCAAAAATATCATCCTTTATCAGTACACCCTCACAGGTCTAATCCTATGGGTCAAGTGCAACAACAATTAGAGGTACTACCATTAGTTGCAACACCATCCACCACATTTGTACCATCTCTAGTCATTGAACCTATTCAAGTCCAAGATCAAATGGTCCAAGCTCAACCGGATGTTTCTCAAAAGTTAAGAACTACTATTGAGTCATTAACAGCTCGGTCGGAAGCTATGGAGGGAAAGCGTGCTCAAATTCAACTAGAAAAGAGACCATACACTGAATTAGTTGATGCAATTCCCCCCCACCAATCAAAATTTTCAAGTACCACATTCCCAATCATAATGGTTCAGGAGACCCAGATCAATGCTTAACGCATTTTTTTTCTCATTACGATCCAATGAAGGGAACCCCTTAGCAACAAGAAGCAGTTACGATTAGGTGTTTTGTACAGTCACTACAAGGACCTTCCTTTGTCTGGTACACAGGATTGCAATCATGGTCAATTACCGGATGGGAGGATCTCCACCAAATATTCCATCTCCAATTCAGCACAACTTTTCCAAAGACAACAGTTTTTGATCTTACAAACTGTAAGAAAAGGGAGATTGAAAGGGACTCATATTTCATTGTTCTATAGAAGGGATTAACATATTCCCTAAGCTTAGCACTCCCTCAAAAGGAATTGTTGCCAATCTGTTTGGCAAATTTATGTGATCAATTTAACACACCACTGATCCCATGGAAATACAAAGGAGGGTTTCGAGACCTTACTTCAATTGCTCAACATATTAAAGAATCTATAATAAATACTAAGGATAATTCTCGTGTAATTCCATAAGCTCTAGGAAGGAGAATGGGTAAAGAAGAAATTGCTACAGTTATGCTTAAACAAGAACATGTATGTGCTTCTACTTCAAAACCTTCATCTTCTCTAAGGGATCAACCTCCTGAGCGTCAGCAACAGAGGTTGTTTCATCAAGATGATCAAAGAGATCAAAGATGAAAACAATTTGAGGATTTGAAATGAAAAGTTTACTCTTTCTAAAATGAATAAGTTACTAGTTATTTCATTTTTGCTCTGGAATATAATTTGGTTTAATTGCCAAGGCCCAAGAGGCCAAACAAGGAAGGAGATGAAGACTGCCACAACAATTGCCTGTTTCCTCAATTGTTGGGGGATCCCATTCCAGAGTGTTTTGTTTTCAAGGACCTCTTGCAAAAAATGATCGATTTGGGACAAGTAAAACTGAAATGTTCTTCAGCTCTGGTAGCATGTGTTACTGCTACAGTTCCAGAGGAGGAAGGCGAGTAGCAGGAAATTAGGAACAGAAATTCACAAGAAATGATGATTTGATGGTCAGAAAGACGATGAACTGAACTCACACTATTTTGCGAACACAATTGAAGAAACCAATTTTGCCTTCAACTATAAATGCCATAGTAAAACCCTCTTCCTCAGAGGGAAAATCCTAAAATAAACGACATAATTCAACGAATGAAAAATAATCAGAAGAAGATGAGTATGTGTCAAAGCCTAAGTTGTCTTTGACTCTAGCAGATTTCATGCCATCTACTTCGAAGCAATGGGCACCGCCCCACAAAACAGCATGGCCTAAACAGGCTAATCAGGGAGAGTTCTCATCAGATGAAGAGATAATCTTTGGGTCTGTTAATATGACCCACTTGACAGATCCTTATGCCAATCACAGTTTTGAATTCAATGAGCTTGAATTCCCTATATCAAACAGAGGAATAAGAGGAAGTTCTAGAGGCTCAGGATACAAGGGAAGACATGTAACTTTTAGAGGCCACTATTCCAATTCTACCCCTATTAGAGTTGTGTATGCGGTAGAAACTCGTGGTAGAGTTCTTCAGCGATCTCAAGAAGAAAAAGAAGGTTCTTCTACACAATGCAGATTCAGTCCATGTACAGTTATTCTGCAAGATCGGTTGGAGGATCTACATTCTTCTTCTCATCAGGTAAATAGATCTAATTGGTCTAATCTTCCAAATCCATGAGTATTACCAACTCATATCCTAGTACAAGAAGCATCAACATCCAAGGTTCCTCCTAAACCCCATGTTCCTGCTGGGAAACACAGACCTTTGGATAAAAAATATGATGTATTGAAACACATGGCACATGTACCAGCCACGTTATCAATTTTTGATGCCTTGAATTTGTCAAAGGATCTTCAGGAGGAACTCAAGGAGGTTTTGTCAAGTCGTCAAGAGTTTGAAACTGAAATTATTGCAGCTAAAGCCTACCATGTAGAGAATAATCCTGCAAAATTCCATGCAGTGATATCTTTTACTGATGAAGATGAATATGATGTCGTGCATGGACGTATTAGACCATTGTACTTATCTGGAATGGTCAATGGTGTAGAAATCCAAAAAGCTTTCATTGATAATGGTTCAGGAGTCAGCCCCATCCTCATTCGTACACTTCATCGATTGGGCCTCACAGAATCTGATTTATCTCCTTCTACTATGATGTTACTAGGATATGATAAAAATGAACAAGAACCACTGAGTGAGATTACACTCAGAACTCAGTTTTGAGATCTTGTATCCAATTTAGATTTCATGGTTGTTGATCAAGACTCATCCTTCAACATCTTTCTTGGATGACCCAGGCTACATCAACATGCGGATGTCCTTTCAACATATCATCAATGTCTCATATATTGTTTCGATGGTCATGTTGGGACATTTTATGGTGATAAGGCCCCGTACAAGATATGTGAATCTCTATAAATTGAGGCGGAATTCTACCATATGAGGGGAAAGGAGGAATCCACAACAAAGGCGATTACCAAAGTTAATGCTCAATATGGTTTGGAAAAGATTCCAGTAAACCCATTAGAACAAGTGAGTACAGATTATGTATTTCCTATCAGAAAAATTGACAGGATATATCCAAATCAAAATACTCTTATAGAAAACTCCATAACTTCAATTACAAAAATCAAGCTAGACATCATGGGAAAAAGTGGTGATCCACCAAGCAATGATGAAATCTCAAATGGAGATATCTACATTTCATCTGCTGAAATCCAGAATGTCTATACTTCACCAACTAGGCCAGAAGAAGTTATAGTAATGTTAGAGGTGAACGATGACGTCGATTCTCAATCCATCATCTCCTCTTTATTACCCATGGAAGACCCTTCATCATCATTCGGGTAGGAAGTGGAAGCTTCTTCTTCAAGATGTGCAATTTTTAATGTCTTTTATGATCATGAAAATTATGCTTCATAATCTACTATGCAAGTAGAAATAGAAGAAATAACATGTGTTGAAGAAGAAGAGGAATATCTCAGGGATGCTCCCCCAGCATTTGAAGAGGGTATCTCTACTACCGTGGATGAACTTATGGAAATAAATATGGGTACAAAAGAAGATCCATGCCCCTACTTTAATTAGTGAATCTATGACTCTTGAAGATCAACATATGTATATTTCCTTTCTAAATAAAAATCAAGATATATTTTCTTGGAACTATACAGAGATACCAGGGCTTGATCTGGATGTTTCCAATCATCATTTGGGTTTTCCATAAGAACATCGAGGATTCAAACAAGATACTAGAAGAACACACCCAACCTATGCTTCCAAAATTGACGCTGAAGTGGATAAGATTATCAAAGCTAACTTCGTTAGAGAATTTCAATATCCTATGTGGTTGGCTAATATTGTCCCAATGAAAAAGAAGAATGGGAAAATTAGAGTTTGCATTGATTTCAAAGATCTTAATCGGCATTTTCCTAAGGATGATTTCCAGTTCCTAATACAGAACTATTAATTGATGCAACAACTAGATATGAAGCACTATCTTTCATGGATAGATATTTTGGGTATAACCAAATCCAAATGTCTTTGGAAGATGATGAATCTACAGCTTTAAGATCCCCTCAAGGTGTGTTTTGATATTGAGTAATGGACTTTGGCCAAAAGAATACAGGCATAAAATATCATCATTCCATGCAATGTTTCTTTAATCCCTTTTTTGGGAAGTTCATTGAATGTTATGTAGATGATTTTGGGGTTAAATCCAGGCAACTTCATAATCACTTGGCTGATTTGGAAGTCATATTCCACAAACGTCAGCAACATAATTTGAAGATGAACCCCTTAAAATGTGCTTTTGGGGTAACTTCAGGAAAATTTATCGGCTTTGTTGGACGCCATCGTGGTATCAAAGTCAATCTTGAGAAGACATAGTCAATCCTTGGTATGTCACCTCCATGAAATTTGAAATAATTGAGAGGAATTCAAGTAAACTTAGCCTATATTCGGAATTTCATTTCCAATTTGGCAGGCAAAATCATACCCTTCACAAAATTGATGTAGAAGGGAGTCACTTACTAGTGGAATGAAGAATTTCAAGAGTAATTTGATATTCTAAAGAAGTATATATTGAGTCCATTAGTGTTAATGCCACTTGTTGAAGGAATACCACTTATCCTTTATGTAACATATCTAAAGTGATCATTGGGTGCTTTTCTGGCTCAAAAAAATGATGCTGGGAATGAAAACAACCTCTACTATCTCAGTAGGACTATGATTAAAGCATAAACCCGATATTCATGTATTGAGAAGTGCTTCCTAGAAATAATCTTTGCAGTTCAGAAGTTGAGACACTACCTGCAACATCATGAGGTCCAATTGGTATCTCACAATAACTCGCTCAAATTCATCCTCATTCGTCCAATACTTACCGGGCGTCTGGAAAGGTCGGAAGTTATCTTGCAACAATTTGACATTCAATATGTGTATCAGGAGGCAATAAAGGGACAAGCTCTAGCTGATCTCCTTTCTGAACACCCTTCAGTGGAAGAAACATCTTCAGATATTGAACTCCCTGATGAGGAAGTCTTCTCTATTCATGAAAGTCTTCAAACATGGGAAATGTACTTTGATAGTGCTTCTAGAATTTCAACAGTAAGGAAAATGGAAAATCATAAATTCAACAAAGTTGGCTTGGGAATTGTGCTCATTTCTACAGAAAAGGCATTTTTACCGTATTCCTTCTCATTGTTGGGAGGTGGTAGAAATAATGAAGTGGAATACCAAGCTCTCATCGCAGGCGTAGAGTGGGCGCTTCAAGCACAAGGGAATCACATAAAGGTGAAAGGTGATTCAGACATGGTAATCAAACAAGTCAATGGGGACTATGCTATCAGAAAAGAAGAACTAATCCCTTTGTATGATTACGTCAGAGAGTTAATGGCAGAATTCCCTTTGGAACTGACATTTTCTTATGTCCTGTGGTCAGAAAATGCCCAAGCTGATGCACTGACTAATATATCCTCATCTCTGGAAGATCCAAATTGGGACGAGACAACAATCAATATTTCCCACCGTTGCTCAATTTCTCCTTATGTTCAAGCCAGAATAGTGGAAATCAATGAAATTAATCCCATCTCTAAACCATACAGCCACACTATGGGATGTATGAAACCTATCAGGGAATACCTTCAAATTAGAACTCTTCCACCTGATAGATCTGGGATAGAACAAATCTGGCGACTTGTGGTAAATTTTACTCTTTATGATAGCACAGATCACCTAGAGAAAATTCTCTACAAGCATGGTTTTTATGGAGTTCTCTTTAGATGTATTGATGGTGTGGAGGCAATGGTTGTCGTGAAAGAAGTACATGCAAGAGTTTGTGGTGCCCACCAGTCTGGACATAGACTATCTAATCAAATTCAAAGGCTTGGAAACTTTTGGTCTTCAATGATACCATATTGTGTTGATTTCAAAAATAAGTGTCATTCATTCCAAGTACATGCCAACTTCATTCATCAACCCCCAGAATTTTTTCATACATCTAAATAATCGTAGCCATTTTCCACATGGGGAATGGATGTGCTGGGACCTTATCCTTCAGCTACAACCAAGCAGTTTAAGTATTTAATTACTGCTGCTGACTTCTTTTCCAAATGGGCAGAGTCAGTACCTCTCAAGGAAGTCAGTTCTAAATGCATTGTTTGCTTCATCATGTCTAACATCATTACCAGATTTGGTGTGCCTCATACTATATTGATGGAAAATGTCACCAACTTCTGTTCATATAAGGTGAAGAAGTTGTTTCACAAATACAACATTAAATCCAACCATTCATTTCGGTATAATGCAGTAGCAAATGGCCAGATAGAAGCCTTCAACAAGACTCATTAAAACATTCTACAAAAGATGGTGGATAAGGCTAAGAGGTCATGGCCTGATAAACTCGTTCGTGCTTTATGGGCTTATCAGACCACCACCCGCACTGCAACGCGGTCAACTCCATATTCACTGGTATATGGAACGTAAGCAGTCTTTCCAATTGAGGTTCAATTACTCTCGCTCAGAGTAGCCAGTTGTGATTAGTCATCTATAGATGAACAATCTCAAAAGTGATTGGATGAATTGGAATGGTTAGATGAGAAAATATAGTGTACCATTCACCACTTGGAAGTTTATCAAAATCAAATAGCACGAGCTTTAAAAAAAAGTTCTTCTTCGTTCTTTCGTTCAGGGAAAATTAGTATTAGTTTTCAGAACTCCAATGATACCTGGAAAAAAACCTCCCAATCTTGAACCAAAGTGGGAAGGACCTTATTCAATACATAAGGTCTATTCTTGTAGAGATTATTCTTTAATCCCAGTGGATGGAGAACTCATCACTACTCCAACTAATGCTAGATTTCTGAATAAGTGTTTTGTATAAACACAAAATACACCATCAACGGTCCATGCATATGACCTTAAACTATTTTCATGTCTCTTACATCCATCAAGAAGTTAAAATTCACCACCAATGGTCCATGTATATGACTTTAAACTATTGGAACTTACCTCTAACATGACGTCAAACTGTGACGTCCATACTATGTGACGCTAAACTGTACAGAATTTACTTACATCCAGCAAGACGTTAAATTGCATAACCAACGGTCCATGCATAATACTTTATACTATTTTCACTTTCTTCCAACATGACGCCAAACTGTATCATCAATTTTTTCATCCCACATGACGTTAAACCGTGCAAAAGTCCCTAATACGGCCAACATGAGGTTAAAATGTGTCCTCTTTTGTCCTCATTGCATGACATTAAACTACACAATCCTCTTTTTTTCCAACAAGACATTAAACTATATTGTCCCTGTCATCCTAACTACATGATGCTAAACTTTACAGAAATCCATTAAAACATCCTAAATTACATTAAACTGTATTTTTGTCCCTATTACATGACACTAAACTTTGCAGCACCAATAGTCATAACTGCTAGACTTTAAACTACATAGTCCCTTTATATGTCTTACATGACATTAAATTGTGCATTGTTAAGGTTGTTTTTACCTCTTGTTTCTCACACCGAGTATGACTCACGTGCGCTTAGAGAAAACTTCAACCATAACACCCTATCTAAGATGCTAACCACGCGTAAGTCCCAACACCATTTTTAGGTCATTGTCTCCAAGAACAACTTGATCACTAATTCATTATTTAATTGAACTATGTGGACTTTGATCCTTGCCTTCTTGGCTGGGTACGTAGCCAACCTCCCAAGGTTCAAGCCCAAAACCAATCTCTTCACATCGGTTCACCTCCATCTCATATGATGGTGATTCGTGAAACCACTCCCTTAATCAATATCATTACATTGGTTCACCTTCATCATTTCTATATGACGTTAAATAGTACAACACTTTTTTCATGTATGAAAATAAACTAAAATATGCTTTGATTCCCTCACTTGAGAGGGAATCATTGTTTACATTGATTTTAAATCTTGTTATATTTAAAAAAGGCCGTGTGCTTATATGGCAATACATGAACCTTTTATCTTGGGTTAAACCATAATTGCACTAATGTCACCTTTCACCCTTCACATGTACGAACCAAATTTTTACAGAGGGTATTTCTAGAACTATGTGGGCTTGATTCCCATCCTTATGGGATTTGTAGGAACCTTTGAGTGTCCCTCGAATACAGCCCCATGTCTTTTGGGCCTAAACCCAAATTCCACTTTCAGTCCCCTAGCTGAAAAGTCCCCATGAAAACACACACTGTTTATTTCTTATAATGGTCCGAGCTCTATGACCCTATAATAAGATCTCTCATACTTTCGTCCCACACGACGTTAAACTTTCTTTCAGGAACTACCTATGGCTTGATTCCCATCCTTATGGGATACGTAGTGAAGTCTAGTATTTCAATTCAGGACCCAGCCACAACGTGATTATGGATATAATTGATCTATGTATCTTTACTTACATTGAACAATACCCATTTTTATGTGTCATAATCTTAACCATAAATATTTTCAGATCTTCATAACCCTTTTCTTATCTTCTAATCACGAAAGCCTTGATTCCCGAGAGTTCTTTTGCCTGACTATGCAGTAGGTGCCCTTAGGCGGCCTTGCATAAGTAGTCTACATAACGGACATGTCAGCCAAAAGATACTATTATTTGACTATGCAGCCAATGCCCTTAGGCGGCCCTGCATAATTCAACCCCCTAACGGGTTTGTTAAATAGTGGTGACTTCATTAATGGGAGGAAATCCTCTTTTTTCCTTATTTGTATTAATAACAATATTTAGGGATCCGCAAAAATAGACATCCTTAACATATTTTTCCCATATTCCTTTTCATGATCGGAAATTATTCAAGTGTATTGTTTATTTTTTTCCCTTCCCTATGTTTGGGTCAGACCTTCGTAGGAGTAACATTCATCCAATTCTTATACCATCTTGATTGAAAATATCTTCTCCATATTCAAGTACCTCTTTCCATACAGCAAACTCTATACTTTAGAAAAGATGAATCCCAATAAACATTCACAGGCTTCTTAGTAGTAGAAAAGTAAATTTCTGAGAGTTCTTTTTCCTGACTATGCAGCACGTACCCTTAGGCGACCTTGCATAAGTAGTCTAGATAATGGACCTGTTAGCCAAAAGATTCTATTTATTTGACTATGTAGCCAATGCCCTTAGGTGGCCCTGCATAATTCAACCCCCTTACGGGTTTGTTAAATAATGGTAACTTCATTATTGGGAACTACTTCTTCTAATGCCTTTTAGCTCTTTTTCATATCATTCCTTGGATTCAAATTTTCATAAGTCGTATTTTACATATTTTACATTATAATTGAGTGTGGTATTATATTTTTAGATAAATTGTTTAGGAATTGAGTAAATTATTATCCATTTAGGTCAAAGATATTTTGACCTTAATCATTAGCCTCTTTATGTCCGATGTGCATGACTTTAAATTTCCCACAAAAGACAAGGGAACTATGAATAAAATTCAAGTTCCAGCTCACTAAACAAACATTTTGTATGATCTAGGTAATATTGATCAATTAAAAGATTCAAATTTTGTAGGGTTATTTATAATAATCCAAGTAAAAATAAAACTATGCTTACTATGCCCATTGGCTTATGTAAAAATCTAAAGCAATTAGAAAAGGAAAATACGTGCACAAATGATTGTTGATGAAAATGTTTTTCATTTGGGGTACAAGAGATTAGAAGGATGTCCACAACTAGGAGTCTCTTCTCTTTTCTAGGAAATTACAAGAGGATTTCAACATAAGTCTTCACTTGATGAACAACATCTCGAGCTTCATCAACAGCTACTTGAAGCTCATGCACCCGACCAACTTCACCATATTTAGCATAATGTAGTGCTTTCTTGGAATTTGCGATGGCTTTCATACCGTTAGTTTGAGATCCCTCCAGGGAATTATTGAGTTGGTCAAGTTCCCCACTAACATCATCTAACCATTTCTGAAGGTGCATCTGCTGGTCGACTTTATCTTTGATCTTATGCTGCAGCTCCTTCATCTTGGCAGCATAGTCAGCCTCAGCCAGGGATACCGCATCCTCAAATTCACTAATATTGGTTGGAAACTTCGCCATAGTCAGATCTTCACGACACTTTTGCTCCTCCTCCCTTCTTAAAATGACATGTTTCACCGCGGCATAGATCACTTCATATCAAAAACCGCCAGGTCCCAATATGACAAATAGGGATGACAGTCAGGGAATCATAGATGATATCTCAGCTAGAGGAACTTCAGATATGATTTTCCATATGTTCTTCCATGCATTTCATCATGAAAATTGCCAAGCCTTTTGAACTTCCGGGTTCGACTCAGCGTCACTGCTATAGGGGGAGTATAATCTGGGATTAATGCACTTAGAGAAGTGCCTTGTTATACTCTTTCCCCAATGACCCTTGTTTCATCCCATTATTTTCCCGTTGGGGCAGAGGCTGAGGATTCACCTCCGGATCTAACCGTTCAAATTGATGGCCCTGCATAATCAATTTAATACACTGGTTAGTTTCAAAGGATAACAAAAGAATCGGTTGTCTTGCAAATTATGTAAAATCACAAATATTGTTACTCCATACCCAACGGTATATCAGCAACTTGAGAAGCCTCCTCCCCATATTTCCTAGCTTCAACATGATTTTCAGGATGAGTTTGAGGAAGCTACACTGGGTTTAGCTCCACTTGAGCTAATGTCTCTAAAATAGTAGGGTTTTCTGTACCCCCTTCAGGCATGGTTAGTTCAGCAGCTTGCTCAGACATAATTGCACATTTGAACAAATAATTATTAGACATATAATAAGAAGTTATTATTAATAGGATGAAGGATAACACTCACATCCATAAACTTCTAAATTACATGGTAATTTAACATGATTTATAAAATCATTGAATGATGTGCCAAGTTCCATCATTTCATCTAATGCCATATTAGAATCCTGGTTAATCTCACCAGTGGGAGCATTTGATGTGTCTTATTGGCGACCTTCATCTAATGGTCTCTAACCCTGGACTGCATCTTCAGATAAAATCATGGCATCAGATTCAATAGCTTCCAAAAGCTCTAATGCAAGGGTTAAACTTGAAGTATAACAGAATGGAAGTCAGTTGATGTTTCATTCAACATTTTATGAATCATTGTTAACTTACTAGAAGTTGGTTCTTCCATTCTTGCAATAGTAGCAGGAGGGACAATGGGAACAAATGCTGGCTCTTCTCCAAGAGTTGCCAAGTCAGCCTTAATTTTTGATTGTTCCACAGCACCCACCATGGTTTTCAAAGTAGTATCAGTCCTTTCCCTCATAGGGGAAATTTAATAAGCCCTTAAAATCCCAAGGAAAATGAGCAATATTTTTCTTTATTTGGGACTCATGATTATCTAAATGACTTACCACTACTGATGAAGCGTTTAGTTGTGGATATCTTCATTCGATGCCTTTTTCTATTTGTCTTTTTGGCAGTGACAGTAGTCTCCCTTATAGGCACTTGAATTAGAGAATGGAAAGTCATGTCCAACTCCTCATTCATGGCCTGCTTGCCTGGAGACATCTCGCCCGACTCGTGACCAGATTCAGTAGCATCCCCAATGGAAGTACCACCAGGGCTATACAGTGGTGAAGGAACCTCATTAGTTCCATTCTTTGCAAGCATCAAGATGAAGAAAATAACATCCTTGAGTAACAATGATTAGACTGAAATCAAGATGCAATGAAAATAAGGAATTAAAACATACATCTTCAGGTGCCACCAAATCGTGCCACTCCTCATCAGTCCCCTCAGAGGTGCCACGATCTATCATTTCCTTCACCCGCTTGGTGATACGAATGGAATCGTCAGTGGAATATATAAGCATTTCCCTCTCTCTGATGTAAGACCTCTCTTCATCAGGGTTATTCTCGAAATTGATATCGTTAGAAGCCCAGAGAGTCCCTATTCTAGGGAGGTGCGGCACCTCGCATAAATCCAGCTAGTCTGTTTCATTGCCATAGTATAGACTCTTCCATGTCTAGACAAACTATGGTGTTAGATATTCAGTACGTATACCAGAAGGCGGTGAGGAAGTTCCTACAATCATGGACTTCAATTTCTTCCTATCTCCTGCACCTATTTATAGAGAATAAGAAAATAAGACTTATTATTTTATAAGGTAATGGTGATTAAACTTCCACAATGAAGTAACTCACCAGGAGTTGTTGGAGTAGGTATTTTGATTCTGACCGGAGGATATATCGGGCACGAGGCCTCTTTTCCACTTTTTGTTCCTCATCATCCCCATCATGGGAATCCAGTGAATCAGTCATAGATGAGGAATCCTATGAGTCAGCATCAGGCGGGGAAGCATCACCTTCATGAGGAAGGGATTCTTTCTCTACAGTCCTTTTTCTTTTCCCCACCTGATTAACAGAGTGATTTAGCACCCCTTTAGGGTATGCTGCTATCAATTTCATGACATACCTTGTAGTCATGTTATTTTATGCTTTTTCAACTGGTAGCTCAAACACTGCCCCGGTCCTCTCCCTAGATATCAGCAACCATAGTTTTCGGGCAATCATTAGATGTTACTATAACCTGACATGTAGAGGGGTAGATAAATCAGTTTGCTGCAAACAATTTAATTGACGTGAAAATCTATATAGAGCATAGGCCTTTCATATAATCTCTCCGTCAATCCTGGAAACCCGCACACCATCTCTGTAGGCCAGCATGAATGCCCTCAAATCTAGGCTGGTTGTTCCGTCATCAACAAACCGCCCAGTTGCCGGATTTCCATAAGGAAGGAAGTTGAATTCCAAATACAAGCTCAGCCTCACCTTCATGTCATAAGAATTGAGGACTAATGGAGTAATTCCAGTGAACACCTACACTGATGGACTGAAAGAACATCCAAGAATTTGTACTCCATTCGGTACATTATACATCCTGAAGTGAGTTACGGTCCATCTCCACAAAACTTGGAATGGTCCCACTATTCTCAAAGGAGACTTACCCATGAAGACATGGAGTATGCTCCTGTCAATCTTTTCTAAAATGGGGGTAGCCAACCCAACCATTTTCCCCTCATCCAACTTGGCCTCAATTACGAAGGTCCCAGGCCTGACGCCTCCATTCGAGTCCCTAACTTACAGAACATTAATGATGAGCCACAAGGCCAAGAAGCCCACCGGCCGAGTCTTCTTTGGGATCCTCTAATTCACCTCATATATCCACTTATCAAATTCCCATGCTTCCATAGTCGTCCAGAATGTGCCTTGAGCACCCCACTTCTCTATTTTGGGATAGGTGTAGGACGAGTTTGCATTTTCTCCATGGGCTTCTTTTTCATGGATCCCTTCTCCTTCGACTCCTTCTCCTTTGGTTCATTCTCTTGATTTTTGGTATGAAACATATCCATCCACTCCTCTGGATGAATATCCATTCTAGAATGAGTTAAGGAGGTCTCTGAACTCTTGAGCTTGTAGAATATTTTAAATTATTTATGAGCTAAATTCGTAGTCTTCTCTAAATCATTCCAAGTCACCTTGGGAGGGATGAATTCATCATATATATCACCCAAAATTGGAGCCCCTATGATCTTGTGGACATCCCAAAGATTGATGCCTACTTTCCATGAGTCAAATGGAAATAATAGGTTTCTAAGATCCAATGGCTGAGTATCTCTGGCACAAAGTTATGATATCTGTAAACATATGTTTTTCCCAACCCAGATGGCTTCGTATATTGAATCTCCTTTAAAATTCGCAAAAAACTTTGCATAGGTTTGTCGCACCCAGTATGCCCATATCTAGTTTTGCTTCACACCTCCTCCCAGAAGGAAATCCCAACTTCTATTCCAGCCTTTGGATTGATCCATCAGAGAGATTCGAAAAATTGAGGGATAACAATGTGGTTGTAGCTCGGTCCTATAAGGTTTCAGATCAGGCGTACAAGGGCTATGATGCATCATATGAGCCATCTCCACTATTCCAGATTTTATAAATACTCCTCCACATGAGATATTTACTGAAGAATAAATGGTGTTGTTCTGAAACCAATAAATTGGGAGATTGTTTTTTTCCTCTGGAATGGTTACTTCTCATAGATGACCATATCCATACAAAGGAAAATAAATACTCTGGGGGAAGCCCCGATGACACTTCTTCAAATACATAGCAAAATCCAGGAGAGTTCTGTCACAAATGGTATAGTAATCATGGAAAATGATGCTCATCATATCATCAAGGAACTTGCTTTCTAGTTCATCAGCCGTTCTAATTCTCTTAGGAGCCATTGAATCTGCACAGAAGTAGAATAAATTATCTCTTAAGTAAGTTGATTTTTCCATAAAATTTGTGAACGAATTCGAAAGAAATGGCTAAGGCACTAAGGCGCACAAGTCTAATATTGGAGTTCCAGTGTGAATGTGTCGCGCAAGTCTGGATGTGACATGCACGTTTTTGGCATGCAAGTACAACCGCGCAAGTCCAGATACCTTGACAGCAACGCGACAACGAAAAAATAGTGGTAAAGAGAGCAACTTGCATGGTGAAGGTGACTTGCATGGAGAGAGCTCGAAAATCCAAAATTTGGTGCTATACGCGACAAATGGCCACATATATACAGGACCGACCGTACCCCTGCGCACCTAAATCCAGCTCGCTCTACAGCCAGTGCGATAAACACTTGCGTGCAGCCCTCTTCACGATCAGTACCTACGCACCGAAGTTTCCTTAGTTTTCTTCTTTCCTCAGAGTTACATCCTCATTTCTTTCGGATCCAACTCTATGGGGGGACTTTTGTTGATGGTCCTTTCCGTCATAGAGTCTAAACTAATGGAAAAGGAAATGCCTTAGCATAAAGTGATTCATCCTTTGATAGAAACATCAAAAATTGACAAAGGCATGAACCAAGATTCAAATGAACTATGGTCGCGCAAGTTCCATTATGGTCGCGCAAGTATACGTGCGCGCCGCCCATTGGTTTTGTAGGTGACTTGCGCACCTTCTTTAAAATTCACCTAGGGTCTTCTCCAGTATGTATATACCCCCTTGTGGGTGCGAAATTTCGACAACGAAAAGTTCTAGAACCTCAAAATTGAGCTCCTGACACCCTTGTCTCTTCTAAATGCATCCGAACACTTCTAAGGTAACTTATTACCTAGAACGGAAGATCTAAAGAGGGGGATGAAGGCATAGGTTTTGAAACTCATCAACACTTGGGAACTTGAGTGGTTAACCCTTAAGGGAAATGGCCACACTTGCACGTTGCCTTGCTCCTTAACCAAAACTTGTGCGCCACACTTCGGGAATCCCTTAGGGATATTACTAAGGGCTTGAGCCATGTCTCTCCCTAGTATTACCCCAAGGGATAAAAATCCCACTTGTACCCATGTGCCATGTATGTATACCTGCACGACCAAAACTTATTCGCCCATGCAGTACCTGCGCGCCCACCCGGACTTGCGCGCCCCTCTCTTTTTGTGTGCCCTTCCTGCCCATTTCACCCCTCATACATCTATCCACATATCCTCTTCAGGATTAATCCTTCATAACTCTTTCCAATGCCATTTATGGCATGATTTACTTCTTGGCATCCTTATCTGAAAGGAATTCTGTGGAACATTTCTCAAAACCTAGTGATTTAAACATCATTACATCACTAATGTTAGAGAGTTCATTCATTCAACCTCATCCTTTAAAAGATGAGAGAATCCATAACCTAGGCCTCCTTTTCAGGAGTAAGCCCCAATCCAAGTTCTCATTATTATTTGGGCATCCTCTTTAAGAGTAAGCCCTATGTCCTCATTAATTTGGGCATCCTCTTTAGGAGTAATCCCCAAGTTCTAATTAATATTTGGCATCCTACTTAGGAGTAATCCCCACTCCAAATCCCAAATATTGGCATCCTCCTTAGGAGTAAGCCCCAAGTCCCTTAATATTTCAACTCCATTAACCTAGGACTCCTTCTTAGGAGTAAGCACCAGTCTTAATTCCTCTTAACTAGTCTTAATTTACTTTTGATCTGGGATTTCTTTTTAGGAGTAAAACCCAATCATATGTCCCCTCCTAATTAGGGAATCTTCCTTATGAGTAAGACCCGTGTTAGTGTACTCAAATCTCTATGAAGTACATATACATTTATGGACCTCGTTTCTAAGTTTCTTCCCTGAAGTAAAACCAAATATTCATCTGTTTGGGCAGTCATACATACATAAGACCCACATCATTTCTTATGATTGCATCTTTCATGGGACAATTTCCTGGTTTTTCCAATACCTCTTGTTTCTCACAACGAGAATGACTTACATGAGCTTAGAGTTTAAAAGTAATTATGACATATTTTCTTTGATCCAAAAATCATAAACATAATACCCCCTTACTCGAACTATGTGGGTTCTGATTCCTTTTCTAAACAAAGGATGTGTAGGTAGCCCATCTGTAAGTACGGTCCCAATTCTGAAATAACCCATTTCCTTCTGAATGACAATAAACATCATGTGCCCCACTGAGTGGCTTTAAAACCAGTATGGTCACCATAATGACCAAGAGACTTTTATGTGTTTTAGTATACCTTTGACTAAGAATCTCTAAAAAATACAGTTGATTATCTGTCGATGAGGGACCTTGATACATATAAAAGATTTTCCAAATATCCTCCATATTTAATCATTGATTTCCAGATCTAAAGAAAATCTCATTTTGTAATTGGTAATGTAATAAGGATTCACGAACATAACTTAAATCTATAAAGAGAGTCCTGAAATAGACATTAATTCCCCAAAAAAAGATGTGATGTGTCCGACCTCCCATCCTCTCGACCAATGAAAATTCCTAAGCCTCATCAGTCCACAAATAATGAGCGCCTACCTTTGGAAAGTAGGTCTAAATGGATATGGAATAATTGTATGTCTCTGGTTCTACGAACAAACCCGTTAGAAACCGATTGAAATGTTTGAAGCTTCAATCAATGAGGCAATCCCCAATTCTAGATGGAAACATCCAGTTATCCCAGTTTTCTTCATTTTATTCTCTAGGATTTTTTATTCATTTCCCTAAACAAAATTCATGAAAATTCCCTCAGGATCACTAATGAGGTTTATTTATTCAATACAACATCCTTATCATATTGTTCATGAGATTACTTATGATTATACTCTTTTTATATTTTAATATGATGATGATTATTTACCATTAAACATAATAAATTGAGTTTTCTCATTATATTCTATATTATCATTTCACAATATTATTTATTTATGTAGATCGTTATTCACATTATATTATCATTTTTTTTCTGTACAAATTTTTTTTATCATTTTTACTTATCTTTTTCTTTTATCACATCATGATTTTCATCTTCCTTGATTCATATTCATTCAAATGATTTTGTTCTTATCATGTTGAAAAAAATAAAACATAAACATAAAATTTTATCATCAATCTCTAATTTTATATTTCTTATCATAATGTATTATTATAAATCAGGAATAACATTTTTAGGAAAAATTAAAACAATTAAAACTTTAATCATATCGTAATGATACAATCTTACCCAAAACATATTTACCCTCTAACAAATCAATTTAAAACTACTCTTATTAAAATGTTATTTAAATTTACATTTACATTTATTTTTCCATCAACATTGATAAAATAATATAGGAATATATTTTATAAAATGAGGTCAAGGATAAAAAATCATTATTCTAACGGATTTCACATAATAAACAAATCATCAGAAGACCAATTACATATAAAATACCAATGTAGAATGTATATCATTATTCTATAAATCAAATTTTAAATAAAAATTCATTGATCATTCATTTTAGAAAAACATTATAAATATTATTTTTAAAATAAATATTGATTTTCCATCCTTTCCAAGATGCTGTCTTTCATAATTTGTTTTGATTACATTAATTATCTATTTTTTATTATACATTATTCAAAATAACATTTTGGGGTGTTTCAATATTTAAATTTTAATTAATTGGATGCATCATACCATATATTATTCATTAATAAAAATTGATCTTATATCATTCATCATTACTTCTACAACATTTAAATGAGTTAACATTTTCTTTAAAACAAATTATTTCGTAAATTCAATAAATACCTATAATGTTACTAAAACTAGCTTTTAATCATTTCAATTTTCCAAAATTATTGTCATTAATAGATCTAATTTGATATAATTCACGACTATAAAAGTTTTATTCTTTGAAGGTAATATTTTGTGAATCCCTTTTAATTTATTGTATCTTCCCTAAGACTCATCCTTATCAAAAACAATTATAGGTATTTCATCTCAAGCATCTGAATAATCTCTTTATGTGATATATCATTTTGAATATGCCATCCATTTTGAGTCAAATAATCTCATATATTTTATTTCAATTAATATATCTATATTATCTTCATAAAATAATTATCAATTTAAAAATACATTCACTTATCTTGAATTGGTCCATTGAAATTTTATAATCCATTCAAATATTCTCAAAGAATAAAGTCATATGTTTTCATATATTGATTTTCTATAATATTGTAGTTATCTATCTCATATGAATTCTTTAGATAATTTAATTTTAAAATGAAAATATTTTTTATTTAATTTCAACTATACTAATCATTTTCACTTTGAAATTGGATTGTTTCAAATTTAACATGTCAAACACTTTCAAATTCTTTTTCATCCATAATTTAGGGATATTAGATTAATTAATATTCTTGTACATAGTTATTATTCATATTGATATAGTCATTTTTATTTATACTTTGATAAAATAAATTTAACAATTAATTTTATCATTCTTTAGGCACCATTAATGGTATCGAAATCGAAAACCATAATATCATAATCTTCCACGAAAAATTTAAAAGTCAGTTTTCTATTTTTATATCTTCTCCAAAATATTTCATAAATTAATTCTTATAAATATAAATAAAATTAATTATCCAAAAAAAAAATTCTTCCAAATTAATCAAAAAAAGAAACAATATATTCTTTTTATAGGATTATTTAAACAACAAAATTTCAACATATAATTCTCAATGAAAAATTCAATAGTTTCATTTAGTTGAATAAAACCAATAATTTATTCTCATATATAACTTTTATAATTTCTTTTAGTTAGATAATCTTATTAAATTTTTCTATATTTATATAAATTATTGAAAAATAACAGACAGTTCATATTTCATGGTTTATCGAAAAATAAAATATTATTGAAAACAACCTGATATTTTTTCATATCTAATAACTCATAGAGAGAGACTCTTCATTATCGTTATTGTATAATATAATATTATTAAACATTATTGTGCTCTCTATTTTGGTTTTTTAATAATAAAATAATATACTTTAAATATTTTTTTATAAAAAAATTATTAATATAATGAATCCTATAATTCATTATCATTTATCAACCTGAAAAATTATAACTAAAACAATCCATTGATAAATGATAGAATTATTCATGATAAGTTATTAATTATTTTTCATGTAATAATGTTAAAAAATATTATTAATTCAAGAAAAAATATTATTCTGATACCAATTAAAGGGAAAGACAATTAATTGAGATAATAGAGATAGGGAATGAATCTGTGAACTATCATCATTTAAAAAACATATAGATTCTATATGAATCTAAAATAAATTTTTCATCATCCAAATATATTATGTTATAATCCACCCCATTACCTCGCTAATTGAGTGTTCTATTATAATAAATCTAAACCAAAACATTGAAAAATATATTGATATTTTATAGGTTCTACACATAGTGTGAGTGACTTGTATGTAGTGTTTATTTATTAATAACTTATTTCCAAAATTAAATTTTTATTTATATTATATAATGAATATGGGGATGTATATATATGTATAATAATCAAAAAATTACTTTAATTGGTATCTATATTAATTCCATATGATGAAAAGAAAAAAAATAATTTATAATAATGTCGAATGGAAAATGAAATCGACTCATCAATAAATGAAATGAATTCAAATTTATCATTGAAAAATTGAGTTATAATGTAGTAAAGGGAGAAAATTTATCTATTCAATTATGTGCAGACATGAAAATTAATAAATCCATATGTATTTTAATGAAATGCATTTCAGTATCTTTATTTTCTTATAAATTTAACTCTACAGATAATCAAAAATAATGAATGATATTGTATTATATATTAATGAATTAATATATAGCTCTCTATGTATTTTTAACTATATATTATAATATAATTATTATATTAAAAAAATTATAATGTATTAAATCTTTGGGAAAAATAAAAACCTACAAAAATATAAAATTCTTTTGAGATAAAATAGTTTTTGATATCTTTTTCAATGAATAAAATTTCTTAAATTCAATCAATATTATCTGAAAATATATAAAAACCAAAAAAAAATTAACCTAAATATATTTGAAATTAGTTTTAACCTATACTATTATTAAAATATTCTTGAGTGAATGTTTTAACAAACTAAATTTTATTCCAATATAATTTTATAACCCTATAATGTAATACCACAAATAATTTTATAATGATTTTATTGTAATTACACAAAAATCTTTAATGGTGTTCAGAATAATTTTTTTAAATAAATTCCACTTAGTGAGAAAACCTGATCAAAATTCCACTTCATCATTTCATTGTTAATTTAATATTATTTTAAATGAAACTTATGGGGATATTATTTATACCATATTACTATATTTGGGGATTTTTTTTAAATATTTTCATTTTTAGGGAGAAATAATTCATATTGACTATGGAAACAACATATTCAACTCTCTAAGAGTTGGTTACTATTGAGTCCAAAGTATATAATTTCATTTTATAAAGTAATTTTTTCAAATAAAAAAGTGGGATAAATAATACAAAGGTGGATACATTATCAAAGGGGGAGAGATTTTCTATGGGGGAGAAACTATTTAAAGGGACACAATTCATTAAGGGTGAGAATCCAATGTAAGGACATTTCCTATAGGATTATAAATATAATACAGTTAAAATTAATCATGATAGTTGGATTTAAAATAAGTAAAGATGTTATATTTATTTTTATGAAATATTTTGATGTTATTGAAGATATAAAGGGTCATATTTTTATTTTGAAAGTGAATAGTTTTCATTTTATGGGTTGTTTTTTTTATTTCCAAAATTAGAGAGAGAGTTGAGTTCAATTTTAATACATTCTTATTTTCTTTTATATAGACATTAAAAATGACACAGTATTTATTAAAACCATATTTCACTAATATTATATATCACATTTATTTTACAAATTTACTTGTATAAACATATTTTTCTGCTGAATATAGAAATATTAATATTGTAAAAGAAATTACACATTATATTTTTCATAATATATAATTCCAAAACAGTGGATGTTCCATTGGATTAAAACATGTTATGTATATCGGTTTCAATAGGATTTATATCAACTGGTCTATCTAAAATTATATCAATCAAACAGAACATATTTCAGATCTATCAGACATAACATAATTCAGTTAATTAGATTGAAAAAATTAACATAGTTCGTTAGACTATGAGATGTTTATAATTATAATATTGGATTATATTATACCATAATAAATTTATATTATAATGTTAATATTGAAATCAAATTTAAAATGTTTATAATTTTTTTTCTCGTCACTTAAGTTAAGAATAACCAAGCCCATTTCAACTAAAAATGAGATTCATGTAAAATGTGACAATAAAAGGATTCCTATAAATCAGAGTATGTTTTAAGGGTTAAAAGATAATACCTTTTTATCTCAACATATATGATGAGAAATATACTTGAAAATTTCATTCCTACACATTGTAATCAATTATAGAGGTAAAAAATGATTGATTTTAAAATCATTAGTTGTTTTTCCTATTTTAATCATTTTTTAAATTAAGGAATATATTTGTAGAATTTTAGGGACATGAATACAGTTTATTTCAATCTAGATGATGGATGAATTTCTTGTTTATTAAATATAGGGCTAACACTTATCATAAATCCTAGTGATTCTAGTGTATTGAAAGAAAACATTATTCTTGTTATTATATCAAGGGAATTCATGGAATGTGAAGGAAATCCTTTATAGCTAGAATGAAAACTGTGGATATATTTTTTTGGATTAATGACATCTATAACTCTTATGGTTAATGATAATAATTTCATTAATAAGTCTTTTAAATTATTCATACATTTTTATAGTATTTAAAATTACTTTTTTATTTAATTTTTTTTATTCCTATCTAAAATATAATGTAGAGTACCTTTTTATAAATATTTCTTATATACGTTTTATCTGACTACCTATAAATTCAACTATATATTTTGATTTAAGTGAGAAATAAAGAATCTGATAAAAAAATTATGATAATCATAGAATAGTTGAGGTTGATATTTTTTAAATGTCAGGTATTCTTATAATATATTAATTTATATAATTCCCTATTTCCTTTTCCCATTCTATTTTTTATAAATATTCTTTAATTTTTACCAACATTTAATTTTGTTCAAATATTATAATTTATCTTATCATACAATATTTTAGGTAGATATAATCTTTGGTTATAATACATTATGAGATAAAAATATTAATCTAAAAAAATAGAGTATTTAATATCAACCATTAGATTATAATACAATTTCAATATAAGGCATTAGTGATTTGGAAGATTAAATAACACTCACTAAGCATATATAGAAGTAGTTGGACACCATAATCCCATATCATTTATCAATAATTAAAATTGAATCACTATTCAATAATTTATGGTTTATCCAAAAGTTTTCCATTTGATCATTTCTCGAAATATGTTTTAATATGATGGATTTAACTAAATATTTTCAAAAGTAAGAATTTGTAAAAGAGTGATTGATTGAAATATCCTGGAATGAAAATTTTGATTTTCTTTTGAAAATTGTTATTAAATTCAACTTTTTGAAAAAAAAAATTGTGTTTAAAAAAGATGATTTAGATTTTCACTATTTAGAATGTGTAATAAAATACTAACCTATTATAGAATCATTATGGAAGTGGACATGTACGTGATTGTTTTTAACTTTATTGGTGAGAGTTTCAAAATGATTATTAATCAAGTTGGACACTTAATTAAATTCTTCTTGATAGGTAAGGTATATCTACCATCTCATAACTATCCAAAAAATCAAGGATGTTTTGGAAATTTAAAAGAAAAATCATTGTTATTTTAATCTTATAAAAATTTATACAGGTGTTTCCATTTACTCCAGATATGAGAGTGGTAAAATTATGGAAGCAAGGGTTTTTTATACTAGGAATAGGTCACAAGAATATTCTTAATTCCATTAAAATTTTCATTTTTCAATCCCTTTTCCATATAAAGTAGAAAAATATATTGAATCTTTTGTTTCGTACAATTTAATATATTAAAAAACTATCAATGATATTAAGGATACATTTTTTACGTGAATTAACTAATAAATTTATCTACACTTTGAGGATATCATTTTGATTAAGAATAATTCATACATCGTACTTGATAATGTTCCACTAATTGTATCAGAAACCATGGGGAGAAGGAATTAGGTATTTAATTAAAAATAAAATAAGATTATGGATGAAATTAGACAAGTTTATTCCTAATGAACATGTTGTTAAATAAAAATAATAATATTAAGAAATAGGTAAATTAGAACATCTCCTACAAATATTCAGAAAAAAAATCCTTGTATAATGTGGTCATTAAGAAATTCATGGTTCATAAGTCTCAGAAGAATCCATGAAATTTTGATTTCAGTCTTCAGAAAGAAAAATCAGTAGATTTTCTTAACAAAATAGAATATGTAATGAATGTGGAATAATGAAATAAAAATACAAAAAATGATTATCTTATGTGATGTTGATGGAAAATTTCCTTAATAGAGTAGAAGTACCATCAAAAGATTTAGTTAAATCAGTTTCTCATTTATTTATAGCTGATTTAGTTCATAGATCAGTAGTGTTTTGAAATTCTATTCAATTATATTATGATCCATCAACATGTAAATACCAAAACGTGTTTTGGAAATTTGAATTTCTACTTATTTTTTAATTCATTAAATTTAAAATAAGCAATAGTCAAATGTAAAGTAGATTTTTTTTGAATAAGTGCTAAAGATAATTACAATGTTTGTGATGAACAAAGTAAATAATTAAATTTCTAATGTTGGAAATAGAGTTATATGAACTGCTAGGCGGTCTGAAAAGGGACATGAAAAATAAGGAGAAGAATACTTATAAGAATGAAGTGAAAATGACCAATATTGATCCACATATTCATATTAATCTTTCAATTATTTATCAACTACGAATATGAGGATACATTTTTAGTTGTTTTTTAAGATAAAAAATAATCTTCCCATGTGTAATTGGAATATCAACATTACCATAAAAATTATTGAAAAATTAAGAGGCTAATAAGGATGCTAATGTTGTTAATGTTTATTAGGGAGAAAATTTTGAATAAAAAAGGAAACATAGATATTGAATCCCTAATACAAAAAATCTCAGAAGCATCATTTGAATCATCAGATACATCAGCCACTAAGGCAAAAAATGGAATAGATTATATTTTTTTCTCTAAAACAAAAAACAGATTCATTTCAATATATTCAAAACACTGAATCAATGTTTATATATATTTAGAGTAGTTTAAATAAAAAATTTGATCCCATGAAGTTGTTCATTGAATATGTTTTTCAAAATGATGTTGTGATAAAGAGTTTCAAATACAAGTATAAGGTGAAAAAAAGGATTTCTAATTAGAATATTAAGTGGTCTATAAAATAGATTGTGACTCAATAGAACATAAAGAATATAATATAGATATAAAAAAATTATCATTTGATATAGTTGATTCTTATGATAATTTTTATTCATAGGAATCTGATATGATGATGTTTATGGAATAGTTCAAGGATATATCATATTCCATTAATAAATTAATGTTAGCACATAATGAAACCATTTATGTGCTGAATGATTCAAATTTCATAATAATTTTTTTTGAAATATACATTATGATACTGAATGAGGAAAACAATAGGATTGGATTTCTCGAATAATAGATAATCGGTTTGAAGGAATAGAATCAAATTTTTTGAGATATTAAAGAGAATATATCCTTGATTTGGTATTCAAAAACATAATCTAAGAGGAATCAATATTATTTGTGGAAATTAAAATAAAAAATTAATTTTTCTTATAAAAATTATTGACTATTTTTTCATTAACTCATAAATTTATAAATTGAGATATAAAATTTTGAAAACATATATATATGAAAAGATTGATTTTTTAAATAATTCCTATGTTATTGTTTTCAATTATATGTGGATGAATTTTTTATATTTTTTTGTTGGATAAATATTTAGTCAAACAATTCTTTATCAAAACATATTTGAATAAATTTTAGAGAAATTATTTTTCATTCCATATTAAACTTTTAAAATCACAAAGTGGGAGAAATAATTCAATGATGAATATACTATATTTGGTGGGGAAATTATCCAAGAGGATAAATTATCTATATGGAGACAACTTATTGGGGTGTAGAATCCAAATTAATTATATTTCCAATATAAATATGAATTTTGAAGTAAAATATGTCTTCAATATAGGGGAGTGAATATAAGAAATGTGTAGATATTTTATTTGAGGAATTACATGGATGTTATTAAATGTAAAAATGGTTATAATTTTTTTCAAAGTTAATTTTTTTTTTATTTTTAGTGCTTTATTTTGTTCATTCCAAAAGGGTGTGATTTTTGAAATAAAAATTTATAGTTTATAATTTTCCATTCATTTTATAATGTATCAAATACTTACATAAAAAACTTTCTACTAATGTTATTGTTGCCATGTATTTTTGAATTTTTTTTGAAATAATTTGTTTCTACAAAAAAAAAATTCTTGTGTAAAGAAATATATAAATTATCATATTTTATATGATCCACATAACTAAAAAACAGTATAGTTCATGGAACTGACTAATGTTCCATCCATTGGGTTGATGAAGTATTATGTTCATCAGATTGACCAAGGTTATATATTTCGAACTGATTGTACATCAGATTCATCAAACTAACTATAGTTACGTTCATCAATTTGACAAAAAATATGATTATCCATCATAGTATAAAAATATTATAATTAGAGTATTTTAATTATTCATATTGGATGGAAAATATTATATCATTTTATTATAACTATCAAAATGAAATTTGATGCAATATTTTTGATGAGATATCAAGTGATGAACATCTAATGCAATTTGGTGAAACGTCGATGTTCATTGAAAATATGACTATTAACGTATTCCTATTATTTAATTTCATTTGAGGAGCTAATTAATATTTTATTTACAACACAATATGAATGGATATGACATATAATGAACATCTCATTCTTAATTATTATAGTATTTCATAGAGATTTATTCTATGGATTCAAGGAGAAGAATTTTAAAATTTTTATAATAAGTTTTTTATCTTTAATACTTTTTCATATATGAGATTATATCTAGAAAAATTGTGGTGTTTAAAGAAAAATATATTATAATCTAAATATCTTTGTATTTCCCAATAATGAATGATAGAATGTTAGATAAATTTTAATAAATGTGTATATCTTATGTTTGGAATCCAGACATCATCAAGATATAAGTATATTTTATTTAATTTAATTTTATATATTTATTAATACATAATTACATTGTTATAAGATTTCATATACCTTATTTATATATGTTTTATATTCCACCATGAAATTTAAATCAGATTGTTTTTTTATATTCATTCTAATATATATTTTATTGGTTTGTCTATGATCATGATTGATAATTAAAATTTATTGGGAAAATTCTAAATCTAATATAAACACTCTGATCATCAGATGACTAATGTGTCCGAAAAAAACTTAAATGATTTTTTAGGGTTTTTGTTAGTATATTTTTTTAAGAAAAAATCATGACCCTCTTATAGTGCAACTAAAATATGTGTTAAATAATACATAGATAAATTTTAAAATGATTAAAATTAATATATTATTGAGAGGATTCATAACATTTATATAAAACACATTATTGAGTTAATATTATAAAATAATATCTTAGAACATGGAAAACGTTTTTTGGAATTATATGAATAGCTACAATAATAAATTGGAGTTATTTATGGTATTAATTTTTATGATTTTGGAATGATTGTGAAAATTGGATGTGACACACTATGAAATTAATGAAATATATTGTTTATGATTTGGTGGATAAATGATAATTTCATGAAGTTTAATATGAGTGTATGTATTTCTATGTATTTAATATTAACGTCCCATGCTAATAATATGAATTTCCATATGGAATATGACTTCAATGTTATCAAATATAACATAATATGTCCCAAAATATGAATTGGTAATCCAGGGGATCTAAATTTGAAACATCCAACATAAGACATTACATATCCATATATATGAATTTGATTTCAGTACATCAAACTACGTGCTCTCATGGATGCCTTTTTTGTTACACATGTGACTTTATAGGCGGTAGGGTAGGAATTCTATATCGTTATTATAAGACACATTATACATCAATAATAATTATAATTTAAATACATAAACTATATGAAATGTATTGATTCGAAATTTATATATGATTGAAAAAAACATATTATATGAGTTTTAATCTACCTAATCATGTTTAAAAATACTGATGGTAAGATTAACCATGATCTATTCCAGAGTCAATAATAATTAAAGGAGTTCATATGAGGTTCAATATTCTGATTTTTATATCCCATTTAAATGAAAATAATTTAAATCCATCAATTATGATTAAAATATATATTTATAAGAGTTTATTTCAGATTTAACACTAGAGAATAAGATATCAAAAATTTATTATGTAATAAACAATTTGTGTAAGGGTTAGTATTTTTAAAAAAAATATATAGTCGATATGTAGTCGGTGTAAATCATCAAATATTCACTCAATCTAATAACTAATATTCCCTAACAGAAATTGTTATTTGTAAATTATATAGGCAAAAAGTAAATATAGATGTGGACACTATAAAATAAGTAATTGAGAAGGTTTATTTGAATATATTATAGAATATACATATATATATATATATGTGTGTGTGTGTACATTGAAAAAGAAAATGAGGCTGTGTTGTAACCAAGTTGAATATTTAATAATATTGATATTTAGGTGATATAGATAATGTCTGAATGTAATCCATTTATGTATATTAAAATGAATGAATTAATTTCAAAAAATAAAATATTATAATGTTAATGTGATGAAATTGCGAATGAAATATCATTAAGAAAATTAGATCTTGTGATTCTATATTAGAATTGACACGATTGATAAAAAAGTTGAGGGAAACACTCTAATAAAGATAAATATGGGTATGAATTAAATGATGCATAGTTATGAAATGATGTTCTAAAAGTGAATGGATCCCTTTATATAGGAAAATTTTCATGGTTTATAAAATGTATGAGAAGTGGAATATAATGGATTTTAACAAAATATATCATAAAAAATATATTATGTGTATCGAGGTAATGAGTGATGAATTATTCTTCTAGACTGATATAGTTGAGGTATATTAGAAGAAAATAATTTGTGGTGGGAACATCTAACTTATATTCAATTTAACATTATATTTTTTTTCAATTGTAAAATGTTATTTTAGTTGAGTTCATCCAATGAAAATATTTATCATGATATATAAAAATTAATTTTGAAAGGGATATGTTACAAAAAGTGCTTCTAAATATTGGATATTAGATATATACAATTCATTTTATGAAGGAAATCATGTCGTCTCGATGAAATAAGATCCTCAGCATAATGGAGATCTACTTAAAAGGTATTACAAGGTTGTTTGATATGAAAATTTTATTTTTAATGAACCTACTAGAAGCATTAAATAATCACATTTGTAATATTCTGATTGATATCTTATTTAATATTATGATAATAGTTCATGTATAATCATTTTACAACCAACTATACATTGTAGAAAATATTTTTAATGGATAATCTATTACTCAACCATCTTAAAAACCATAAGGATTTAGTTTCCCATCAATGGTCTGAACCATGTCATAATATGACAACTTTATCTATTATTTATGTTGACAATTTTAGGTAAATTTTTCAAGTCAGGTTGATAATATATTGTTCTATCTATATCCTAGTACTTAATATTGGATTGTTTCCATAAGGGGTTTAAAAATTAGACGTAAATTAATGATTTGTTAAATGAATTTTGATATAGTAATATTACTAGTTTTTAGGATTCTGTGTTAGTTCACTAGGTGAAAAAATATGAATGTGAGTAATTGTTCCATCTAAATATATCTATTAATAATATCAATAAGGTTTGTTACTTGATTATATGCTGAATTTATTTGAGATGTGTTATAAAAATCCCTAGTTTAATAAATATATCTCTCTCCCAAATAGATTATATTCATATGCTTCTTCTAACCCTGTAAAGAATAGAGAGTCTAAATGACTAAAAAATAGAAAAATATCACTAAAAGGATAACTAACAACTTCAGGTTAATCGATGTGGTATTTCATCTGTTAATTCCCTTAATAATCATACTTTTTAAAAATAATCTTTTGACTGGTAATTTAATGAGAATGATGAGTAACTTGA
Organism: Viscum album; assembly: GCA_963277665.1. Taxonomy (NCBI): domain Eukaryota; kingdom Viridiplantae; phylum Streptophyta; class Magnoliopsida; order Santalales; family Viscaceae; genus Viscum; species Viscum album. The sequence goes on along the minus strand of OY728146.1, from coordinate 1,107,904,532 downwards.
AAAAATATATTATACATATAATAAATATTTAATGAATGTTTAGCATTAATTTATCACCCAATATTTTTATGAAAATTCATGAATTATATTATGAAAACACATATTTTCTTCCATGTGTAAAGACCACAACAAAATTTTCTACCATTGATGTTAAAACATTTGATCATAAACTATAAATAACTACGATTGTTTTATATATTCTCTTTTTTTTAAATAATAATTTATCTGGAGAAGAATATTAATTCAATTGACTTGGGATTAAAGATATGTATAATTTCAAATGAAAAGAACAATGACCAGAAAGATTTATGCAATAATACATCTGGTTTCAAGGTAACATAACTAGAGATTAAGGTTAAAAAAATCATGGATCTCAAATAATATATAAAAATATATATATCCATATATAAATAAAAATTAAAAGGCTAAAAGGGGAATGTTACGATTGATTTATGTATTTTGTGTCAAATTATTTTTCTCACTATAAGATGTTCTTCGTTCAAGAAGATAATCTAAAACATATGTAATTTACACAGTCTAAATCATCCCATTATACTGGGATGAAAATTTCTACATGATTTGTATTTTTGATGTTCTAATCGCAAAAGGGACTCATAATGGTGGTAAAGATATCTTCAGATCATCTAGAGTGGTATCCACATCAATATTATTAAAATAATAAATGAAAACTCAATTGCATCTCATTATATTATATCTTTCTCATTTTTCACAACATATTTATATTCATTAACTAAAAAAATCACTGTGGCCCAAAATTCCATGAAACACACCAATGCATCAAGGTTTTATGTGAGAACAGTAAACAATTATTCTTGTCAGACATTAAAAAAAGTATTCCAACTCAAAAGGTAAAAAATCTATAATGAAGACACCTAAAAAAACATTGTTTGTTATTATTGGTTCCAACCTTGGTTTAGTCATAAGGATATATAGTTTTGGAATAATTTGTTACAATATTGAAGTTAAATTTTTTTTAAGAGGTATAAGATTTGATGTCTTGGAGAAACCCTATGTGAAAAAGAAGATATCACTAAAAAATGAAAACATGTATATAAGAAAAAATATTAATACTAATGAGATTTTAGTGAGAGTGGAATCATATACATTCACACTTATGTTGATTCCTATTGTGTTGGTACTAAGAAAAAATATCAACTTAATGTTAAAAGATCACCCAAATAGATAATGAATATTAATTCAAATATAGAAATCTCTTACATGGTAAATAAGAAAAATAAGTCTTTTCCTATAAGGTTAGAATATAATAATGACGAGCGTGTAATACCAACTTGAAATAAATTATTCTTTTATGTTAATATATGCTCGATCATGTAAAATTATTATTATTCCATAAACTTGATGATTAAAGGGAGAAAGAGAAAATAAAAATGTAAAACCATCCTAAAAATATATTATATTTTATTATTAGTGGTAGAAATTCCTTTTAAATTATTTTAATGATAACTAAAAAGGAAAAAAAATCTTGATAATATTTATTTCGAAGGTTCTAAGAATATTGACATTTTTAGAAATTGTGTATGACTATTTCTCTAGAAAAATTGAAGAAAAGTTTTGAATAAATAAGGAATCCAACCATTATAAAGTTTATTGTGAAAAAAATTTATCACACAAAATGGGTTCGGAGATTAATCCAATGTTTTTCATAATCATATTAGAGGATTTGTTGGAAATATCCATAAATATGGAGAATGGAAAATATAATTAATATTTATTGATAGCCTAAGAAAAACCTGTCAATTATATATATGAAAAATTGTAACAAAATTAATATATTCATCTAAAAAAGTATAAAAAATACTAAATTATCTGAGGAGATATAATGAAGAGTATTAAATGTTTATTGGCTGAAAATATGTTGTTTTAGTAAATAATTTATATAAATATGTATTTCCCTAAATAAATAGGTGATGGATATATACATTATTTTCTCATTTTTTTGTTATTTTTAATGAAAAATGGAATTGTAGGTCATATTTGATGTCCATACATTGAAAGGTGCATATTAAATACTCTGTGATGGAAGATTTGTTTTATTAGAACTAGAATTATTGTTACCCCAATCAATAATTTATACTAAGGATTACGCTTCATATAAAAAAATGAACAATTACTTATGGTTATAATGTTTAACAAAATGAATTTTTTATCTAATTAAATAAGGGATCAAATATATTCATGTAAATTATTTAAAAGTGATTTCTATTATGATCAATTGTTTACACATTTCCTAAAAAATATTTACAACTGACCAATAATAAGATCATTTGATGTTGGAATCCTATTATTGATAATAGTTGGAATCATCATTGTAGAAAAGAAATTTTTTTCTCTAAATTGGGCTACCCCACATAGAGTTATAGTCTGTTAGTGTATGGATCATTTTAAATAAGAAATTTTGTACCACCTTTCATTCAAAATTAAATTACGGGAAAAATTATAAAAAGGGGATGACAAAAATCTACTTTATATGTTCCCTTATAGCAAGTGTAATAAAACTTCTAAACATCATTAATTAATTTTCAATATGTGAATATCAATTTGATATAATATAAAGAAAAATGATTCTATTTATATCTACTATGAAGTGGTAGATTTATGATCACTGTATATTCATGAGTTTTAATTTTTTCATTAGTTCTTTATGAAGGTTATATAATGTGTGATAGTGTTTTCTGATGGATTTAGTATACATCAAAGGCAATGGATGGAGGTGATTCCCCTGAAATGTGGGTACCAATGTTAAAGGATATATATTCAATATATATGACTCATTACATTAGGTCATTAGAGATCTTTTTTCTATGATAATGGAATTTTCAAAAGTTAGAGTATAATTATGTATAACATTTCAAATGATTTCAAGATGATTGATATGGCTATCTTTTGGTTACAAGATTTATTATTTCCTTATATTAGGAAAAATCAATCCTAAAATGATTAACATTTTTTGGTGGAATCAATATTTATTTAGGAGAGCATATCCAATTTTAATAATATTTTATTTTCTTGAAATAATTTTATAAAAACAATTGGTTAGTATTTAAAAATTGATGAGATGATGTTGTCAATTAGAGGCCAATAAATGTCATGAGAAAACGAAAAATCAACTTAATATTATATAAAAATATCATGGAACATGGATAATAAATTTTAAAATTATTAAAATAATTACTAAAATTAAATTGAGAAAATTACTTGTTGATTGGTAGTTTTTTTAAAAGTCTATATATGAATCAATGTGATTTTGTAATATGTGATAAAATTTGATATTCTACAGTTAGGTAATAAAATTTAAATGTCAGGAAGTCCACTCTGATTTTGTGAAATTGAAATACCCATGATATTAAATTTCTTGTTTATTTTTTAACTTTTTCAACATTTTATTTGTTATAAGTAATTATTTATGGATTTATATTTCCTAGAGTATGAATCGGTAAGAAAAATGACTGACATGGAAATATCTAGCTTAAAAATATTGAATTCATATTGAATAAAAATGCATTTAATGCATCATACTTGATGAACGTGTAAATGGTTTCCTTTTGTCATATAATATGTAGGAGAGAAAATCATATCATATATTCATTAGACTTACAATCGATGTTAGTTTTCAAAACAAAAAATATTTTAAAAAATTTTATTATATAAAAAACTATGATTCATGATGTATGTTCAAATAAGAAAACTCCAATGGGATGATGCTGAATATATTTGATTAGGTTCAAAATTTCCTAATTATACGATTTTACATGATCTAGGATTTATTTAATAAATATTAAATTATTTTATATGGGGATTACGATTCAAATATTTTACATTCAAAAGAAATTTTTCTAAATATATCTTTTTTTATTTAGGAGGACATTTTTTTGTGATGTTTCATGAGATGAACAACATAGAATTATATATCAAAATATTGTTCATGATTAAAAAAATAAAATAATTGTTAATATATATTCTAACAAATTATAACTCAATATGGATTATATATATATATATTTCTAAAAATATATTCTTGATACATTTTTTGAGATACTTCACACTCTAATAATATTGCCACTATGTGCAGTCGATGAAAAAAATTAAATTAGGATTCGAGGAAGAAAATATTTTAGAATAATATTGACGATTTTGTTATATAATTATTTTTTATATATATCCAAATAATATGAAATAAGTAATTTTAAATTTTGAATATCATTTATGTTGAAAATGGATATTGTAATTGTCCCAAAATACGAATTTTGTAAAACTTCCATTTCACTAAAATGGATAAATTATCTATTTAAACCACTTATTAATATTGAAAATGCTCAGTATAATTTGGTACAACCTCACATGCATAAGGGCACATTTGAAAATTAATAATGAGAAAATGACAGGTCAAATAGGCACTTAACATTGTATTTGAGTATTCAAAAAATATTATACCAACATAATGGATAATCTATCAGAAGAATTAGAAGAAAAATTAAAAGAGATAGAAATGAATTTAACTACACAATGTAGTTAGGAATAACAGACACCAAATTGGGGATATGATAAATGAATTTTGTCTCATATTTGATGGTTTAACTGGAAAATAATAATGACAAGGTGTTGCTAATACAGAATGATGATAAAACATCAAATGTGTTATAAGGTTGTGTCTGTTGACTAATTTTTATACTCTGAAAAACTATATAAAGAAAAAGAGTGTATTTATTATTGAAAAATATAGACTGAAAAGCATTTCTTAAGAAGGTTTATTGGTATTTAGAGTCCTTTGATTTTAGTTGAGTGTAGTATATGAAACAATTTTTCATGAAACATAAGCAGTTATATTTGTAGAAATCATATATCTATATGATCTTTTGAATAATTGAATGTAATAAAAGGCCATACATTTGTGTATGGAAATATATCCCTATAGATGTAGTGACATAATGAGTATAGTTTAGATCTATGCCAATGGATGTAAGAGTTTCCTTGACCTTGAATATGTGAGTATTAAGAACCATCTAGAAGTAGTCATCATTCACATGTGTAATAGTTTGAATGATCAGTTTTATAATATCATGGAAATATTTTAACAAAAAAATTCCAAATAAATATACATTGAGGAAAATATATATCACATATAATCTATGTGTTTTTAATCCATAACACAACATGAAGCCGCTTTCTTCTCCTTCGAGGAAATACTATAAAAATATTATGGGTTAATTTATTATTTATATTAAGAATTTAATGTGATTATGAAATTTTAGGTAGAATAAGTCATGATTTATCCAAATCCTAGTATATAATATATTTCCAAATAATAGAGGCGTCTTTAATATTACCTATATTAAATTTGAGAATTTTTAAAATAATATATAAACACATGATTCACCTCTCTCTAATCTGTACTCTGTAGTTCACTAGGAGTTAAAAACTACAATACAACATTATTTATTTTTTTCAAAGATAAAAATAAATTATTCTAAAAAGAATACTCCCCAATGTGTATACTCTATGTAATTAAACCATCTAATATAAATTATATTTTAAAAATTATTTTGAAAATTAAAATTAAAATATAATGCACCCTATAATGTTTCCACACAATAAAGTGAGATTAAATCAGTTTACATGATTACTATGACATAATTTGATATTGAAAATGACTTGTGTTCGTAAAATTGTTATAGGGTAAAAATAATGATAATTTTTAAACATTTTATAATTCTAATGGTTTACTTCACCCTAAAGGGAATGTTTTTCTCCCACTAAAATTGGAATGAAAATATCCTTTATATATTTTATTTTGGCATTCTTTAGTAATATTTTTACTGTACTTTTATATTAAATTCAATATAATATTCTTCGCTTAAAAAGATTAAACCTAAAATTTAACTCATCACCCTCACAATTGAAATCATCCAAAATCTCATTCCATTCATTTATATAGAACTTATTCTCTTCAAAAAAATATTATATCATTGACATGGATGATATAATCGATATATAACTGTATATATTATTTATTGAATTTATTCTATATATTATTGGGAAATTTAACTTCCGAAAAAATGAGTACATTTTAGAAAAAGGATCTCAATGCAATTTTTATCAAATAAAACCCCATTTATAAGATGAAATAAGTTCTTTGTTCTCATTTAAGAAACAATTATTTTGGTCTAAGTACATACACATCATATTCAAGTGCATTATTTATAAAGGATAGCTTTTCATTAATTTAGAATATCAATTATAATCCTTGCGAAATGACGAAATGGGAAGACAATATGGTCAAAACATATTCAACCATAGATAATATTTTCTCATGTTTACCTCTTCCTTCTACGAATAGCCTTCTAAAATGAGTAATTTTTTAATTTGTTATTACTTCACCTTATTCGTTCATCTTGTCCTAAAATTCTATATTTATTAAAATAATTTTTTAATTTTACTGAAAGATCAAAAGTTTATAAATCTACCCCTTTTAAATTTAACAAATTTATCCTTTCAATAATTTACACACTATCATTGATTTTATGCTTCACCGTCACATCTTTTTTCACTTTTAGAAAATAATTAATTATATAATTTTTCCACAATGTTATTCTATTTTGACCCCCAAATCTATATCCACAAAAAAATTTATTCACCTCTATTTTATTTGTAATCCCAATATAAAATGAATACTTCTATTCATCTTCTCATGATATGGTCAAATCATAATATATATCATTAATATAACTAAAATATTTCGTATTTCCAAAATATTCATCATTCCAACCAATAATTATTGTTCTCCACTATCACATCTATAACATTTTAGTTGTTATGAACAACCATATATTGATTTCGCTCTCACTATTACATCATCAAAACCAGTAATAACCCATATTTAGTTTTTATAAAAATGATATAAACATCATCATGGAGTCTAATTAAGGAAAACTCAATCAACCCCTCTATGGTGAATCATTCTTATATTTTATTCTTTTCCATAATAATATAATATATCCATAAATCCTAATAAAATTTCAGATTTGTATAATTATTATAGTATGTTTTATGATGATACATGTTTGATTATCTAATATATAATTATTGATATTTAGCATGTGAAATTGTCCTAATAACTTATATCCATAAAAATAATGATGTATTTTCTCTACAACATTCATTCATCAAATCTCCACCAAACATTGTGTCATACGTTCCATGAAACAATTATATATTGTGTATATTGTCCCCTAATCTCATATTGGATACTATTATTCTATAATTACACATTAAGATTTCAACATGTTTAATCAAATATCTTATTTATTCCAGTTACATATAATGAAAATATACATTGTTCCATAACATTTCATTTGAAACTCATAAACATTCTTAAGGAAAATAATATTTGTTCTTTTAATATAATACATTTAATATGATTAATTTCATTATCGATTGGGATAATGTTTATATTCCCTTTTATAAATTTTTTCCCCTGGGAACATAAATATTCGAATGAACAGTTTTTATATAGAGGATATTTGAGTCATCCCCCTTTCTAAATTAAAAATATTTACATACTTTCTAAATATTACAGAAGATAATCAAAAACATTTTACCATAAATAATATTACTCGTGTTCTTTTAAGCATAATCATAATGATTATACAACCAAAAGTTATTATATTCATTTGGGCCAAAAGAATAAAAATTGTTATATAGGAAAACATGAATCATGTTACAACATGTTAATTATAGTCTTATAAAAACATGACCCATATTTTTCCACTTTCCCATGTACACTAAACTTTTAAAAATCACTACATTTTTTATATTGATTTTTAGAAACCATATGATCATTTTATTTCAAGTGATTAATCCCATGTTTACTGTTATATATTTTTCATGCTCTCTTTAAAATCTTTTGGCCTCACAAACTTGGTTCTATGAAAACCACCAATACTAAATTTTCATTAAACTTTCCAGTAGATTTAAAAGATCATTGTAAAACATAAAATAAAAAATCATATATATTGCAAACCAACTATCTATAATTCAATAAATTTATTATGTTAATATTTTTATGAACCTTATATCATTAGTGTTATACCAATTCAATTTTTTTTTTAATTCATTTAATTATGCTAACACATACATAACCTAGAATTTAAATTTAAAGGAAATTATTATCCTCCTGAAAAAAAATTATCACGCATTCTAAATAATCCATTAATATTAGAAATATATTTATATTTACATATATGGATATTATAATTCCATTTTTTTTCTACGTGTGGGATTAATCCACTTCAACGTTATCCTTATAAAACTAATGGTTTTTAAATATGTCATTAATTAAACTAGAATCACCATTCCATATTTCAAAAGCCTCCAAAATTCCATTTATAACACTAATAAAATTGAAGTCTTGGTATCCCAAAATTTTCATATAATGTCTATTATATTTTAGACCATCAATTTTATCCACATTTTTTATTAAAACTATTGTTATTTGAAAAATATTCTCTTACAACATAAAATAAAACCGTTATTTTTATACATCATTTATAACATATTATTATTCAAAAAAAATTATAATTTAATGATTTTTTTAAATTAGTCATTATTTTACCAAAAAAAATCAATTTTTGTGTTAATTATAAAATTAGACCATTCTTCAACCAATATAATATTTTCTTATAGGATTAACCATAAATGATATATCCACTATGATATTCAGTCTAATTTGTGATGAATATTATTTTACAATTTCATTCACTAGAAAAAAAATTCTCTATAATCATTTAAGATATGGTCCACTATAATATTTCATTTAGACATTATGTAATAAATAAAAACATTAAAGAACAGGAGACCTAAAATGTCTATTGGGGTTTTCCTTATGTGGATACCTTCTCATAGCATACTCTAGTTTTTGTCCTGTTATTCATGTATTGAACATTATATTTATGGATAGTCATAATTTGGCTAGCTAGGTATGATCATGTAGACTTGTTCTCTAAAATCAAGATGAAATTTACATTTCTTCATTCTTCATAAGATATTATTAGAAAAATTTCATAATGAAATTTTGAGAATATGGTTACATAATCAACAATAGATGATTTTCCATTAGGGAATATTGGATTGAAAAAATAATATTCTCAACTATTCAAATTCTATGAATAATTATTAAATAAAGAATAATATTAAAATAGATCAAAATGGATCAAATATGATGACTTGAATTTTGATCTAGATCAAAAAAATCACCTTGATATCATTTCCATAACTCATTTTCTCTCCCATAGTTTATGTTGTCCAACCTATTTTATCATTGGGATATAATTTCTATTAATATCACAATACTCATAAAAATCAATACATTGTTTACTATATAATATACACATCACATTCATTAAAATGTAGAATATTCTATGGTTAATTTAATTCTAGAATGATATTTATATACATTAATTATAAAAGATTCCCTTCACTAGTTAGTAAAATGAGATCCTTATATCCTTTCAACCCTCCCTTTTTTTCTTAACACATTATCATGATCTCACATATTCTAATTCTTTATACGGTATATGTTTCTCATAAAATAATAACACTATTGTACTTCATATTCATCATTTAATTGAAATTCAAGGGATAAATAAACATAATTTTCTAAATCTTTAAAAATAAATAAAATAAAACTATTTGGTAATTCCATAAATTCATAATTGGGATATGATGTTAAATTACACTTAATAAATTTCAACACACTTCATATTCATTATTCTTTTAGAATAATGAACTTCATTGCGACCTAAATACTATTATTGTCATATCCACTAAATAAATATAACTTATGAAATGATCACCTATATTGATTCATCACATCTATCAGACATAACAAACTAGAAAATCAAAATAACATGGATATAGATCACCCATATTAATTCATCACATTTATCAACCTCAATAAATATTTTTATTCTATGTTTTATTCCATGAATAACATTTCTAAGAATCAAAATAACTCATTTTATTCAGAATTCATAAATATGGATATCATATATTTGTCAAACAATTATAAAGAAGAAGGTCATATTAATTTTAAAATATTTATACCTAGGATGAAATTGTTTTATGTATACTGACCGATGATTGTAATATATATATATATATTAAATCTTTTATGATGAATATACATTACATTATGTAGACAGATTCCTGAGGATCATAATTGTTTAGTTTATTAGGTAACATGTAAAAAAATATTAATAATTCAAGAAACAGAATCAATTTCCCCTCATAGATATTCCCCTTTAGTACTCTTCATACATGTACCATACATAAAAAATTTATTAATATCCTCTATAAAGTAAATGTAAAAAAAGATGGTATTAAATGATCAATTAGGGTATAATGAGAGATATTTATTAATTATTTGGACATAAGTGTATGGTAAAATAATTATTGAATTTGGAAAAAATACCCATCATATCAATGATCATAATATTGATTCATAGAATAAATATTTCTACTTCAAAAGACATTAATCATAATATAGATGAAGATCGTACTCCATGAGTGTGATACATTAGAATAATAAATAGTTTGGGGTATAAAAATCATCTTGTATTACTTTCAACATAGATATTGGTTCATGAATCTTGTTATTGACATGTAATCAGACCATCTCATAAAAATATTGACATTAAACCATGTATATGAATAATGTTGTGGAAATTAAATATACGTACAAGAAAAATTATGATCATGAAAGAAATTCCCATGAAGAAAATTATGAACATCTAATTTTGAGCATGATAAAAGTTTTCAACATTTAATTAGATTCTTCCACAACATTGTTGACATGTAGTTTTGTTAAAATAAAACGTATTTACAAATGAGAGATCCATAATTTCCAAATTTATAGTTGGGAGATTTTGGTCTCACACTTCACTAAATAAATATTATATATAAGTGAGCCACAAGATCATAAAATATTCATCATATCATTGAACATTAAATAATATGTGTTTTACGAATATTTCATAAAATCATAACTTATTGAAAAGATATAAATTTCATAATTATTTACTCTTTTAATAATATAATAAACTATAGAATAATAAGTGGGTTTCTTAAGAATTTTTTCTTGGTAAAACCCATGGAATAGAAACGGGTTTCGAAAACATCTTTCCACTATAATCATAAAACATTTAGGGAAATAATAATAATGGTTACATGGAAAATACCCCTTTTAAGGTATTTGGGAAATAAAAGGATGTCATTTTAAATGGAAAATTCCTTTTAATGCCCATTAAAAACATATATTTAGAAAAATAAATTTGCATTTCTAGATATAACATTTTAAAACATAAAATTAATGAAAATTCGATTCATTGAAAATAATAATGCAAACATATAATTTAACCTTAACTAAATATAATGGTAATAACGATGGGAGTTTCTTTTATATCATATATGTTAAAATAAATCCTCCATTATCTTTCTTAGGTAAAATAAAAATTTAAATTATTTCGAAAATTAACATTATTATTCCATTCAAAAAAATAATAAAAATAGAAAAATTGGTAAAAAATCATTTTATAAATAATAACATGATAATAAGAAAATTTAATTTATTTTTTGATACCATTTTTTTGGATGAATAATATTTCAAAATATTTTACAAATTATGTGTCACAAAATGAGTGGAATATTGATAAAATTACTTGGAAATATCAATAATCCTAAGATCAGAATAAATATCATGATAATTATTGTATGTTAGATAATATGATTTCTACATTGGTGATAATATCATAAAAGATCTCGATAAATAATAAAATGATACATAAATATCATACCACATGGTGAAATTAAGAAATAATAACCATGAAAGGATACAATTATAAAAAAAATAAAATATCATGGGGATACATAATTTATTATTATTAAATAATTAAGGAGTTTCATATTAACATCATTAAATAAGATAAGTGCATAACATGAAAAAACTATAAATGACAAATAATTAAGACCAAAACCCATTATCAAATCATAAATCTTTTGGATAATAATGAATATAAACATAAATAAATAAATTGAAATATTAAATATCGTTAAAATAGTGAGAATCATGATTTAAAGTTTCAAAGGTTCAATATATACACTCCATATAATAATTGAGTTTTGGGATTTTATATGTCTTCTATAAATAAAAGCGAGGTCAGAAAAGCCTTTCTACTTTATTAGTACATTGAACCATAACTCTTCATAAGGAATAACATAAAATGAAACTTTAAAAATAATAAAAATAAGTATATTCATGATGATTCATTTCATAATTTAAGTATAAAATTCACACAAAAGAACAAAGTGTTGAATTTTCATATGACTTCCTAAAATTAAACAGAGACATGAAATCCCCTAAGTATAGGCTTCCATCATACATGTTTAAAACTCCAATATAATGACATATAATAATATTATTAATAATTTAATTAAAAATAAATGAATTATAGTAACATATATAATTTAATTAATATTATTTATCATGAATTTATTTACAATTCATTATTAAAATTACACTTTGGGAAATAATTTCTTTGTTTTTAGTGCAGATTTAATTTTTTATTTTTAGTATTTTATGATTATCAATTTTGAGAAATATCTTAACTATAAATATTTACACCACTATAATATTTATACATCAATTATAATATTATTACCAATAAAAAAATTGTTTCTTGTAAATGATGTATGTTACGATCAAGGACATGGTTTCTATAAGTACACATGAGTATCATTTCCAAAATTTAATGATATTAATGGGATAAAAGTATGTAATATATTATCATCAACAAATTATAATGAACTCATAAATACCATGTTATTTAATAAATTATACGAATATATATAATCCATTTATTGTGGTGATGAATAAATAGTCACATTGCTTTGTGACGGATGTAGTCCACATGTATATAAGCGATGTTATCATTCATTGGTGAGTAAAAATGTAAGCTAAAATAATAAATATTTTCAAATTTTAATGAAAAATATATCATTATTAAATAACAATATCATGTATAAGACATATATTTATATTTATTTTATTCTATGTAAACCATTATGGAAAACATAATATTGATTAAAGCGGCATTAGTTTTCCTTACACACAAGTTGTGTTATTGTATAACCTATATAAATGAAATAAAAATGGTATATATTTTGTAATATATCTGGATGTGAAATTAATTTATAAATATCATATATATAATTTATATACTTCATCATACCCAACCGTGAAATGTGGAAATGGAAAAAAAAGAATAACATCTGTCTATGCGACGGTAGTCCTCCAAAGACATGAACTGATTTTATAATCCATTTGATGAACATCGAGATAGTTTTAGGTCATTACTATCACATATCAAAATTTTCACAATATTTAATATATTATGTAATTATATTATCATGTTTTAATAAGAATTGGAGGTAGTAGAGGAATAAATAACATATAAATGGTTGTCAAATAATGTTATCTTTTCTTAAGGTAATATCCTTTTAACTTCATCAAATGGCATCAATGGTCTTAGTGTTTTCCAAAAATAATGCTTATAGGATGAAATTATCTTTGTTTTAAGATATATTTTCAGGTTTTGTTTGATTCATATTGATTGAGATGTGTGAGAAAGTTAGTGGAATGAGTTTTATTATATAATTAAGGTGTGTGATTTTTGATAATAACAGAATGTATTAAATAATAGATTGCCATGATCGCCTTAAGTCGATATAATGTAGATAAATAATAGTTTAATGATAATATATTTCCATGAGAAACCTCCAAAAAACTATTTTTAATAATTTCTTTATAGATCCTTTATGTTTCACAAGCTTTTAACATTTTAAATTTATCTATGGTTACTAGTATTTTCTTAACCTGGGAAATTTGTCCTTTAATACAAAAATAAAATGAGACTTATTAAATAAATATGATATAATTATTAAAAATATGTAGTCCAGTTTATCAAATAAATTATCCTAAGTGTGTAATATAAATTTTAACTCCAACATAAGCAATGTGAAAATCACAGTTTCAACATTAATCACAGTAATTAATATTTCATCATTTTTACTTAATTATAAGGAAAAATTATTTTAAATATATTATTAAATATAAAAATTTCTATAAACAACTATTAAATATATATGTTTAAATTCAAATAATATAAGTGGGGAAATTTAATTTAAAAATAATCCCATATACACAATGGGAGGGTGGGCTTTTAATAAGCACAAGTTCAAAAGTTTGAAAAGGTTTTATATAATAATTTAATTTATAACTTATTACAATGAAATAAATATAATTAATAGATATATAAATAACCTAATTTAAATTTTAAAAAAATAAAATATATTTTTACATTATTGATAATTTAAATTAAAATAAATTTTTCGAATAAAATTAAATATTTTCACTTTTTACTAAAACATTATACTTATTAGAAAATTATAAAAAATTGATCCGAAAATATTTTTGAAATTATTAATTCATAAATTCAGTTTATTTATTATGTTTTATTTTAAAAATGTTTTAAATTATTATTTTAAAACAAGTGTGCAAAATGAGACAATATTGTGTTTAAGAAAAATATATTTTTTATGAATATGAGTTCATTTTTGCTTTTATCATTTAAAGAAACACATATGATTAATATTAAAAAAAATTATTAATAATATATATTAATTTCATTAAAAAAATTCCCAAAAAAATTAATTTCTAACATTTATTACCAAAAACATGTTTTTTCACACAAGAATATGTTTTCAGAAAAATATTTCCCTTATTTTCATGTTGTATTTATTATCAAATTTAAATAATTATTCATAATATAAATAATTTTATATAAATTTTTAAACCATATATTTTCATAAATTAGGTAAACCTATTCGTTCCCACCATTTAAACGACTTCACACAATATATGATAAAAAAAAATTAATATTACAAATCATTTTGTTTAAACATGGTGTTTCACTTAACTCCTGATAAACATGGTGTTGCGTTTAATTTTTGCTAAATAGTTGTTGTGTGTAATATAACATAATCATTGTGTTTCATTTAAGACAAAATATCCAACCAATTAAAAAAAATAAAAAAATTTTATATAAAAATTTGTAATATTCTACATCACATAACATGAGTTTCACCAATGAAATTCATCCCAATCATCAATGGATTAAAATTAAAAAATTATTTTCAAGAAGTCTATACGATACCAATAAACTATTAAAGATCCCTTAAAGATTTAAATTATGAAACATAATAGATACCTTAGTTGACTCAAAACTATATTTCATCATAGTAGAACATAGGTATGTAGTGTAGATTTGGAACTCAAAAAATGGATAAGATAACATAGAAATTGAAAAAGATCATTGATCACAAAAATGTGGTTGATCAAGATAAAGAAAAAGGGAAAAAACCCTAAACCAAAGAAGCATGAAAAATCTCATCAATATCAAAAAATGTTGATTGTGGGAAACAATTATATTTCAATATACATTTTATAATGTTTGGGAATTACTTTTTCATCTATATTGAGAACATATGTAAATATAATTATTTGATATATTTTTCTTTCATATGAAAAATTTCATTCATTGTTTATTCCTGAATTAAATTATACTTCATCTATTACAATTAGAGTGGAAATTTTTTCATGTTTAAATGTTTATATATTATTCATAAAGGAACGATAAGTCATTTATTCTATATTTAAGTAGAAAAATGTTAACAATTGTTATCAAATATGGATACATATTTATTTTATGAAGTAAAATAATATTCTCAAAACCCCATTCAATGTTCAACATAACCCATAACATAAATGGTAAACCTTATGGCCCTACCAGTAATTAAAATTTATAACGTATATATCTAAATTTCTGAAACTAAACATTGATCCTACAAATATAATTAGGAAGATATTAAGGAACAAACACAAAATATGTTAATACATTGGAAATACATTATCTTGAAGCATGATATTAAATTTAATGACCATAAAAACTAAATGAAATCAATAATTATTCCCTATTAATTCTATAAAACAATATGTTGTAGAACAAACATCATAAAATCCTATAAGGTTGTAAACTCTATGAATTATATCAAAAGAAACATGTTCAAAAACTCTTTTATCAATTATGTGGTTATGAAAACTATCTAATTTACATTATCCATATGATTTTTATTCTTATCAAATGTAATGACCATTTTTTCAACCTTACGAACATATGAAGGGTTATATTGCCTTAATGACTTGTTTCTTATAAAATATTACAATTTCACTTAAAACACTATTGTAGTCCATCGATACCATTTAACATATTCTTAAAATTCAATAATTAGGAACTTATATAATATATATATATATATATATATATATATATATATATTATCATTTATATATCATAATTCCGGAATTTAATTACATAAATACTTCCATTATTCCACCTCATCCTAAATAAATTAAAAATGATTCATCATCTTCTTCATTAAATCCATATTCCATTTATATTTATTTTTTGTGTCTTTATTACTAATATAATAAATTACTCATAAAACCCCAGTCATTATCTTTATGGGATTTCCTCTTGGGAAATAAATTTTCTAAATGCAATTACATTCATTATTTACAAAAATTCAACTGTAAATGATACATTTGGCATAATATTATTCACATCTATTGAGTTAGCCAAGATATTCATTTTTCTTTTGTGGTTACATGAATTGGGTATTTTCTTTTCGATACCCATAATATATTATCTACATGTTGAGATATTATACTTTGGGATTCATTCCACATTTTCTACAAATTTGAGACTAAATATTCTTTCTTATATGTTGTCATCTAACATACGTCTTAGTGGCCACTATCTTTATCTCCACTGGGTATTCCAAGAGACTATTATGTCATACATTATTATTAATGATATATGATAATTGATTATGAATAATCATGATATACTTCCCTCTAGTCATATTCCAATTTGGTATCACATCAAAAAAATTTCTATCAAATTGAAATGAATCATATTACATTTTTTTCAACCCATGATTTTTTACAATAAATCATAGTTTGAGAAAAAATAAACATAGTGAAATATTTATTTTTTGAAATATCAATTAAATGATAACATACCCATGAAAAATTAATTTTAGTTTAGGACAACATAATATTATCCTAGGTCATTAATATTCATATTTTATATAAATCCATCATTATAGTTTTTAATGGGTTTTTTAATTTCACATGTATATCTCCCAAGAGTGTCAAACCAGATATAAAGTAGGGCCGGTTTTCATGCACCAGGTGATATTTGATTCTAGTTCAATGCAAACAAATTAATAGAATATCCTCTACATACTTTTGTACTAGATCCATATCCACTTGTAGTTTCTAGATTGGGATTTATTTTCAAAGAAAACACATTTTATATACTTTTGAAAAAATCTTTTTCATTTTTCTATCCTTTGAATCAACCTTAGAATTATCCTTACAAACATCCCTAGAAATATCATTAATAATATAACATGGTAACTTACTAATTTTTTCCAATCAAGTAATCCGTAGGGAAACTAAAAATTTTTCCCTAAAAAAAATATATCCACCATGTATTCTCATAAAATGGCATTAAAAATTTTCAGATGAATAATAAATACATTAGAAAAGAACATGCATGAAGATTGTAATATTTTTTGGTTTTTGGAAATAAGGAACAAAATATTTTTAATTTATGAAAAATATTTAGTGAATTAAAAAAATATATTCCTCTTTTGTAATCTTAACATACATACAATACATAAAACATTTATTCATTAACTATGGAAATAAAACCTAATAACTAGGGATGTCGGCTTCACATAATGGGTAAACAAGGGAGACATGTAAGCATAACCTAAAAATAATAGTATGGGAACATAAGAATAAAATTTGAAAACCATAAAATCCATATCCAATATAATAATTTTGATTCTATAAGAAATATTTGAAGTTAATATGACATTAATTTTAAGGGAAAACAAAATAATCCTAGATGGAATAACATTTGAATAAGACATAGATTTTTGGAAAACACAGTAGAATATTTTAATTTGAAAAAATAGATAGTCTCACTCATTAAGTTAAATACATAATGTTCTTCTCTAGAATAAACTTATGGTTATTAAAAATTTTCTATTCTTAATATTATGGACATGAAATACATGCAAGAGAATATCATTATGAACATGAATGACATTTATTGAAATGACACTATGATCATGTTATCAGGCTAACAAATAAAAGTGTGGAAATGTAATCAGGTTGACATATAAATATGTGAACATTTATCATCATCAAATTCAATATATTTACTAATGATCTATTAATCATTAAAAAATGGTGGGAAATATAGGTCCCACTAATCATATAATTAAAATCAAATATATTTGTTCCATAAGAACCTAAAACATTCACCCTATCCCAACCCATGAAATGAAGTGCACATCAAAAAAAATTTATCATATATTAACCTATATAAAATTGAAGTGTTTCGTAATCATTTCATCATTTAATCACAACATAACCTGTGTAAAAAGACATAGTTTTAATAAGAAGTTTATTATTGTATGACACGTTGAATAGAAAGAGAATTCATAAGTATCATGCCATTATAAACCTAACCCATTAAAAGAAATAATTAGAATGATATCCTTGGATCATATCTGCAAAAATTCATGATTAAAATCAATATATGGATTCTTAAATAGAAATTTATTTGTATTGAACATTTAAAGTAGTGATTGAAAAAAATAACATTTACTATTTTTAAAAAACATTTTAAAACATAGTATTTTTTTAACAGCCAATTTCCTCAAATATGAACATGATTACATATAATATAATATTCATTTTAATAAATGGTCATGAATATGGTATGGATCATTCTTGTCATACTCATTAAAAAAATATTCCTTTCTGATTTTTTGCAAAATCCAAAAAGAAATTATAAGGACCCGACCTTAAACATTTCATAATCTTGAATTAAATGAATAATTCACATTGATGATCTATTCAGGTTTAGATTATTAGAAAATTAGTCATAAAAATTACATTACAACATGAATATTATATGTATACACTTCTACTCAGTATCCATTTTTTTCAAAAAATAAAAACTCTTAAAATGAAACATGTACAGTTCCATGTTTTAGATAGCATGAATTTTCCATGATCTGATACATGACCCTATTTATCTTTATGTCACGAGGAAAACATTACAAATACTTGGTATGAGCATAAAATTCTTAGTAAGGTTTATAAAATAACTAAGTAAAACATTATCCCATCAAAAAATACAGATCAATGAAATCGTACTTTTCAATCATAACATACCTTAAGAAATCATAATATTTATGAATAACACAAAAAATTATAAATCATAATGGTTACTTTTGGAATCCATATCAATCATAAATTGCAGCTATCATAGCTACAATGGGAGTTATACTTGGAATTCCCATCATGGTATATTAATTAAATCTCTTAGGAGAAACATCGGGTTTACCTCTTTCACGTTACCCAATGCATTGGAGAGATATCTTAGGCTCACCCGCCCTAGGATTATCACAGAACCACCTGTATACGTAAACAATTCCCAATAACCATAACATAATTATAACACATAACACAAGTATAGAGGAAAGATTACATTTCAACAATCCAATATATCAAATCAATATATTGAAATAAACAATGCATTATCAAATCATTTTCAAAACCACTTAAAAAGATATTTTTGAATCAATGTTCCTCATACCACTTTGAAGATTTTAAATGAATTATCATTTGAATACATCAATGTACATACAAAAAAATCCTGAAACCCATTTTGAAAACATGTACATTAATGATAAATATATTTAATAATAAATCTTCAAAACATTTAAAATGATATTTTAGTTAAAGCATTTTTTTACAAAAAAAGGCCCTTGAATACAAATTATTGAGGAATGAAATTTCATAATATCTTTATAATATCATGTGAATAATGGGATTAAAGATATAACATTCCAAAGGATACTATATACACAATTTAAGAGTGAATTAGTTCATAACAACAATGAATTCTCAATGTAATGTAAATTAAGACAAAAATTCCCTATAAAAATGGTATTATTTGATTAAGGATAAATCCATTAAATAATTATGTGTGAAAAATATAAATACACCCAATTTAAGTTTATATAATGTTTAAAATAATCATAGTTCATTCAAATGTATTCATAGGATGATATATTCAAAAAATACAAGTTTAACCCAAAGAATTGAAATTGGGTTAAGAAGTTCCATTGCAAAAATCTGACAGCCCAACAACGTCACATTAAAATTCATAAAATGACTTGATGTGATAAAAAGGGCATTTCATCACATGGAAATAAAATTTACATCAATGAGGATATATAAGAACATCTCCCAACATAATAAGATGTAAATTAAAAGACATAACAATAAAGAAGTCTTTTAAAAAGAGGAGGGTGAAAGGTTCCCTTACAGATTTGGTAACTTACAAAACATATGCCGCATGAAAGATCATATAATGAAGATTTAAATTTTCTTAAATGAATTTATATTACACAAATAATACAATCATGGGTAGTACATACACCGCACAAAATGAAATAGTTGAAAATATAGCATGAATCCCAAAAAAATAAAAGTGAGATGAAACCCATTACCAAGTTGTAATCAATGAGTCGTACGACCAAAAGTTAATACCCAACTAATAAATAATATAATACCATGAATATAATTATAATCATGATAATATTTATAAAATGGTAGTACACAATACACAACATGCAATGAATAAGTGGTGTGCAATGGAAATCTCACGGAATTAAAAGTGAGATAAGAAAATCGCCTACCTCGTGTCTGACTTAACTCATTTGTTCCTTAGGCTTCCTAAATAATCAACTGAAGTTAATTTATACATTTTTAAAAACATTTATCTAGTTTATTAATCATTTTATATCACTTATTACAATGTTATAAAGATTATGTAATCTTTTATGTTAATAACGTTCGTTTTGTCGCTGTTTGGAACTTGAATCAAAAAATGGACTTCTTATAATTACTAGTTGTTCAGATAGTCAAAAGTTAATTATATCCAGAATGATATAAATGATTGATATGTCATATATATGATATATATCCAGTTTGTAAATGTTTTTATAATAGTACATAACATTTGGAGGCAAGAAATGAAATGCACTATTCCTGGAGATGGTAAGTCGTACGTATGCATTAACGTTACTTTCATTTCAATTTCTTATTTTAATGTATTTAAAACATAATGATACATATTCATATTATAATTATAGTATAATATCATATATAATATCATTAAATCCAACCATTATACATCCCACATATGGAATTAACGAGTCGTATCACTTTGAGGGGGCGGTAGTCCGTACTTCCTCAAATGAAATTATCGCATTTACCCATAATGGAAACCATAAAGGTAGGATATATATGTAAAATACAGAAGAATAAATAAAATATAAACAAAATATATATCATATATAATTATAGTGTCTTCTTAATGGACACCATGAGAGGCTGTAGGAGATAATTGAACAATCATCGTTTCGTGAGGCATTAGTTTTCCATTCATAGAAATAGTATGTTTTTCACCCATTATTATAGAGGTGTGTGTAAGTGTAGTTAAAATAATTCTAATAACAACATGATAGTATATTTAGTATACTGGATTTGTTATAAAATAAAGTAATAAAATGATTTTAGGGGTTGGAGAAGCAAAATAAAATAAAAGAAGTTAAGTGGAACTGTTACCTTTCATTTGGGTAACTTCATTTGGTTTTAACCAAAAAGACTTCTTGAAGTTCCTTCTACCTATGGTAAGTCTTATAAGTGGAGTAGAGATATTGATGGAGATTAATTGGGTATATATTGGATGAGCCTAAAGTCTTGAGATGTGTGTGGAATTGGTTAGAATTGAGGGATTTTTATAATGGGGAGGAGGGGGTCTTTAAGAAAATGTAATAATATTATTTTATTATATAATGATATTCGATTTATAAAGGTCCAAAAATCATTAGAGTCAACGATAAGATTACTAATGGTCAAAATAAAATCATAAAATAAGATTTGGTCAAGTATTAGATTTTATATTAATATTTATAATCTTATTTATTTAAATGATTTATTAATGAGGTAAACACTACATCATTATTTGGTCACAAATAATTTAATTTATTCTATATCAAAAAATTATAAAAAAAATACCATGATGTAGAAAATCATTTTAGATTTTAAATGAATATTTATAGTATAAACTATAACATATATAACACCATGTAAAATTTAATTTACAAGAAAATGTTTGTTTTTGTCATTTTTACCTTTACAATAAATTAATGAATCTAAAGTGTCATTATCATTCCTAACTATCTCCATAGGGACCAAAAAAAGATCCAAGGATGCCCATGGTCGAACATTACTCATCCAATAAGGTTAGGACAAGTGTTAGGGTAACTTTGAATTATTACAATATTCTTTTTTCTTCAATTACCCTATTTACTTTTAACCGCGGTAAATAAAAGTCAAAAGGTACTGTTCACCAAAAACTTATTTTCATCTTATTGAAAAAAATATTACGTACTAATAAAAACCATGTATGTCAGATTTTAAAAATTCAATTCACAGAAGTGGTAATATTTCATTTAAATGAAAAATCCTGCTTTTTTAACTATTACTAAGTGGTTTCACTATTCATCAAAAATTGATGTTTTTGAGAAAAAGACAAAAAATTCAGCCTAAGATATATTTGATATTACAAATTCAAAAATGATGTCTATATTGAGAAATTAAAAACATATTATTGGCATTAATTAATTTAAATTAAATTCCCTTTGTTAAAACAAATAGCGTGTTATTAAGAAACAATAACTATCAAAATATTGACACTTGTTTGAGTCCACTTTCAAAGTGAAATTAATTCCAATGACCAACATTCTATTAAATGGTAAAAAAATATTCTATTTTAACTCTAAAACATATTTAATAAATAATTTAACTATATAAATAAATTAGATTAAACCACAGTTTTGAATTAAAATACAATACATTCACTATTCATTAAAAAATGAACTTTATTGTCAAAATTCAAAACATTTACACAAAGTAAATTTTGATGTACCCTTTCGAATGAATGATTTTTTTTCAAATAGAATTTATAAAAATGACCAAAACTAGATTTAAAGATGGTTCTTCATCAAAAGTCGGTAAATCAACCTTTTACTGAATATTAGAGTATTCATGCCTAAAATTAGATTCATTCATATTTTAAGACACTATCATTTACTGGATAATTGAAAAAAAAAATTATCAAACATATATAGTAATATTATATTTAGTACTATTCATTCCCAGCAAAATAATATCTAGGAATTAACTACCATTTTTAATAACAATATTATATTGTTAGTGTGCAACATATGATTTCAATGAAACTCGTGGTTGCGTGTCGGGTATGCCATAGAACATTGCATCTTCTTTAATGTTAAATTAATATTAAATTCTAAAATATTAATAAATAAAAAAAGTGCCTTATTCTTTATTTATCTGGGATGTTACAGATATTGTTTGGAATGATATAATAAGATTACATTGAAACAAATTTTTAATTCAAACATTAGTAATTTTTTAAAAAAATATTATGAGAATATTTAAAATAATAGTTTCTTAATAAAACATATTTTTTCATAAACAAAATACCACCAACTGAATATATAAATAAATAATATTTTTTATAAAACCATTTTATCTATTATTTTGAGTACCAAAAATTCAAAAATGGTACTATTAACTGAAAATATCACTAATAACCTATGGAGGACAGAAATCTAGAAACTTTGTGAGAGGTACATCATAAAATTTCAACATTAGGGACATAATGATGAACAATCCTATTAAAATATTGGATTATTATGTAAAACTCTAACCATATGGTGAAATTAAATTGTACAACTCATAAAAATATAAAATCTAATAAATTTCGAAATATCATGAATATAAATAATTGTATAGTATTAAATGTCCAATGTGATGCATATAAACCACATATAAAAATATTGGTGCATAATATGACATAAGGATCAATGAAGAGAAACAGGGAGAAAAAAATCCAATATCACTTTTTCAATCTTTGGAATCATAATGTGAAATTACTAATAACATCAATTGAAACATAAAATTTCACCAAAGGGATGGTATTTTGGATATTAAATGTCATAGTGGAAGTAAGAATACCACTTAATAGAATCAAATGTGGAATTTTAATACACCTTTGATCTATGGTCATTGTCAAAAAAAATAAAGACCCTGGTAGTTGATTATGATTTGTTAGAGTGACTCTCATATGGTTCACAAAATAGGTTCATCCCAGATGTCGTTTGGGGTGAACATTTAAAATTTTTTATTTGAAAACAAATCATAGGATTGGGGATAATTTTTTCAATATGTATGATTGATGGAGTCAAGCCACACAGAGTTCATGAATGGGAAACTATCCATACTGTTCAGACCCACATATAAATTGCGAAATTGTACCTGTTGATAATATCAATAATACCCATGCTTGTACATTCATGTATCAATACATATTCTATGATTATATGAATGATGAAACACATAGTTTTGGATAATGAAACTCTCCATGTCGGTATTACCCATACATAGTGGGGGCGGCATTTTCTTAATTATTGTTGTAGCAAGACCCATGATTTTACCTCTGGAAATCACTACATAATATATGATGATATATATCAATCCAAATATAGTCATGGAATGGAAAAATCTACCTAGAGGTCTGACCCATATGTCGATGAGGAATAATTGCAGTTGTTTTTTGTAGATAGACCTAGGATTGGAGATCCATGAATCAATTAATATCATGTTGTGAAATGAATCAATCAAAACTTATTTATCAAATGAGAAAATCACTAAAATGGACTATCAAGTATGTATATTGGGGAATTATTCTTGTTGATTACATTACAATTACCTAGTATTTGAGATTCAAATGTCACTGTGTATCTTATAAAGATAGAAATCATTCAAAATATTGTTCTATATCATGAAACACTCCACATAGGTTTGACCGATACATAAGGGAAGGAATTTTTCAAATATAGGTTTGTATTCGGAAGCATTATTAGAGATCCAGGCATCACTGCATATACATTGATTATAGGAATCGATGAAGACAATGTTTTGGAATTGGAAAATCCCAAGGAATGTTTCAGTCTTACCCATAGGGGCATTGTTCTAATTGATTTTTTGATATGTGAACAACATTGGATATCTATGCATCAATATCTATCATGTCCTAATGGAAATCAAGACATGCATAGTAATTTATCAGGAATTTTTCCACACACATATAATCATTAAAAATTAGGGGTTACTTTTTCCATTCATTATAGTAGCTAGACCCAAGATTTTAGATCCATGAAGAATTATATATCCAATGAATTTAGGAATCAATCAACACATAGTTCTATAAGGGGGAAATCTCTACGAAGGTGTTTTCCATTTGAATAGGGAGGAATTCTTCCCATTTATTATTGCATCTTATCCCATAATTTGAAATCTAATTGTATCTATTTATCCTATCATGACAGGAATCAAACTACACATAGTTCGAGAATGGAAAAATATCCAGGTATGTATGAAGCATAAATAAAGAGGGAAATTGTTCTAATTTATTATTGCAGATGAACCTATGACATAATATTTGGGTGTCACTATGTATCATATAGTGTTGGGAATCAAGCCACACAATGTTATAGAATGAAGAGATTCCCTATGTAGATCTGACTTGCACATAAGGATGGGGAACATACTTTATATTTCTAATATGTCAAGATAATTTTCATTGAATCTTTCATTAAATAAAAATATCTATGTAGTTTGACATCATGGTGAAACAAGATACATATTATTCTATTTAACATCATGTTATTGGGTCATTTTCCTTACAGTTACAATTATTTTAAATATGAAATATCTTTCATATAGTTTATCATCCTATGGAAATGATTTTATCTTCCCTGGTTAATTTCATGTTATAATTTGTAATATGGTATGCAGTTTAAATTATTTATTCCTATACTTATATCAAAAATATTGACTTCATGTCGTCGGGATATTAGAGGATTTTATGGAATATATGATTTTTTTTAGAAAACTCACATTTGTGGGGGTGTGATACATTCACCATTTTTTGTTTCCAATGAGTAAGATCCATATTAATAGAACTTATATATTGTATAAGAACCATCACATTTGGGTCCTAATTTTGGAGATTTCATTCCCAGTATCATTTGGTGCTAAGAACCAATACTATTTCTCCTAGAAGGAATGAATTGAGGAAAACCTTTTATATTGAAGGCCTATGTAATTTAATTTTAATGAACTTTGATGATGTGTAGTCTACAAAAAAATTTCATCAATCTATTATGACACATACAACCACTATTGTGTTTGGTTATCATCCAATTAAGGTCTTGAAATAGCCATTCAAATCAATCTAAATATAACATCTTCGGGAAATAGTGACTTTGTTCTTTAACACATGTAATATAGAATTTCATGTGTACCAGTTTAGTTGTTGTATAGTTGGCCCATAAATCATGACACATCTTTTCTTTCAAGAACATCATAGATGTTTATACCATTATTTAGAGTCTACAAGAATGATTATTGTTGAATCCTTCAATCTATCAATTTTCTACGACGTTATATTGATATGAATGGTCACAATATATGTTAAACTTCTAGTAAAATTTATCGGACTTGAAAGAGTATAATTTTGTTTTTTACAACTATATGTGTTATGGAATCATAACACAGTGAGGATATTATAATTTAAAAATTTAATGATATTATTTATAATTTATTCCGTGAGATGTATTTCCTCAAAAAAGTATAAAATGACGTTGGTAGAGACAATGAAATATATAAATATCTTAGATGTTAATAGGGGTTAAATTCCCACAGCATATATTCCACATAAATCGAATAGAGAAAGAATATTTTGTTATATATAAAAATTCATGGATATGATGGTTGAAGTCAACGTTAATATTAAATTCATTATATTTCCTAATGAATTCCACAAAATCCTGTATCATTTTTTTTTCAATAGTAAACAAGACTTTTGATTCGATGGGATATCTAGGTTATGACTGATGAGCACCACAACAGCCTGGATGGACTTCATATATTTTTGTCGGAATATATCATTATTATATACATATGAGGAAGATTCCCGCAATGTTTAACCTATTGAGGGATTTTTTATCATATAGACCATACCTAGTTATAAATATCATTACAGGAATATTATTCTATTCCCTCATGAATCCATCCATAAGGATATTATGATTTTACAGAAAATCAATTATGGTAACCACCCATCTATGTGTTCATATAAGTTAATCACACAATGGAAGGTTTTTATATAATTTTTTTTCTTTCCTATAACATATGATGAAATTTATAACCATCCTTAAATGCACGATATGGAATAATACCTCATCCATATTATGGTCAGCTAGAACTGTTGATGTGTTAGCCAGTTCATCAGAATGATCACTTTGTGATTAGGAGACATGATGCAATGTTCAAAAAATTAGAACACTTTTATTATTCCAATTACATAAAAAATGAGAGTGGTAATTTATTTCCTTTTAATGGAGTATTACTTATTTTTTATTTTTATCAATATATTTGAATCATTTTTAGGTTCATGTATGCTAATAAATGATAGTAGGATACTTCCAACACATAAATGATGGCTTGATATCAGAATCATTTTTAGTGAAGCCATTAGAAAGTTTGAATGTGTATGGAAAATTTTCATTGTATATAGAAATAAATAAAATATAAATTCCAAAATTATATAAATATGGTTTTTATAATATCTTTCTAATTATACATCAGTAGGAACCATCAATGTAACTTACCTCATGTTTGAGGATTTTCATTGTTATATAAAACCTCTTTCTGGATAATTTTTGTGTCAACCTCTATAAATTACAGAATGTGATGTTTCGCTATGAAATCAAAAAATGCCTAGCCATTCAATGTATTATATGAAAAGTACAAGATGTCATACTATTATAGAATAACCACACATTGAGCCAAACTCCCATTCATCATTGGATGACCAAGGATGTACTATAGGGGGTCAATACGAGAGACAAAGTGTAATATGATGTGATGAATGTAATGCCACATATTTTTTTCTTCAAATTTAAAGGATAATAAAATATTCTAAAAATCTGAATACTATGTCTTATTACCTAATATTTTTCAAATTTGATAGTGTATGTTGTTCTCATTTCCTGCAAAAAAAAATTGTTTGAAGGGAGATTAATGTGATAATCCAATGATTGCCACATATAAAGAAAAGTGACACTACATCCATCAGCAGCATTAGGACCAGTTTCTACAATATGTAATTCTCTAATAGTCTCTATTTATTTTTACTATTCCTTATCACTATCAATTAAAAACTCTATTATTCCAAAATTTGGTAAGGAGATATATTTTCCAGCCATGGTTTCTATAAAACACAGAAAAAAGTGAGGCGCCCTTGGATAACCATAGTATATTTAAAATTGGAGGTGGTATAATTATTAAGAAGATTCTTGAATTTTTATTGTCATCCATGATTCCAATGTGGTTCTCCATAAATCCATGAAATTTCCTAGATGTTTCCTCAAAATATAACCTCTATCAATTCTTACACAAATTATGCCACTGAATGTTGTGAATTATTTTTTATGATCTCAGAAGTGTTCATAATGTAATGAGAATTTTCCACCATGTCATAAAGATAATTTATTATATTTTTCCCATGACTGGCTTAATAATATATGTCATGCAATGATGTAACATAGAACACGCAATCATTAATGAAAATGTAATGACCTAATAGTAAAACATCCACTTAGATACTCAAATGTTGGTAAATACTACATATTCAGTGGCCATCATCATTTGATTATACCCTAAATACCAATAAATGATGGAAAGGTCCTGGAAGCCATGATTTTTTATGATCAATAGTTCAATTATTTGTAAAATGAAATCTTTTTTGGGCCGTGTTGATTAGGGACAATTAAATAATTGTGGAATATAATTTGGAAATTAATTTTATTTACATTAAAAAGTTTTATGATCCATCTTCATAAAATCATGTAATTGAAAATGTTTTACCTAAAAAAAATTTCAAATAATAATTTTCATTAGTAGTATGGTAGGGGTGAAAACACCTAGATTCATACATTTAACCTTGATGGTTTCATGTAAGACTATGTGGTGTGTGGCAACAACTGGGTTCAGCTCTAATATTTCTGATAAATTCCAAGAGAAAATGTATTGATGTATCTTAATAAATGTGGCATACATATACTTATCTATAAGATGCAATGTGAACCAAATCAATTTAAATAAATAATCATCATATATTACCTATTTTACGAACAGGGTCTCAATAATGGGATTGGAGACTCCAACATCAAATTTTGGAGGGGAATTCCTGTGGACATCCACTTCTTATTCCATCTTCATGTCTATGGAGCCATTCATTAACATGGTACGTAATCTGAGGGGTTCTATTTCATTTTCTTTTCAAGAGATTCCATTGGAAGAGAAGCTTCCATCCCAACCATATATACTTATTGTAGAAATATTTCTAAAATTATTATTTTCATTCTTGCTACCTATTTGGGTAAGAGGAGAATGGTCATCTGGGATTACGTTTACTACCTCAATCAGGATTATTGGTTTCAGACAATCTCCATCGGTTATACTCTATGTAATTTAATTCATGGGAACCAATAAAATTGGGGCTATTACATATGTATCATTATTCACAATTAGTTGTTTTCAATCCATTTTGTAGAATCGTGCTTCAGTGTATTTGCTTCACTTGAGTCAAATGGGTGGTTTCATCGTGTAGAACCCAGAACATACCATTAGATGTGTATTTCAAATTCTAATGAAATATTGTAGGTACATCCATGTGGCTATAAATACATGGTATTACAAAGAAAATTATATTTTATTCCTTTATTAAACCTTAGACATGATGTTAGATGCAAGACCACAAAATGATTCTTGAACATGATCTTTCTAATAAGACATTTCCAGCTCTTATAATACCCATGGATAGTTATCTTTTAAGGAGGAAAGTATCCATATCAATACTACAACCATTTAATGGTCTATATTGGGTAGGTATGATCCTTGAACTGTTATCGTTCCTATCTCTTTGGATGTCAACATTATTGGTTATTCCTGAAACATATATGGGTATGATATATATTTAGACGAATTATTATTGATCTATTTTTATTAATGGGATGTTGAAATGGAATTATGAGTCCATCGTTTACACTAGATAAAAATTGGTTGCCGCTATTTATTTATCAAAATATTTTTGGCTCTGAAGGGCCTTAATATTTGCCTCACCGAGGTAGTTTGGATGATGGAAATAATCAAGGACTGAGTGTTTGGAAGGAACATATTCCAACTTTTTTAAATTTTTTACTTTTGTGCCTAATGGGCCTAGTGATTGATCATAGGTTCATAGATCATCTACTTTCAGTGGTGTAAGTTACACGTAGCTTCCCACTTTTTATGGATGATGAGATAGTCACAACACTTCAATGTGGTCTTCTATGTGGAATGAAATGTAGGGGAAAATTAGAGGGATATATAGAACCCTAATGTTTCAATTGTGCTCATTGGGGGTGCTTTTCCATAGTTGTTGGATACATGTTTTAATTCAATATGGATGTGGCCAAAATATTGTTATTGTTTACCCCTCGTTTTGTCCCCCCATATACTCGGATCCTGTAATTCCATCAATCTTCTACCTAATCAAGTGCAAGAAACTATTTCTGGGATCCATATTCATCATTGGAGAAGGGGTCCTCTAAATGAACTATATAACTAGAACCCAATATAACCTCTTAATTTAATGATTATTCCATTTGGTGGGGTTGGTTCTTCATCTCTTGACATTGACTTGAGAAACCCTGCAAAATTTAGAGCTTGGTTAGGAAGTTATTTTGACCCTTCCCCTTGAATATATCCATATGTCCAAATATTACATTTACATCTCAATGTTGTATTTTATGTCACCTTCCCATGGTATTCAACATTTATGGGACTATGAAACTATTCCCTTAGGGTGGAATGAGCTCAACCTACTACCTTTCAAGTCATACAGTTATCAAACATTATTCAATTATCAACCAAAATATCTCTCCAATTCACCATTTTTTAATGATAGGAGATGTCTATATAAGTCACCATTTTTTGCAGAATTATCCAACTTCATAGGTCCACAATAAATCACAATTTTGATAAAATCATTTAAAATGAAACAATCCAAGATGGTGTCATCCAACCTCTTATGTTAATAGTAGTATTAAAGGCGATCAATGAGCTTCAAAACATTTTAAATAAAATATGGTCATTTTAGAAAAAAATCCCCGAAGGAATAGAAAAAGAGTGTTGGTTTTCCATGAAATCATTCTTGGACTTTTGTGTACATAAAGAGATAAAATAAAATAAATTTATTTATTTTTTCAAAATATACATAGTTTATTAAAAGGAATATTATTTATAATAGATTGATAATACAATTTTAACATTATAAATATAATCATATACAATCATAGTATAAATTCATTTTGAAACACAAAACCCTCACCGCTTTGGTGGATATTGAATAATATCCCCCAAGAAAGGAATAATATAAAATGATAAATTAATTAAAATAAATATAAATATATTTAATATATATCTTATTAGTTTATATAAATAATAAAATTGAAAAAAAGAGTGTAACCAAATGTCTTCTCCAGTATAAATTCATAAAATAGTGCTTTCAGAAGATCATAACACTCATTTCATTCATATTATTGAAAAAAAAAATTCAATATAACAATCATTATAAAAATCATAAATTTTTATTAAAAAATAGATTTGAAGGATACTTGTTGTAATAACCCAGAAAATTCAATGTAATTTTTTTAATTATATGGGAATTTTAAAAGTCCACGAAAATTGACAGCGTGTGATTCTATGGCCTGGAATAAATTTCGGATCATTTTTAGGTACATTCAGTAAATGTGCAAGCAGGTTTTCATAACATTTGAACCATTGCTCAGAATTGAAATCCATAGACACCGTTTAACTTGCAACACCGGTATTCTCGTAACGAGACTTTCACCTCGACTACAGTAGGACATGGATAAAAGTTAGTTTTTGTGTTTTTTGTGGAAATAAAAATAAAATAAAGAATGAATTTGTTTTTTAATTTTGACCTCCCATTTGAATGTGATGTGGTGGAGACCACCTGAGCTTAAAACCTCCTAATTTGAAATTAATGGCGGGGACCACCTGATCCCCTCTTAATGGTGGTAAACTATTCAACTTTCCATTTAAGTAATTACGCCCACTAGAATTAATGAAATATGTCATCTTCAATTGTCCCAATGTAGAATTAAATTGTTAAAATATTTCTACTATATTGCCTCTTCATTATATTTAAAATGATTATTTGGAAAAGGATAATTGCAAGGGAGCCTTGGAGAACTATGGAGAAACATTTCCTCTAAACAAAGAAGACCCTCTCCAACAAGGAACGTAAATTTGAATCAAGAACGTGGATAAAGAACATGCCCGACTTCAGAAGCGTGTTGCAGAAGCGATGATCTTTGGAAACCTCTTCGCCTTCTTCCTCATGACATCTTTTAACGAGTAGTTGAGGTAGGATTTATTTTTGTATTAAATAAAACCCTTTAACTGTTCTTGAATTTCATCATGATTAAATAATGAATAAGATGATTGGAACCATTCTAACACAGAGGGAACTGGCCAAAAGTTCACAGTCCGACCTCTTCGCGACCTATGTGATTTTTCTGGTGGTATTGAATCAACAGTGAGGTCTCGATACGAGTGTAGATGTCTACGGAATGAAGAACGATCCACCGGAGCTCACCCAATGACCCGAAGAACATTGTTGGTGACCGTGCTAGTGACCGAAACTGGTGGGGCTCGGGAATGGAAGTCGGCACTCTAGCAGGCCGCGGTGAAGGAGGTGGCGCAACCGCACCACTGGAGAAGGTCTGCGACACGTCGACTGCGGTAGAGTAATGGTGGTGGACGATGAATTCTGGTCACACGTTGGGGAGGTGGCAGCGTGCATCTGCATTGCCTAACATTAAAGGGTAGTGGCGCAAGGCCGCGATAGTAATGAAGGGGTTGACGGCTAGCTGCCAGCCACCAGAGATGGCGAGATGCCTGACCGCTCCATGTGGAAGAGGCAGGTCTTTCAGCCAGCCGGGGCCAACTGGACACTTTGGCAGGCCAGGCCGGACCTAGTGCGTTGGATTGGACCCAGCGGGCCGGGTCAGACCTAGGGCCGAACATGGGAAGCGTCAGGTGACCCGAAGTGGGCTAGGTCAGTTCAGCCTGACTAGGACGGACCATACCCAAACCAGTTATGACCCTTTCCTCTTTTTGTCCATATCCTGAGCTAGAGCTTCCCTTTGACAAAACCTCTATGGAGCCAGAAACCATGGATCAAGACAGTCTTTTTTTTATACCCCACATGGGTTTTGGAAAAGGTTGGGGTATGGCCGGGATAGATGGATCACGAATCGAACCGGGCCATCAGGACTAAAATGCCGATAACATACAAACCAGGCGTCCGATTAACACACCATCTATTTCATTGAGACCCCTTTTTATGTGGTGATCCATTGGGATATTTTTTTGTGGGAATTTGTCATAGTTTGACTGTCGACATGGGGCATGAGGAGCGGATACTCCTATAATACAATGAGATTAGTGCAGAACCCCTATAGCTAGTTGCATCATGATAAAGGGATCCTATGTGGGTCTATGATTTGTAATCCTTTGTGGGTCTATGATTTGGGATCATATGTGTGTCTGTGCTTTGCGATCCTACATGGGTCTGTGTTCCAGAGTCCCACATGGATCTTCTATAGGAAATCCGCATGGGACTACTCTAGGATCCAACGTGGGTCTCCAGTATTAGGATCCTATGTGGGTATGAGGATTTAGGATCCTACTTTGGTCTTCCTGTTAACACAGTAATATGATTCAGTAGTTACATCTAATCATCTTACAACCAAACCTATATTATACCTAGTGTGAGTTGATTGTAACATCTGTGGTATACTATTGTGCGGCGTACCGTGGTGGTACATACCTTCATGCTGGTACCTTTGTAGTATTCTTCTGTGTCGCATACCTTTGCAGTACATACCTTCATGGTGATACATTTGTGGTATTATTCTTTATCTTTTAACATTCAAGTACTTAACTTCATAGTGATACCATTTTGGTATTCTTCTGTTTGCTATTACCTTTGGGGTAATTACCTTTGTGGTGTTTCCTTCATTGTATTCCTTCCTTCGTGGAAATGATGAGCTTTGGATAATAGTTGGGACATGTGTTTTCCTCATTAATGAGATGGGTATACTTGATAACATAGGTATATGCATGGTAATATACCTATGTAGGGTTGGCAGATTTATCATGATTTGTGGTTATCCTTTTTGTGTTTTGTTAGACCTTCGAGGGTCTCGGGGTCCGTACTGAGTATCATTATACTCACCCCTTCACAAGCTACACCTGTACCTTATTGCGTTTGGTGCAGACGATAGACATCACTGATTGAGGACGATAGTACAAGGATGGGAGGTAGCTTGGAGGTGGACATTAGATGAGATGTACCGTGGAGAGGACCATTTGAGAGCTATACCTACCCTTTAGGTAGTGCCTTTTGCTGGAGTTCACATGAGCATTTTTAGTTTACTTTTACTTTTCAATTTTTTTAATTTCCAGTTGGGTTTGTATTCTGGACCCTTTTTCTTACTATGCACACTCTTTTTTACTATACATTTTACTTGTGTTCATATATTTTTGTGTGTGTGGTTTCATGTGTTTACATGTTATAAAGGCAATTTATTCCCGGTTATTAGGGAATACACCTTTGGTATAAGTCGCCAGCCCCTGGTCTATGGATGGAGGGCTTGGGGAAGTCACGACACGGGCCCCGGGTGACGGGTCGTGACAAATTGGTATTAGAGGGTTTGGTTCTACCATAGAACATTGGATGATGATCTTTTTAACGACAATTTTGTTAAGAGTAGTGACTTTGGTTATCAGCTTAGGAAATCGAGTGTTGGTGTGGCTGCAAACGTATCCATACACCAGGGCCCTTACTTATGATTTCGGACTCAGTGCACGAAAACACTGATTGTGTGTGTGATTCAAAAAGTTATCTTTGGGATATATTTGAGTTAAATCACCAGGTATAACTTATTGACTGTGGCACACCTTTTTTCTTTTTAGGATTCATCTATGTAGACATCCAACTAGGGTTCCTGGTATTGTACATGGTGATAGCCCACTGAGTGACGAGGCATCAGTTCAGGGCCCTATATCAGTAGGGGTACCAGTGGTACCATTACCAATTGGGACACCGATGCCTCTTTCCCTAGTAGTGGAGAGTGCATGATGCATGAGCATGTTGCATGTATTCCAATGCCAAAGGCCACCTAGGTTCATGGGTGATACAGACCCACAGGAAGCTTAGGATTGGATTGAGGTCATGGGGAGAGTCTTCCGACTGGTAGGGACACTGGATGATCTCATGGTCATCCTTGTCACTTATCTTCTACAGGCAGCAACAGGCAGATATAAGAGCTTGATTCTCTAGGCTCAGAATGAGGTGACACTTCTCTAGGCAGACCTTGGGAGCATGTTTCAGGCAAAGCGTCTCGCAATGTCCCTTCGCTTAGTGAGCTTACAACAACATATTCATCTGTATGAGGGTAGCATGACGGTGACTCGGTACTCAGCAAGGTTCACCGAACTATCGTGATACTCCAATAATATGGTGTGAGTCCCATTCTTTACGGCCCTGAACATCGATCGAGGAATCAAGCGGGAGATCAGGGCTTTGATGATTTCTCTCAGCATCCTGACATAGGCAAGTGTGTTAGAGAGAGCCCTCTTAGTGGAGAGTTTTCTTACTGATCATTCACCAGTAGTGAGACCCACCACTGGGCATCTCGTGCAGGATTCTTCTACAGCTGGCAGCTGATAGATGTCATGGAGGTCCAAGGGGACCAGACCTACATGTGCATGACCACATGATTAAGGGTCAGTTATGTGGGGCACCAGGGACATAGATAGTCATGCGAGGAGCAGGAAGTGTTACACATGCTGCGTGTATGGTCACATGGATCGTGAATATCCGACCCTCCGTATAGAAAATAAGAAGATGATTGAAGGAATTCCTAAGATAAGATAATGGTTCGACTAAGGATGTCCATAGGGATCAGGTGGACGTGGCTGAGGAGATGGTCGTGTAGCTACCAATGGGTGATGATTCGAGATGTTACTACCACCACCACCAGGTGGTCCACCCTGACCATATGGAGTAAGTGGAAAGGGGCGAGCTCAGCTCTAGGCTACTAAGGCCTATGACCAAGGTGTTCCAGATATGATATGACATACGATCTATGTCTACTCCACCTTAGATCCAGTACATATATACACCGATGTTAGTCATTATTTTTTTCCGCTACAATCATTCTGAGCTCGAGGATTCCAATAGAGTTGTTGGCTCGATATTTATGGCTAGAGACTCTTACATGTAAGGATTCAATTATTACACACTGGTGCCAATAGTGTGAGCTTAATCTAGGAAGAGAGAGCTTTAGCTGGGTTATCCTAGTAGCGGCATCGAGGCCTTACAATGACATCTTGGGTATGGACTAGTTATCTACAGTCCATGCTCAGATTGAGTGTATTAGAAAAAAATTGTGGTGTGTCAGCATAGATGGGACTAGGTTCACCTTCACTGGAGATAAGGGAGCCTTTTCAGCAGAGGATGGACATAACTAGAGGAAAGTGTAGTCGAGCACTCATCATTTGGTTAGCCTTACATTAGGATTAGTGGATGCGGAGAGTCTGATCTATCCTATAGAGGTGGAACAGTGCATGAATACCTTCCCAGATGATGTTCTGGGTCTACCTCCTCAAAGAGAGGTAGACTTTTACATTTACCTATACCACGGGACAACACTGATAACTACACAAGTGCATCAGATGGCCCCTACGGAGCTATGGTTATATCTAGAGGACTTGCAGGGGAAGGGATTCATCAGACCCATATTTTCTCCATAGACAACCTCGATTTTGTTCGCTAAGGAGGCAGATGGGAGATTGAGACTTTGTGTTGACAATTTGCACCTAAACCAGTTGACCGTGAAGAACACGTACCCACTCTCAAGGATGGACGACCTCTTTGATCAGTTGAAGAAATAATAGTGGTTATTGAAGATAGACCTCAGGTCAGGCTATCACCAGCTCAGAGTACAAGATGAGGATGTACAGAATATGACTTTTAGATGTCGGTATCGCCACAATGATTTCTTGGTTTTTCCATTCAGCGTGACCAATGCTTTAGCAGTGTTTATGGGACTCATTAACTAGATCTTCTATCCATAACTTGATCTCTTTGTAGTAGTCTTCATCGATGACATTATGATATACTCGTAGACTGAGGAGCTCCTTGCCTATCATTTGCAGATAGTTGTGGACACACTCTGAGAGAACTGGCTTTATGGTAAGCTCTCAAAGTTCCAGTTCACAATATGAGAGGTTCACATTCTGGGAAATGTCATCTCAGAGGTAGGAGTTGCGGTGGATCCAGTCTAGATTGAGGCATTTCTTACTTTAGAGTTACCCATGAGTGTGACGGAGGTATGAAGTCTCATGGGTTTGGTAGGATACTACTGGTGGATTGTTCCATATTTCTCCAGAGTTGCAGCACCTTTATCAGCGTTGAAGAAGAAGGTTAAACCCTTCATGTGGTTAGAGAGATTCCAGTAGAGTTTTCAAGAGCTGAGGTTGAAGCTGACTAGTTTCCCATCTTGAGGATTCTGGAGGAGGGTGTTGGGTACGTAGTCTTCTAAGACACATCTGGGAGCAGGCACGAATGTGTCTTGATGTCGGAGCAAGAAGTTATCACCTATGGTTCTCAACATCTGAGACAACATGAGAAGAGTTATGCAACCCATGACCTGGAGTTATCCATAGTGGACTTCACCATTAATATTTCATGACATTACATAATGTGAGAACATTTTAAAGTATACTCAGACCACAAGAGTCTCAGGTATATCTTCACTCAGAAGGACCTAAAACTGAGATAAGAACATTTATTGAGTTACTCTAGGACTATGACATCGAGACATTATATTCTATTGGAAAGGGGAATGTTGTAGCAGATGCACTCAACAGGAGATCTAGTATACAGCTTCTAGGTGAGGTGACAGAGAAGCTAGTCGCTTTACAGATATCCTTTGTGGAATGAGATGGAGAATATTTTCTTCAGTCTCTTACAGTCAAATCCCCATATTTTCAGCGAGTCATGGAGGTGCAACATGGTGACAATAACGGTGAGGCTTGACGGGGTCATATATTCATAGGACAGGCACCAAATGGATTTTATGAAGGTGGATATCACACCATCCTTTTCAAAGGACGTACCATGGTTCCAGTGTCGCTTTGGGAGGAATTATTGAGGGTGTTCCACACATCCCCTCTACTGTTACATCTAGGAGTGGTGAAGATGTACCAAGATCTCTGAAGATAGCACCGGTGTCTTGGAATGAAGACAGAATTAGCATATTCTGTCTCTCGGTGCCTCACTTTTCTTCCAGTGAAGGCGGAGCATTAGGTACTAGCAGACTTAGTTTAGCCTTTTGAGGTCCCATAGTGCATGTGGGATGAGATATCAATGGACTAATTGACATGAAATCCACATACATCTAGGGTTCATGATTTTATCTGGGTGATTAT
This sequence comes from Viscum album, assembly GCA_963277665.1. Classification (NCBI taxonomy): domain Eukaryota; kingdom Viridiplantae; phylum Streptophyta; class Magnoliopsida; order Santalales; family Viscaceae; genus Viscum; species Viscum album. The sequence continues at coordinate 1,107,865,441 of OY728146.1, read as the reverse complement.
CGACCAACTCAACATGTCATCCCACTTCCTTCCGATTAGAGAGCAGGGTACTATAGAGGGAATGTGACATCTCTATGTGCATGAGATTTTGCAGATACATGGAATACCCTCAACGATTGGCTCCGATTGGGATGCATGTTTCACTTCTATGCTATTTAAGGGGTTGTAGGAGGCTTTTAGGATGTAGCATCGTTTGAGCACTGGATCCCTACCTCAGACGGATGGCCAGACAGAGCAGACCATTCAGACCCTCGAGGACAAGATGCGCACAGTTATCCTCAACTTCGGTCGCAGCTAGGAGGATCACTTTCCCTTGGAGGAGTTTTCATAAAACAAGTAATACTCCACCATTGGGATGGAACCTTTCGAGACTCTGTACGACCGACCTTGTAGATTGAATTTGTACTGGACCGACCCAATGGGGTCAGCACACATGGCACCAGATATAGTACGAGCTTCCACAGAGAAGGTGTAGATCATTTAGGAGCAGATTAAGATTGCACAGAGTAGGCAATAGTCTTATTCTGACACGGGAAAGAGTCATCTAGAGTTTGAGGGTGGTGACCACGTCTGTCTAAGGGTCTCACCTTGACGAGGTTTGCTAAGATTTTGCTAGGGGGAAGTTATATTCGAGGTTCATCAGACCCTTTCAAGTTCTCAATAGATTTGGCAAGGTGGCTTATCCCATATCTCTTCCACCTAAGTTGCACCAGGTACACGTCTTTTTCCATATATCTCAGTAGAGGAGATACGTGCACAACCCTTCACAAATCATCGACCATGACGAGCTGGATATAAACGATGGGGTAATATGTAAGGAGGATCCAATTGAGATTAAGTATCGATAGTTGTGGGCCTTCGTGGGCGGTTGATACATTTAGTGCATGTACATTTGTAGCATGGAAACCTCCAAGGGAGCACATGGGAGTGGGAGGCTAGGATTCATGCTCAGTACCCCCCAATTGTTTTCCTAGTTTGTGTTTTGGATTTGAGAAAGAAAATCCATGATATGGGGAGAATGTAATGACTTGTAAAATTCCATGTAATTTTCTTACATATATGAGAATTTTATGACTCTTTTAAAATTAATGGTGAGGGATTTCGAGGCCCTGTGTGCCCGGAATGAATTTTTGAACATTTTTACGGTCCATTCAGTAACCGTGCAGGCGGGATTTTTAACATTTCAACCAATGCTTAGAATTGAAATCTAAGGACACCATTGAACTTGCAACGCCGATATTCTATTAATGATACTTACACCTCGACCACAGTAGGACGGGGATGAATGTTAGTTTTCATGTTTTTCATGGAAATAATAATAAAATATAGAACAAATATTTATTTTATTGTTAACCTACCATTTTAATGTGCAGTGGTGGGGACCATCCGATATTAAAACCTCCTAATTTGAAATTAATGGTGGGGACCACCCAATCCCCTCTTAATGGGGGAAAACCTTTCAACTATCCATTTAATTAATTGATCCAACTACAATTAATTAAATGTGTCAACTTTAATTATGCCAACGTGGAATTAAATTTCAAACTTATTTCTATTATATGGGATCTTATTTGCCTGGGATATGATCAATTGGAAAAGGAGAATTGGGAGAGAGCCTTGGAGAACATTGGAGAAACATTTACTCCAAACGAAAAACACTCTATCCAATGAAGAACATACTACGGAATCAATAATGAGGACGACACATGAGCCTGCCTTCAAAAGCGTGTTAAGAAAGAAAATATCATTGGAACCCTCCTCGCCTTCTTCCTCACATCATATTCCAACGAGCAATCGAGGTAGGATTTATTATTGTTTAAAATACCATCTTACCCGTTCATGACATTCTTCATGTTTCAAGAATGAATAAGTAGGTTACTACCACTCTAACATGGAGGGTGCTGGCCAGAAGAACACGGCCCGACCTCTCCACAACCTTTGTGATTTTTATGGCTATTTTAAATCAATGGTGATTACCTGAGATGAGTGAGAATGTCGACTAAATGAAGAACGAGCCACCGGGGAGTGCTCAGTGATCCGAAGAAAGTCGTCGGTGACCATGCCAGTGACCGAATACAAAGGGGCTTGGGAACGGCGGGCAGCACTCCGACCATCAGCGACAAAGGCGGAGGCGCAATTACGGTGGTGGAGAAGGGTCACGACGCATCGTCCCCAGTGGAGCAAGGGCAGCGGATGGTGAAGGATGGCCACCCGATGGGGAGGAGGCTGCGCACGTCCGCACCGCTCAGCGTGCAAGGGTCGCGGTGCGGGGCCATGACCGTGATGGAGTGGTGGTCGGCACACTGCCAGCCACTAGAGATGGCATGGAATGTGACTATGCCGTGATGGTGGGCTGGGCCGAACCTAGTGGTCCAGGCGAACCTGGTGGGCCAGGTCAGACCTTGGGCAGAACCCAAACCAGTTCCGTCCCTTTCCACTTTTTTTGCCATATCATGAGCTACATGCTTCTGTTTGACAAACCATCTGCGGTGCCAGAAACCTTGGATCAAGATGGTTCTTTTGGTATGCCCCACCTAGGTTTTGGATAAATTTGGGGTATGTCTTGGTTAGATCGAACATGATTCCAACTGGGCCCTCAGGAGTAAATGGCCAATAACAAACAAACTGGTCTTCGGATTGATGCACCGTCTATTGCATTGAGACACCTTTTTATTTGGAGGTCATTTGGGATACATATTCATTGGAAATCAAGCTAGTTGAAGTATCGACTTTTGGAATGAGGAGAAGATGCTCCCAGAATCAAGTGAACTTAGTGTGGGAACCCTGTAGCTGGATGTATCATGAGAATGAGATCCCATGATGGTATGTTCCTTGGAATCCAACGTGGGTCTATGTTCTAGAGTCCCACTCATATCTGGTCTAGCAAATCCATGTGATACTACTCTACTATACATATATTCTACTTTGTGTTAGCTGAGTCTTACATTTTTTGTATTCTTACATGTGGCCTTCCTTTGTGGTACATAACTTCGTGGTGATACCTTTTTAGTATTCTTCTTTGTGGAATTTCTTTGTAGTACATTCCTTCGTAGTGATACATTTGTGGTATTCTTCTATGTGGCATAGCTTTTTAGTAATTACCTTCGTGGTGATACCTTGGTGGTATTATTTTTGTGGCATTACCTTTGTGATACATATCATTTCAGTGTTTCCTTCTTGGTATTCATTCCTTCGTGGAACAATTGAGCTTTGCCTAAGAGTTTAGCCCTGTTTTATCCTCATGAATGAGAAGGGTATACTTGATAACTTAGGTATATGTATGGTCATATACCTATGTAGGGTTGTTAGATGATTTCATACTTTCTGGTTATCCTTTGTGGGTTTTGTGAGACCTTCGAGGGTCTCGAGATCCCTACTACGTATCATTATACTCACCCCTGCAGGGCTACGCCCGCACATTGTTGTGTTTGGTGCAGTTGACGGACGTCGCTGACTAAGGACAAGAGTACCAAGACTGGTGGTAGCTCGGAGGTGGACATTAGATGAGGCATACCGCAGAGATTACTGTTCGAGAGCTATAACTACCCTTCAGGTAGGGTCCCTGGTGGGAATTCACATGAGCTGTTTCAGTTTACATTTAATTTTCAGTTTTCTTGTACTTTCAAGTTGGGCGTGTATTCTGACCCCTTTTTCTTACTATACACACTATATTTATTATTCTGTTAACTTGTGTTCGTATCTTGTTGTGTGATTGGTTGCGTGTGCTTACACGTTATATAGGAAATTCCTTCCCAATTTTCAGGGAATACGACTTTCGGTTCAAGTCACCAGTCCCTGGACTATGGAAGGAGGGCTTGGGTAGTCATGGAATGGGCCCAAAGGGATAGGCCGTGGCACTAGTATAATAATTAAAAATTAAATTCACTCTTCCTTATGTATACTATTGTAATATTTTCCACTTTCTAACCAACATCACCCATGGACATTATCAAAAAAAATATCCTAAACATTGAACCTTTTTTAATTATTTAATAAATCACAATAATTTTAATAATAAAAATATAAATATATATTAAGAGGATTAGTTACTTTTAAAAATATTTCAAAATAAAAATGAATGATGAACATGATTTTTTCCCTTTTAAAACAAGAATACACATATTTTCATAATTAGTAACATTAATACATTATTATTTAATGATATAAATTTAAAATATACTCACAAAAAACAATAAACACTTATTCAATTTCAATTAGTGAGAAAAGTCCCATATTTTAGAATAGTTTGAGATAGATTTCATGATTATTTCTTTTAATAATTATTTGGTATACATTGATGTTTAGTTAATCATTTTTAATTGGATGATAACTTTTATTAATTTTTAAATTCATTTTCTAATTTTAACAAAATTTTAAAGGTTACAACATAAAATGTGTCCCATTTTTCACAATATATATATTTTGGCCCTCATTAATTTAACGTATAGTTTTATTTCTATACATAAGATAATACATGAAAACCTAATCATTGGGAACCACCTAATATATTGACAAAAATTTTATTGAACATTAAAAATATAAGGAATGCAATATATTTTTATATTAAAGACAAAAAAAATTGATGTTTACAAATTTTTGATATTCATAGGCATATTTGTCCATGGAGGATCGATGTTATTCTTTACATTCCTGGAAAAAAGGTTTTAGTGTATTTTAGGATTTAATATGAAATTAATTTCCATTGGTAATTTTCTTGAAAAATTAAATGGAATTTTGAGTATTTTTAGTTGTCGACTACTTTTGGAATTTTTATGAAATGTTATATATATATAGTTTATTTAATATTAATTCATATAATTATAAAAAGTGATATTTTTTCTAGCTATATATAATGGAAAAAATACGAATAATTGGTGGATACATATATTATTCATTCAATTATATAAATAATGGTTCCATAATTTAATTATTACGAGTACAAATAGAAAATTCAATAATAGGTTGTGTAAATATTTATTTAATGGCGATTCTATGATTTTATAGGTGTTATAGTTGTGTGATTAATATTTTGACCACCAAAAAAATTTAATTATTTTATCCACACCCTTGAGAAATAAAACATTGAGATCCACATGGAATGATACATTAAATAGATTCGTGGAAAATGACATAATTTATATGGATCATTTGAGTCTATTGATTATTAGATAAAATCATAGAATTGATATAGGTGATGGGAAATTAACATATTTTATTATTCCACATGAATTCATCCGGATATTTTTAAAACCTATAGGATTTAGAAATATTGATAAATATAAATAAATATATTCTAACATGCTTCAAAATAAATATTGATAAATAGATGATTTATCGACAATACATTCTATGTGAATAATTAAAATTATAATAAATTATAGTATAGGGAATATTCTATGTGAATTAGAAAAAAACAAAAAAGTAATCAAGAATTTAAATTGAAATGTAAAATATATGAATATGAATAGTGAATTTCTATCAATTTTGATGGATTGATTTTATTAATTATTAATATGACAAGGAATAAAAAATTTACCCTAAAATTTTTTTTATGGTTATTTGTTTTTAAGAAGAAAATTAATGTTAATTATTTTTTATGATATTCTTTATAACAATTATTATTATTTTGTGGGGTCGTGAGATGATTTTTTTTAAAATAATAATAAACTAATTATTAATAGAGAATAATATTAATTTTTAACTTTTATATAGGTTATTATAATTTCATACTTGTATCCTTTATATTTATCAATATTTTCTCTATTTGTTGGGATACCATTTGATGGAGAGGAAGTGTGCTTATCAAGGTTTATCCAATATGTATATAATTGATTTCATACCATATTTTTTAGAAGATGTATAAAAATAATATGTCTATATTAGGGTGGTTTATATTCTCAATGGGTTATTCAATATTAAGCATTGGGTCATGGAATATTCATAATTTTAAATGTCACATGATTCATTCATCAAATTTACCATGATGTGAATAGTGGATCATTTTGGATTGAGTATATATAATTTTTATCATTTTAAACACTTAAAACCCATTAAATAAACAAACGTTTCTCTCTTATATAGGTATAAATGCATGGAAGTTAATGGTGGATAATGTGACTATATTGAAAATGGTTTTTCAATTTTAGATGATGCATTATGTATTTTTGTATCTTATAAATTTTCTAGATTCATGTAATGTTAGATATGTGGTAGATATATATTTATATATACTATTTGGATGAAAAATGTGGGATCATGTTATTTCCACATGATATATATACATTAACATCAACCCTCATATATATTATAGAAATATTTGAGAGGTTAAATGGATAGTGGATTGTGAAATAATTTAAATTTACTTATGTATTAGGATGGTGTAGTTAAATAATCAATGGTGGGGTGAGAAAATATTTTTGATTGTTAATGATGAAAATGATTAATATTTGTCATGTAGTATAGTTTTAGACTGTGATATGTGATAATGGTTTTAGATATATTTATGTGGGTTTTTATGATTATTTTTAGAAGGTTGACATGGTTAAAAACACAAAAAATTAATAATACCAAATCAGTTATAGTTCGCATACATGTTTGATTGAAATTTCTATGATAAAATATCATAAAAACACTAAATCCTCATAACCACAAATCATTAGGCTTAAATCCTATTTTATATAGGCATCTAATGTACTTGATGTTAGTCACTAAACATATAGCAATTAGTTTACCCAATTTAAATAATGAACCACTAGCTTGGAATTTTCTCCTAGGCGAAATAATTAGCGTCAGACCTAAATAATGTAATTATACACCCATAAAATCATGAATGAATGATATAGTTTAATAGAAGGACAAAATTAATTGTATGATATTACCAAAAAATATACACTTAAAAATTTCCATTATAATTAGGAATGTATAATATATAAGAGACAATACCACAAAACATAATATTTACAATAGTGTATGTGCAAATCATGAACCAACGGTCTAAAAAATACTTCCTAGTGTGAATCCAAAAAAAATGAACCTGGTATTCCCCATAATACGCAAATTGGGTAACATATCCATCACCAAAAATTAATATCCATTATCCTCATTATACTAATGTGTTTATCCCTCATTCCTATGTGATTTTACCTTACCATGATTGAGGTAACCCGAGTATAACATAAATAAATAATATTAAATATTATGTAGATATACAATAAATTTAACAATTATACAATGTAGTGGACCATAACAGTTTCGTTTCCATGGAGACTTTAAACAAAATTATCTTACTTCGTTAATGATCATCAACATATCACAAAATATCATTCTCACTTTGGACACATCTTAGTCATACCATATAATAAACCATTTTTATAACCCAGGGAAAAGAAATATAATAATGGTTGAGATCAGATGATCAATGAATTTATTCTTGGAATATTACCACCAATGAGAACATGTGATAACAAGATATTAATAGTGGTATGGGAGAATGATACAAACATTATAAAAATTTACCCAATAAAACATATAATATAATCTGGAATCATGGTATAAGTCTCTTGAAGTTACTAGAACATTCATAGTAAGGCAATAAATGATCATAATCCCTAAGAACGAACCATTTCTATAGGAACATATCATTATTGTGGGGAATAATATTAACAAAATAAAAATCTTATAAATCATTTTCAATCATATCATTCATGAGAATCATTAGATGATGGTATTTGGAAAACAAGCACTGTAAATTCATGAGGATTGGGATAACATCTAATGTATCCTCTATTGGGCTTCTACTAATTTCATATACAACCTATTTCATGATTGGGATAATATATAATTTACCCTTTTAACAAATAAACATTAATAATTATCAGATTCCATAGAAGATCATATGGGGTCCACCCATTATATATTTTTGATCAATCCATGTAAATCACCCACGATCATGTAAATGTTTATAATAACATCATAGTTGAACCCATGGAAATGAAAATATTTTTCATTAATATATAACTATCACAATGAAAAACCATCTCTGAAATGAATAATTATGGAATCATTAAATCAAATCCCATATGAATACTAAGTATTATTAATAGATGTTATCGTATATAAATATATATTTATAATATCATTTTAATATTCCATAAAAATAAAAATATTTCCATTTTGGAAAAAATTCTATATAATATAAAACCTAATAGAATACCTAAGAAAAAAATTTCTTCGAAAAGAACCATGGAACCATTTAATGAATTATAAAATTAAGAAATAAAAATAATAATTGGAAAATTAGTTTACGTGGAAGGAATTGATTTTTTTTTCTAAAATCAATGGTAAAAAGTACTTAACTATGAAATTTACAATAATATTTCTTTTTATTATAAATATTTTTATTTAAAAATATTTTAAATGTCTTTAAATAAATAGGGAACATTTTAAAACTAATGGAAAATATTTTAATTTAATGATGGAAGTGGAAGAAATAATCCCCAAGTGAATTTATATAAATATATGGTTTCTATAAAATCATTCATTTTAACTGTTGAGTAAATAGGGAGATAAATGTAAATTGAAATAATTTAATATGTTGAAATAACCCAAGTAGATGAAAATATAATATATTTAGGATTGGTAAATAATATAATTTTATCATCATAACTTTAAACATAAATAACCATGTTAGAGAGATAAATTGTAACATAAAACCTTTACTTGTTGTTAAAATTTATATAATTTCCCCCATGAAATAAATAAATTCAAATGAAAAATTAATTATAATTAATATAAATATATTTATGTAATATAAGACAATAGTTATATAAAATTCACAAAATAAATTAAATATTTGAAAAAAATGGCATATGTCTCACAAAAATGAAAGATGAGAAAACCATACATCTAAATTACATATTTATTGTTGATCTATACATTGTGACCAACATAAAAATAGAATAAATTATATTGGGATTATTTAATAATAACCCTATACTTTTTTGTAGGTCATTCTTACCACGCACAATCAAGTAGTAAAATTTTATCACTATAGAAATATCATACATTAGTTTTAACAAGATTTGCAACATAGTTAACAGAATCAATAATAATTTTTTTAAATTATATAATATAAATATATTCAATCATTTAATTTCCAACATGGTTCAGTTAAAACATTTTATCACCTCTTCAATAACAATAATTATTATCATTTTCATTTCATGTGTTAAATTCATCATTTCTAATGTTTGTTTCAGCTTGGAAATTATTATAATTGAACTTTGATCATAGATTAATAATCTTAAAAATATTAATCCCGATATTAATATAATATATATTATTAATTTATATATTTAGAATAATCTATAAAATACATAGATCAAAAATTTACTTACAATACTTATAGAGTTAGCAGTTCATATGTAGACATGAATGTTGTTTTCATTTTCCATCGAAAATAAGAAAATATATAAAAATAATATTTTATCATTATAGAAGTATATTTTTTAATAAATATTTATTTTATTAATTAATTATATATGTATTACTAAATGTTTATTTCAATGATAATAATCTAACAACAACCTCTCTTGAAGATAGTAGTCCACACATATACATGGGAGACATTTTCTTTTTCCATCCAATGTGAAGGTGAATAGAAAGATACGATATTATCATTAATAAAAAACTTATTTCATGAATTCAACATAAAAAAATTAAACCAATCATAACAAAAATTTATGAATTATCATTATAGGAATGAATCATATCATTATGTGGCGGTGATATTCCACATATTTGCACAAGCGATACATTCATTTCAAATTTAATAAAAAATAGGTGAAAAACATTTCCCAATGATAATTAAATAAGATAATTATAGTTGTGAAACTATATTAATTATTTTATTACAGGAAAAAATATTTTTAGGAAGAAGAATAAGAAATATAATCTAAAATAGTACTGTGAATATATTACCTATTATTTAAAATATCTCTTTTGAATACACTATAATAATTATTAGGATGGTCATTGGCTTCTACAAGATTCTCATGGAAAATGTCTACCAATATAGCTAATTTTGTTTCAGAAAAAAGGAATTTTCATTCATTTTTTATTTTACTTAAAATTGCGTAATTTTTTATTAGTAATTAATCAATAAATTGTAATTATAGGGAAAATTTATATTAAATATTTCTTAATGTTGTAAATATCATTCAGAAACATTTATCCAACATCTAGTTTATTGTTCCGAAAATATATCATGGTTCATTTTCACTTGATATTTTATGTAAAGAATGATATAAAATAATTGTAACCTATTTCAGAAGAACACATACAAAATCATGTAGTGTTACATCCCATACCCACTAAAATTAATTTCCTCCACTAAATTAAATTAAATTTATAAAAAAATATTGATACTTATTCTTCTACACATCCTGGGGTACCCAAGTACCAACAATGAATTACTTATTATTTTAAATTAAATTAACATAATGAGTAATATTATTCAGTAGAATATAATATCTATTATTATTTACTTATATAGGTTTTTTATCATAGAAAATTACATTTTGTGTTATTATAATCTCTTAATTGAATACATTTGTATGCTTATGTGTGTATATACACAAATGAGATACATAGTTCAATTCAAGAACTTGAGAATGGTTTGATGAAGCTCCCATGGATAATCTAAAATCCCCACTGAATTTAGAATATTAAAGAGTCCAATATACCTACGGATCAGATTCCTAAATTTGAAAAATATCATATCATTATTCTATAGATAAAATCACAAATACACATTCAAAATTACATTGATTTCCTGATATCATTGTTGATAGTCATTATAACTATTCTCTAAACTTTGATCTCCCTTAATATGCTATTGAATAGATCCAATTTTCTTTATAATTACCTTATTAAAATCATTTATAGTATCTTTTTTCTGTTTATACTAGAATATTTAATATCTACACATTTTTGGAAGATATATTTATAAGGAACAATATGAATTATTGTGTGACAAGTTTATTTATAATAGAATTTTAATTGAAGAATGTATTGATTATAACGATAGTAGAAATGATTGGAAATGGATTATAGAATATGATCTAGGGTTTTAATAATTTGAATATTCTAACCATATGTCTGAGGATGATAGTCAATATCAAATCATAACACTATATCCATAGTAAACTAAGTACTTATCAAAAACATCAACAAGAAACGTGTATATTTAGAATTTGGTTTTCATTGAAAGGTTACCTCACCTATATATTATATTAGGTAAATATAATCTATATATGAATATTATAAGTTATAAATGAAATGTGCTGCATATATATGACATTTAAAAATAGCCCAAAAAATTTTACTCATTTTTGATGTATTGGGATGTCTTATAAAAAATCCATGGTGACACATTCCTATTTCCATATTGGCATCGACAATGGTTGTAACATTCCCTCGTCCTTCTTCCACTAAACCACATCCTATAGGCAAACTAAACACCATGACAAATACTTCACAATAACTCCCTATACAGTATCTTATAGAAAATTATTATCCCATTCTTTATAGATATATATTGTTTAAGGTTTAATCAAGAATGATAATCTATAAGAATTATTCAATATCTCCATCCTCAAATATGGTATAACATAGAGACAATATAATTCAAAAAAATAAACATTCCCTAAAAATAGATTTTGTACTCTTGAACATTTCTCATATACTTTTATTGATCTACAACTTCTTTCATTGTGTATTTAGTATTCACAAGAATATATGGTTTTATAGTCACATTAAAATGATAATACTTATCTATTCTTTCCATATTTTTCGGTAAATACTATGAAAATCTATAAATATTGGCTATATTTTAATCATAATCACAGATAAGATCTCATGATCCTTTCAACTCAAAGCATCTACCAGATAGTTTGGTTTCTTAGGGATGTATGTTTTTGGGAATTTTTTAATATTATTCATCTCCAACTATCTTCTATTGTTTGCATTAAACAATTTCTATGTGAATATATACATTAGAAATTCATGATTGGTATATATGGAACATCATTATCAATAAATATAATTCACTCAAACTATTTATTTAAAAAATTAACACTGCTAAATCTAAGTCATGGTTTAGGAACTTCTACTCATGAACCTTCAATAGATGAGAGGAATAATCTATAACCATGTCATTCTTTATAGGGACATAACAGATTCCCTTTTAAGATGCATAACTATAGATAGATAATTATTTTCCACTATAGGGCAGTGTTTTTAATTGTGCACTAACACACTATTTGTTTAGATCATTGAAATTTTTTTCAGATTAATATAGGGATCGTAACTTAAATGTCATAATTGTAAAAATTTTGAGTAGATAAGACATACATATGAAAGGATTACCAAATATTCGATTACATAAACTTTAAAAAGATCTAATGGTATACTCTCAATTTTTATCATGTGTCTGTGTAATGATACATTTCATATCCAGAATTATATCTTTCTGAATTCTTCATTTAGTATCTCCCGCATAATTATCTTTGATTGTTTTTTAATGTGATCTTCATGAACTTCCTTTCTCTAAGATTTTATATGAATATATTATATAATGACTACAAAAAATCTCTTTATGTGATACCTAAATATTCTCAACATAATGAACATGAATATGGAGGGGGAATTATAAAAAATAAATTAAATTACTATAAATCCATAGTACTTATACGTCATTCAAAAGTATTATTTAGAGATATATTCACTATTTTCTCAAAAGTGATATAATCATGAATAGAGAAAAATCAAAAAAAGTGTATTTATTCCGTTAAGGTTATAAAAAAATCATGTATATGGGATATATGATATTTAATCATACCATTATCTGGTTAGGGACCGGATAATCAATTCAGAGTCACATTGAACATTTTTTCAGACAAAATAATTTGTAAACCCAGCACATAAGTACTCGAGTGAATTCAATCCATATCATGATTATCTAATGCTTTATTTTTAAATTACTATAACTCAATATGGATTTTATTTAATGAGTCTTATAAATAGAAATAACACTATGTATGTGATTTAATACATCCAAAATATTATCATTTTGAGGAAGATTGGGAATGTCTTTGGTGAGTATATAAACAAACTACAATGTAATAGGAATATCGTTTATCTTCAATTCCATCAAAACCATATGAATCAAATTACCATTATAAATATGAATAATGACACATAAAATGGATGTAATTTCCATTGGATTATTATATTAAAACATGAACCGTTAAATTATCACTAGTTCAATCAGAATGTAAAATGTGAACTACCTTCCCTTGAAATTATTGTAAGATTTATATAAACAGATCCAATAAATTATAAGGATATAATAAAATTCAACTATAGGGAGAAAAAAATAAAATTTAGGTATCATAATTCCACAATCCCCCATCTTAGAAAATTCATTGACAATTCATATAATCATTTTTCCATTAGAAATGTTCAATCTTAATGAATCAAATAATATCTAATTATTGGAATTAACATTCTTAGAGACTATTAATAATTTAATAAAATTAATATGACTATGATAAAATAATATTAATCAATGTTTGAGAATATATATATCTTCAGATCAATTTCATTTCTAAAAATATTATCCCTTAACTAATCCAAATTATTTGCATGACCATAAACCCTTATTATTCAGGTTGACAAACAAATAAACAGAAAACCATTCCTAAGGTGTTCTAGATTATATTAAATTAACTCAATATATATGACATTAGTTTAAATTTGTGTTATCCATTTTCATTATATATTAAAATCCTTCATAATGTATCATTACGAATATGTTTTTTAACCGAATAATATCTCTCACAAATGCATACACATGTCTTCGGTAATAAAAAAATTATTTATGAACTACTGATGAATGTGTTAATAATCTATCAATCTAGGTAATTGTAATTGTAAATAAATTTCATTTATTATTAATTTTCAATAAATTTATTTTGTAGATTAATATTTATTATAATAATATTATTTAATTTTCACAATAAAAAGAAAAATATTTATTTGTAATAGATTTATTTACATATATTATATGGATTTTTCTTAAAAATATTGGACTACAATATGTAAAACATTGTTTTATTTTTTAATTTAGAATTTATAAATTTATAAATATTTTTTTAATGTTTGAATTGTTTGATTTTACGAATAAATAGTGAAAAATATTTTTTTTATAACATCATTTTATCTTAAACTATATATAATGTAAAATTTTGTTATATATAATTTTTAGAAATTAATTAATAATTTATTATTACAAATAATCCAATAATTTAATTTTTAATTAATATTATAAATAATTTTTTATAAGTATAATTTTATACTTTAAAAGATACATCTCATGAAAAATAAATTTCACCCCATTTTGTAGTGATAAATTGAATTTAAATTAGTCTCCTTCATTGAATGTAATCTGGTAAAAAGGATTTTCTAATTTCAATTAGAAAAATTGATATAATTTAATATAATGAAACAAATTATTAATCATAAAGAATTGTACCAAAAAAAACAATTAGTTACTATAGTTAAGTTTAATGCAGGTTTACTAGGAGATAAACAAAACTAATATGGGTTTAAATTACCTAAACATATGAATTTATACTATTATATTAGTGGAGTTCAAATAAATATCTTTATAATGTGAAATTTATTATTTCAAACCATTATTATGAACTAATGAACCATTGAATGACTTTTCAGAACATAAGTCATATTTTTATTAAAATTAATCATTATTTTATTTTATTTTTTTTAAATTTAACAGATGGTTGGTGAATTATTTTTTGGATTACACTAGATCTATGAGAAAATGACATATATTACTATCTAACAATGAAAAAATTAAATCCAATTTGTTTCTTTATTTAAATCTAAAATTATTTTAAACATGAATCGTATATTTTCCTATAAATGGGTTATCATGTGTTTTGAGATCTTATATAATAATTAAATTCGTCAACTATTAGTGTTTCAAGAAAAAAATTTCTCAAATTTTGGAATAATCATTTAAAAAAATTATAATTAATTTTTTAATTTATAATTATGTTATCTTTGTAAAATGGTCTATTATTATTTTTTTGGAAAAAAATTGTTTAATGTAGTTTAATGAGAATAAAAGTAATAAAATATACCAAAAAATTTATAAATGAGATAGGATTAATTTAATTTTATCCTATATAAAATTTTCATCATAAGATATGATATATGTTTTTACTAGACATGATTAGGATATATATATATATATGTTATAAAATCATTCAAGTGATTCCAAGAGAGTTATTAACATAACTTAAAAAACAATTACCTACTATAATCACTATCATAGACATTTTGAGCACTCTATTTTGATAATAAATTAAAAAATAAATTACTATTGTCCCTCCACACATCTTAGAGTCCCAATTTTTATAATAAAATGAACATAGTAAGGATTTACGAATAAAATTAAAGATGTTTTCTTTAGAAAATAAATTGTAATTACTTTATCATTTTCATTTTATTTCTTAGTGTACCATACCCTTGAATAAATAGTAAATTCAGTATATTACAAAAAATAAGATGTTATTATAATACTTTAATAAAGTAAATTCTATATACTCTTCCATGAAATGGTAATTCAAAGCCCCATTTGTGAATACGACAGACTATTGGTTCACCAAAATATGTAATTTATATTCTATCAACACCTCTCACAGATGGTTATAATTATTGATATAATGAATATATATGATATTCATGACATATCTAATACTAAGAATTAATTTTATATAACATATATTCAGAATATTTTATAAAAACTAAAATGACAACGTCATCTGTGTGTCTCTGTGGATTAATATATCCAGGAAATGATTTGATCCATTTTTCATAAATATTTCAAATGCAAGATATTCAAAATATAATTTAAATAAATAATATTATATTTATGATATAATTATCATAATACAAATTCAAAACAATTCTTACATTCTCTCACTCATCTTCTTTGGAAAACGTAACACTACTCATTCATATGGGTGTCCCACCGTCTCTATTATTTTAATGTAAATATTTTTTATAACCATAATTCATGTTTGAACCTAAAAATATTATTTACATATTAATATGATATATATTACATGATTATAATTTTTTATCTTCCCTAATAATGACTTCTAAGAATATAGTCAAACCACTAAAGACATTTTTGACATGTGAACTGAACATACTCAAAACACATGATGTGGAATTAACTAATTATGTAATTTAAATAAACGACATAAACAATATAGATAAATATTTATTAAACATATAAAATTATCATAATTAAGTTAATAAATTATAAAAATTTATTATAGTGATATAAAGGATATATCGAATAGGTCATATGGAAGGTAAATAATGCTTAACAATAAAAAATATGATGGAAAAATATTAAATATTTATTTTCGAAATACGATTCATCCATGAAAATATTCTTAAAATTATTTAATGGAATTTTTCTATGGAATAGTCTGAATTATAAAGGTGAGTTTTAATGAATTAAATAGTCTTTTAAATGTTTTTAATGAAATAATTTTACAAAATTTATATTTTTTATTCAAGAAAAATGGGAAAAATGTTATATTTTAACATATACATCATCAATAGTTTAATATTTCTATAAATTAGGTTTGATGATTTCATTAATATAAAATTTATTATTTTTTAAAATAAAAACTAGTTATCCCATTGATCAATGTGTTTTGGATGATGTTCTTTAATACACTGTATACTTTGATATATGGAAATTTTTTTCTTATGGGTACAAGTAATATATTATTGATTATGAAAGAATTCATGTTACATAATTTTATTATTTTTCCTTGACATTTCTAAAGATGATTGGTGACAAAATATATGTCATTATTATAAGTAATCCCAATATAGATCTAAAATTATTTTGGGAATGGGATAGTGTTATCCAGTTGTAGTCTCCCTGTAGAAGATTATTTGTAATTACAATATTTTTTATTTGTGTTCTATTAAATTTATTGCAAGAGTGATATGAAAATGAATTTCAAATTATCATACATAATTTATCCACATTTTTTATGGATTTATAATAAAATATTATTATTTCACAAGGTATGTTAATGATATTATGATTAAAATGGAATCTATGATAAATATCTTGAACATTTGGTTTGAATAAAATTAGTGTGTTTTGTGAATGGAGGCCTCCGCCCTAGGCCGCAATGGCCTCCGAACAGGCCCTTCCCCCCTAGGTGGGTGACGAGGCATCTTCACTGCCACTTCCCGGTGATCGTCCCTTCGTACCCTTCTGAGATCTTGATTTCATGCACTAGTTTACCTAAATCCCCCTTTCTCACAATGTTCCAGAATGTTTCGACGGGATCCCGTATCTCTCGATCTTGACTCGGGAGTTCACGGATGCCTCCCCATTGCTGAATATGACCTTGATAGGACAATTCATGAAACAACATCCATCCATAGACCTCTTTGACCAGATTATCTTCGACTCTTAGGGTCATCATGAGCGAGCCACCATGGGTCTCCTTGACTCAAGGCATATAATGATCTGGTTTGTAGGCAAATATGATCTGATTTTGGCATGGTCATATGCCCCTCGGCTCTATGATGGCTCCCTTTTTTTCTCTTCCGATGGATATATGACTATCATATGAAAAGAGATAGTCCAACCATGGATATTTGGGTAATTTTTCATGAGCTACCACTTCTGTTTCAAAATACATCCAGAATATGAATGCTTGGAAATATGGTCAGTCGATATCTTTTCTCTGACAATAGATCAAGGGCAGTGTGTCACCCGATTACTCCAAGGATTTGCGTCGAAGTGGATATTGACAGCCCACCAGTTCATTCTTTGTTGATTGCTATGGGTGAGGAGTTCTGGTATAAACAATTAGGGGTTTTCGGGTCCTCGCTTGATTTCTGCTCTCGGTGCTTCACAATTGGACATTAGGCAGAAAAGTGTAGAGGTATAAAGTTGATTCTGCAGGCTACTGAGGGTGTGAAGGCTGGTGTGGTGCCATGTTTTCAGAAGAGGATTTTGGGTCTAGATGATGGGGAGCTGGTGGGGTCTAGTCATGTTATTGTAGAATAGGGAATCATGAAGGATTCAGTGGAGAATTCTATGAACCTGATAGTTTCTGTGGTGTATGATAAACTAAAACGCAATATAGGGGTGTGAAATCCAAGAGAATTGGCTACCAAGGGTAGTGCAGAGAATACTGGTGCTAGAATAGGTGTGGTGACACCTCAAGACATGGCTGAACCTTTAGGTGGCAAAGAGGAGGTGAGGTAGGGCCATGTAAAAGACATGCCAGAATCTATGAAAGGTGGCTCCAATGAAAACAGTGGCGAGAGGGTGAGAATTTCAGCTGGGATGAGTTCATTTCCTAGGAAAGAGTTTCTAAACAACGATATTTTCCCTAAAGTTCAATCCAATCATGTTGAACCACTTGCCTGGGGTTCGGAGGATACTAACAAGTAGCCTCAATCTAGGGTTCGAGGATTCGAGCAGCACAAAAACCCAGATATTCCAGTTCCCCCGTGCAGTGCTTCCCTTGTGGGAGGCAATAACATTAAGGCCGATGATTCTAGAATACATCTATATGGGAAGTCCTTTTTTCAAGATCATATATATTCACTTTGTGGATAAGTCATTCTGGAGGGAGTTAGTGTATTGGGGTCCCTGGACACAAATTCTCCCATTCATAACTCCTCATCCCATTAGGCTGGGAGAGAGGGGAAGAAAAATGGATTTGAGGTCAAAGTAGGCAAGTCTGATTTTGGGTGCAGGTAAAGGCCCCCCATAGAAGATTTTGAGGTGATGTTGATAAACCATTTTGAAGTTCTGATGGATCAAGAAAAAAAATTGACACAGGTGGAGGATTATTCAGGTGATGATTGGTATATCCAAGGCTCGATGGACAGTGTGGACCATTTGCATGGGAAAGGCCCTCACAGACCAAGAAGGAATAAGGGGCCAAAAGGAAAGTGTGACTCAAGGAAATGTGTTATAGTCCTAGGAAAAAAATCCAAGGAAATCAAAGACTACTATAACTTGCCTATGCCGATTGAAACCAGGTCAGTCAAGAAAGGTAGAAACAAGGAAAGAAATGTCCTACAAGAAAGGGAATTTGGAGACCCAAGCAAAGAACCAAGAGTGATGGAAGAAGAGGCATGGGTGTTCGAAGCTCATCCTCCACTCCATGGATGAAATAATTGAAAATGTCCTTCAGCCCAACGCCTCAAATGATGACATTTTCAGAATTTATGAAAGAAAGCTGAATGTTGATTCCACTGAGGAGAACGAAGTGTGGATAGACAAGCAAGACCAAATCATAGCCCAGTGCATCAACAAATGCAAAATCACATTGTAAGAATTCATTCAAATAATGGAAATAAAGGTTACTCACCTTGAAGAACTTATCAGAGTGGATCCAGACACTCATGTTAGTACTCTGCACTAGGGATTATATAGATAGTCTGACTCAAAGAACCTTAGTCTCGTGTATAACCATTTTGTGATCTCTTTTAGTATATAGTGGTTTTTATTTTTTGAACCATGTTTTACCACTTTTCCTTAAAATTTCCTTATAAAAAAATTTATATTGGAGATTAAAATGGACATTATGCCATATTCTAATCATTAAAGATATTACTGTTTGAAAAAAGAATCATTAGATGATAATGAAAAAAATAATCTTATGGGGGTTATATTTTAAATATTGGATCACATATACAAGTATTAATGAAAAAATATGGGTCATGATGTTTATTTATTAAGAATTAAAATATTCATTTTCAGCTATATTTTTATATTGAAATATGATTTTTAGGAGTTTCATAGGCTAATTAGTTACTTTAATTAACTTAATTTGTCCAACTCTATTATTTTTGTGCCCGTCCCATGAATTATACTGTTTTACATTGGGTTATAAATACGTTTGTGGAGAAAGATGAGGCACATATTAAAAATTGTATGTTATGTTATCAATAGTAAAATTATTTTATTTAAAAAAATATTGTGGGAAAAATTAATACATATTAGAAGTGTCCAATTTGTGATATAATTTTTTATAAGGTTTATGGAAAATTTATATAAAAATATAGACAAAAATGATTTTTGGGAATGCCATAATCTGAATTATTTTTAAAAACAAAACATTTAAATGGATTTATTAGGGTGGTTTCTTATACATGGTATGAGAAAATTGTTCTATGTCATTTTAGAGGATTTGATAATATAATAATTACGCTAATTAAATTATAATTTATGATATTAAGAAATAGAATTCCGGATTACGAATTTTCTTCATCTGAGATATTATTTTTCGAAATGGTTTTCCATAGTATAAATAAGATTGCTATAGTTAAAAAGCAACAAGGTGAAAATATCAATCCAAATACACAATTTCAAATTGTTGGAGATGGAATTGAGTATTTTATTTCAAGATATATATGTTATTAGAAACTATAGATGATGGTGGAATCTCAAATATAGAGAAACTAGATCAACCATAAATGACTATACTAATACTAGAGTATATTATGAGATATATCCCGGCAGACATGAGTGGTTTTCAAAAACAGGGTAAGATAAGGACAGGATTATGGAATTAGAGATGATATTTTATGTCATGTGGTTTTTTTGGATCCACCAAAGGAATCTCGTTCTATTTTTCTGAATGCGCGTCTGATAATTTTTTATGGTAAAAAATAAAAAAATAAATAAAAAATATTGTATCCATTTAGTGTGACCCATCAATGGGTTATTTCATTGATACATATTTTCAAATTTTTATTTAGCATATCAATAAAAACTAGTAAAATCAATTAATGTAAATGTTGTAAGACTCATAGTACATAGATGAAGTAAATTTTACCTAATGGACTAGGATAATTATTTTATAATTCATGTGATATTCTTATGATAAATTACCAGATATTAAAGAAAACTATAATCTAAACAATTTAATTATTTTTGAAAAACTTGTTTGTTGTATAGATAAGGTTGAAATATATATTTTGGATTATAATATGTCTTGTGAATATAATAATAAATTGTTTTCTAGGTGGAAGGAATATTTGAATAATCCATCAACCAAATATAAATTTAAGTAAATATAGTTTTTAGTATGTTATAGGTTATATCAAAAACCACCATAGGAAATTTATAATGGAGTTTATGATATGTGTCTGATAATTTATGAAAAGGAACTTGGATATTGAATAAAAAGTAAAATATTTTTGTAGGTACAATGCCTATTTTTAGAAAATGGACTTTTTATTTTCCATTATAATGACAAACATCATTATTTTGAGGAGTGTTTGAAGATAATCACAAATGATGGGGAGTAGAAAGTCAATAAGAGGAATGATTTGGTGATATCATTTGAAAAAATGAGAGTAGATGTTCCTAAATTTTAGTAAGTGGTAATAGGTAATTTCATTTTTTTATTCATATAATGCTAATGTTTTATTTGATTAAGGGTCGTCGAATTATTTTTTTTCATAGAAATTTTATTTTAAAATTAAAATTTATTATCAATAAATAGTTTTATTATTTTGGGAAAAACTACTATTGGTATTATTAATGTAATAAAATTAAAAGATATATTAATGTTACCATATATGGATGGAATATCCATTCAAACATCTCTATCTAAGCCATTCTATGATTCTATATTATTCTGGTTATATATTAAATTTCTATTTATGTTACTATTTTAATTTTCATTGAGAAATTGGTTATTCTATAAAAGGATTTTTAATTTCAGTATAGGAACGAAATTATACCTTTAATAACCTATAATGAATGATATAGTGAATTAAAATACATAAATGAATGATATCATTCTCATATTTTAAAAATAAGGGACTTTTCAATACTAATGATTTATTAGTATTAAATAAATATATGGATGTTTTTTACTGAGCTTCATTATTTTATACCTAACCAAGAATTTGAATTTAACATTGGCATAAATTCATATTTTATCCCAATTTTGAATCACCATTATCAAATGGATCATCTATAACCTATAATATTCAAAATTAACTTACTAGATTTTTTTTAGTATATGAGTTATTTACCCTTTTACTTCACCATGAGGGTTCTAGATTTATTTGTAAAGAACAATTATTTTTCTATACGGATTTTAATAAATTATAATGTATTTAATAACATAGCTATAATGAATAAGTATATGTTATCTAGTATTGATGAATTTTTTTGATTAATTATATGGATAACTTTATTTTTCAGAGGATAATATAAGGATAGGGTAATATTAACTGAAGGTTAAGGAGGATGATATATCTATCATAATTCTTAAAACATGATACAATCCTTAAGAGTTTGTGGTTATAACAAATAGGTTGATGAATTCTCAATCATATTTCATGGATTATATGAATATTTTTTTTCCAAAAAAACCTGTATAATTTTTTGGTTGATGCCTATAGATGATATTTTGATTTATTCATAAGTTATAAGGATCATGAGAAACATGTAAATATTTTTCTAAAATCATTTAAGGAATATATTTTTTTTGTAAAATTTAGTAAATGCGATAATCTTTATATCAGATATCATTCTATGGGCATAGTGTAAATACAGATCGAATGAATACTTATCCATTTAAAAATAATTAGTTTGGTGATTGGCCATAACTAAAAAATGATATTATGATTCATATATTTTATTGATCAGAATTCTATTTAAATTTTGTTGTTGAAGAAATTTTACAGTTATATAGCCTACTAACAATGTGAACAGATAAAGGAGTAATGATTATTTTGATAGTCGAATGTGAGGAATATTTCATGGAATTGAAAAACTGATCATTGAATGTCTGGTTTTTTTAATTGCATCCATTAGTGGTAAGACTTTTTTATATGATTATGATTCATTGAAAGGACATGTTTGTTTTTAAATTAATAAATATTGGGTAATAAATTTCAAGTCATCTAATACCCCATGATAAAAAATATTCTACTCATTTCATTGAACTATTTGTGATAGTGTTTGCACAAAAATTTATAGAAATAATTTATATGGAGTACTATTTGAATTATATATTGACCCTATATGTTTAAAGTGTATATTAACATAGACTGATTTGATTGAGAGACAAAGATGAAGGATGGAATTGATAAATTATTGTGGATTCACAATCAGTTACAATCTATGTAAAGCAAATAATATCTCTAATTATTTTTTTTAGAAATAGAATGCATCCTCAACTAGGATATTTTTTGGAACATGATCCACTCATTTATGATTTTATGAATGATGGATTGGAATATGTTCATGATAGAACCAGCTGTTTTTTTATTTATGTTCAAGTACCATATTAGCTTTCGAAGATAATTATTAAAGATGAAAAGGAATATCTTGAGTTATATATAATGAGAGACTTTGCAGATAAATATGTTTCATGCGATTTATATTTATAAAAATGTTTCGTTGAGGTTCTTAAAAACTTTTTCTGTTTCATGTGAAAACTAGTTGATAAAAAAATTATTCACTGAGGTTTATATCTCTTCATTTCTATTTCAAGCTTGAAGAAAAAATTTATAAGAACCATAGATATCATATTTGGTGGTAATATGTGATCAGTGATATAGTTTATTTTACTATGAAATTGTTGAAATCTCAATAATATAATGGTGATTGAATATTAGAAAAGAATATTGTTTATCCATTTCCAATTCTAGAAATAAATTTTGAAAATATATACAAGGATTTTAGTATAGGATTACAAAATAAATATCAATGTAATAATGGTATTAAGATAATTATTCTCTAATTAAAAAATTTCCTTATTTTTTAGACATTATAGATAATATGAATTTCAATAAAAATTCATGAAAATATTTTAATATTATTATTAGATGACATTGAGTCCCTTTTAGTTTTGGTCATGAACATAGTTTCATCATTAATTTCAATAATGGAATTCAATAATTATTCATTAGTGTGTAAGATTTTAGTAAAACATTTAATTATCAATCAAATAGATAGTCAGAGAAAAGGTTTTTTAAATTTTAACTTAATATTTGATCATATCCCATAAAATACTAGGGAATTTAGGATCAATATCTTGACTTGTCAATGTTTTTTTATAATTATTGTTTTTATTATAGAATTCATGTGGAACCTTCTATGTAATTCAACTGAATGTGATGTTGGACACCAACTTGTTGGGATGATGTATGTGAAATATTGTTTTTGGGACTAAATTGTTAGAAGAAATAGATATAATGGTGAAGATGAAGAATAGAAACATGTGGATGAATTATTGTGTTAAGTGTTTTGGGAAAAATAAAATATTAATTATAAATATCATTAGGCCATAAGAAATTTCGAAAAAGATTAAATCATTTTCTTATTTTGTATCCTTTCATATGGCTTTATAATAGCAAAATGATGTATCCATGTTTCATTATTATAAAAATATTTTCTAGACGAGTCTCAAGTTTTTAGCCCAAATTTAGTTCAGTTATAAGAAGAATCATTTTATAGGGATCAACCAGTTTATATTATAGGCCTCAAGGACTATATGTTGAAGAATAAAGTGATATACCATGTATTGTTTTTCTCGAAAACCGATATGTTATTTGATGAAATATAAAAATTTTCAAATTATATTTTAAAAAGTACATCTCCAACCATTTAAATATTACATAAAAAATTTAAAAAGATGTAATTTACAGGATTATGTATGAATGTGACAACATTGGTAATGTTAAAAGTAAATCTTTTTTTCTTTTTAAATATTCAAAAAATTTCTTTACTTACTTTTAATCACTATAACAATAATAATGAATTTTATAATCAATAATAAAATGATTTCTTATATAATTTTTTTTGCCTATATAATATGGTTTTAATTAAAAATTTCATTCTTCTAATTTCACATGTAAAAAATAATTTCTAATTTTAGAATTTCAAAATAAAAATAGGAAGAATTTTTAGAATTTTTTTGTAATGAATTATTTTACATATGATTATCGATAAATAAAAATTTTTATTGGAAGATAAATTTATATTGAAATATTTATAAAATCACATAAAATATAGATCATTTTTCAAATTTTATTACTTAATTGTGATTATAAAATGAAATATTTTTTGGAGTAATTTTTATTCTTGAATTTAGTATAAATTAATTTTTATAAATAAATGGTATTTATATTGAAAAAACTATTTAAATTATAATTTTAAGGATTATTATTAATTTAAATTATACAAATTCTATAAACTGTATTTTATTAAATGGGTTTAATATTTCGAATCATAATAATTAATATATTATAATAGATTCATGTCATTTTTTCCATCATTAATATTAAAAAAACAATAAATAAGTAAACTCATTTAGTGTTAATAAAGGTTTAATGGTGGGTAACCTAAATAGATAAGTGCTATAATTATCTACAAACATAATATTATCATATTAAATAATTTATTTTATACTAATGATCAGTTGATCGTGTTCACTAATGAATTTAAAACTATTATTTTTAATTTTTTAATCCAATAATTACTTTTGAGAGTAGATGTTATCTTTTTTTTGTATGAAGAACTTATTTTAGGTTATTTTCATTTAATGAGATTGTAGAACGAACCCATTACATATATTATTAGTCTAAAATATTAAAATGTTATATATTATTTAACCATACAATTAATTTGAACTCATTTATTACATTTTTTCAACAAAAAATGATTGTTATGCTTAAATTGACTATTTTCAGACAAAAATATTATGTGTATCTTATTTTCTTATTGAAAATGTAATGTCAAAAAAATGACGTTGTTGAAATTTATAAAATATAATTGAATGTTTTATGATCATGAAATTTTTTTGGTAGGGTAACCCTTTTATTTTTGTTCATATAAATAATTTATCATTCTAAAAAATCGGCTCTATGATAGATATGTTTAAAAAGATTTTAATATATTTTAGCTAGGATATAGGATTTAAAATATATAGAAACATGTTAAAATGTGATTTTTTGAGTATATTTAGGTACTATAAAATCTTATAATAATTTTTTCTTTGTATTATTACAAATTTATATGATTATGATATATATATATATTATTTAATATCATAAATAATTCCAACTATTATATTTCCCTCACATATAAAATTGGAACATATTATCCTCTCTTACTTGAACCTTTTGAGCATTCTAATTCATCTACTTAAAAATAATAATGAAACATGATAATATAATATCATTAATATATTCCTCATATTAGGATTTTATTTTTCTAATTTTAGAGACTATATACTTCTCCACATCCATAAAATATGAAAAGAAACCATCATTTCTGTGTTTGAAAGACTACCACATCGTGAATTGATGTAATCGTTTCACATCACTACCTCTAACATATAGTTATATAAATTTATTAAATTTATAGATATGATAATAAGGAAATTATTTTCATTTTGGGAAGATTAGATATAATATATTTTATTATATTTACATTGATTGATAAATGACAATGTTGTTTGTGTGTACATGTGGTTTACTACATCCATAGGTGTTGGGATTATTTTTTTCATCATCACATCCAATGGATTATATATATACAAGTTTTTATAATTTATAATTATATATATAATATATTAATATTTTCAAAATTTTAAAAAAATACATTACTTATTTTCCTCATGTTCATAAATAATTGAAATATTACAAAAGTGTAAGTTGAACAGACTATCTCAATAATTTCAATGTATTTAATATCTCATAATAATCATTCATGGTTAGTATAAAGTATTAATTAATATAATATAAATAATAAGTTTTTCATAATTTTTTTTATTCAATTAATGGAATAATTTCATCTTTCACTATAATTATACGACATAAATAATTTTGGATATATGGATAAAACATCATCGAATCACCCAACATGGACATAAACGATTATGTAACCAATATAATATAAATAAATTGCTTCAATGTTAATTGATTAAACCTTGAAAAATTTCGTACAAATAAACATAAATTATAAAATTTTATTATAATCGAGGTAAATAATATATGTTACAAGTCATACTTAAGGTAATGAACATGATTCCGTATAAATTACTATTTTAAATGTCTAATGATTTATATTTTAAATAATTTTATTTCCTTTCTATAATCATAAAATAATTTTATGGATTTATTTATATGTAAACAATATATTATGATGGTAAATTTAAGTTAGTTTATTATTATACAACTACTTAGTTTCTGGTACATGTCCCTTTATTTGTATATATTTAATGTATAAAAGACATTGGTTATGTTTGGGGAGTTTCTGAGGAAATAATAATTTTGTTTAGTTTCATGTCGATGTCAAGGGATTGTTCATGGTTTGTTGAAACCCCACAAAATGATCAGATAACTATTCCCCTTGTACTAGGTGTGACTAGATAGGTGCACAATTGGCGTAGGGTTTGAGTAAATCGTGCAACTACCCTGGGAAAATTGTACAACATTTTATGGAGGAAAATAAAAAAAATTGGAAAGATTTTATAATTGTTTGAGCCAAACCTGAAATTTGTCACCATGAAAGATTATCAGAAAGAGATTTCTATATGTTTTTTCAAACCATGCACCCAGAATATTTTCGGTATAGTTGGTTCACCCAAAATTGATGATTTAATCAGAATAAATTCATCTACACTCATTAATCACGTATTATTTATGGATATCTAATTATATTTTTCTAAAGGAATGAGTGATGATAACATTAGAACTCTAATAATATCATATGTGAATAAAACAATGGTGAATGTTTTAAAATATCATAATGTAATAATTATCAAACATTCCACTTATATATATTGTTATCATCTCCCCCAGATCTATAGACCAATCTATAGAGGATATATCTATGTTTCCTAATTAGATTAATGACGAGTTTTGATATAATATATTGATAGAACAATGATCCATGGTGGGACCTTGTGAAACATATTGTTTTCAATGATTAATCCATCCATTTAGTGGTTGGTTATTTATCCCTCATTTCTACACTTCTGAGTACATAAAGTATTATTTTTCTAAAATTCATTTCAAGACTGCTTTTTTGAATTCCATTTGTGTGTCCTGATGGAATCCTATCTTGGTATATTTCATCTAAATTGTGTAAATTGAATTGTATTTTTTCATTTTTGGAACAAGAGCCTCAGCCTAGTTGGTGAGGACTCGACAACTGCATCAATGATACGTGAGTTCAAAACTGAAGGGAGAGATAATTTCTGGTAATGTAGCAGTACTACAGCATGAACTATAGAAGGTTTTGTAGAATAAATTTAGTAGTTATTGTAGTATACATCTTTAGATAAAGTAGAAACCAGAACTATTCATCTATTTGGGCTTTCATGCCACTGGTTTGGGCATTGGGTCCTTTAAGGACATCATGTCACTCAAGGCCTTCTGGCTAGTAAGCCATTCGGGCTACCTCATAGATGTCAGGCCACCTCAAGGCCTTCGGCCCACCTCTAAGACTTTGGGGCACTATAATGTAAGAACTCAGATATTAATTTTTAGGTTTGTCTTTCTTTTTCCTGGAGTTCTTGAGAAAGGAAAAGTTTCTGCAAATTTTTGAAGTACACGCCATGTATTTTATGAGTACACGTCCTGTACTCCCTTGCCGCGCCAGGCCATGTGCTGGCCTTTTCTGGACCACACACATGTTGTGTAGGGGTGAAGTGGAGGATGCCTAAAGCGGAGTATAGAAAAGTAGATTACACGCTGTGAACTCAAGAATTACACTCCATGTATCTTATTTTTTTTATTAAACGGACCGAGGTCGTGCCTAAGCGACAGAAATGTCTTATTCTCCAGCGCCTTCGACCGTGAGCGACCCGTATGACCGCAGATCTT
The DNA here is from genome assembly GCA_963277665.1 of Viscum album. Taxonomy (NCBI): domain Eukaryota; kingdom Viridiplantae; phylum Streptophyta; class Magnoliopsida; order Santalales; family Viscaceae; genus Viscum; species Viscum album. The sequence continues at coordinate 1,107,836,434 of OY728146.1, read as the reverse complement.
CTCTGAGCCCCCGAGCCTCCGTTTGTTCTCTGAATCGAACGTCGTCAATTACGTTGGAACCGCAGCGGGGAGTTCTTCATTCTCCTAGGGACTTGTTTTCCAATTCCTCTTCCTTCATAAGTTATCATGAGTTGAGAGTTTTGTGCATTTTCCTAGATCTACACCATTTTGTGGAGAATCAAGCCTTGTGGTTCAATTATATCGATCTCCTATGATCGAGGTAGGTGGTTTGTGCCTTACCTGTGGATGTCCTTGAGTTTTATGTGCAAATTCTACCAATACCCATGGAAGAGGTATTGCGTGTTTACCTTTTTTCCCTTGTGGTTATTTTTTGCCTTTCTTGAATTCTTGTGTAGAGGTAAATTGATCATGTTAGTGGATAATTGTAATGCTTGGATGTTTTTCCCATGCATTGTTCTTGTTTCAACCTTTGGGTCTCTTTAGCCTTTGGCCATTGTACCTTTTTCCATTCCTTGTGATCATAGGAGAGAATGGTGTTGTTAACAAGCTTGTTGCTATGTAGACTATTTAGATAAGTAGCTCTATAGGTTAACATTGGTTAGCCAAGTAGCTCTATAGGTGTAATCTGGCATTATAGAATTAATATGCACTGACTGGCATGAGACCATGTGATCTTGTTGCTATAGACTATAAGGGATAGACCGAGTGAGCTTCCCAGATAGTCTTAGATATTATAAACTATATAGGGATAGACCGAGTGAGCTTCCTCGAGGGTCTTGGACATTATAGCCTATAGGGGATAGACCAAGTGAGCTTCCCTGAGAGTCTTAGTTATTATAGACTACAAGAGGGTTGACCAAGTGAGATTCCTCATAGAGTCTTTACCTGGTTTGATTGTCTTTAAAACCTTCCCAGGCTAGAGGAGGAATTGACCGAGTGAGCTTACTCAGAGAGTCAGTGGTATATCTGACGCTATAAGAGGATTGACCGATTGATCTTCCTGAGAGAGTTTCTAGACCTTGGGGCCAATAGGGTTAGACCGTGTGATCTCCCTTATAGAGTCCATGACTACCCTAGACTATAAAAATAATTTACCGGAGTGATATTCCTAAGTGATTCTTATAATTACGTATGACCGAACAAGAGGGGATAAACTGAGTGCACTGCCCAGAGGTTTGTGGTACTTCATATATAGGACTAGAGGGGATGGCTTTGAGTACTTCCTAGAGGGTTTCCTATTTGTGTTAGCTGTTTCTTAACCACTAAAGATATGTTGTGGATAGATCATTGTTGTATATCATCCTATTTACTGCTTACTGATTACTGCATGCTATTGCTGCTACTGTTTACTGCTATTTGTAATATTATCTGCCACATACACACTGACTGTTAGGCACAAACCTTCGGGTGGTTCCCTACTGTGATTTAGTATCACGCTCTATTTGGGTCATGTTGTTGGGCCCAAACAAACTATGTTGTTGCAGGTATAGACCAGGGAAACCTCCCTTCGACTTCTGGTACATGATTGCTTTGGACCAGGAGAGCATGGGACCATGATTTGGCTTGCGATGCTGAGGATCTATTTATATTATATTGTAATTTTTTTGGTACAATTGTATTTTACAACATTGTGACTAATTTGGCTACATTCCTATATATGTGTCATGCATCATTTTATATATATACATATAATCTCCATTTGTTTGTTGATATAGCCATTCCACTATTTATTAGTGTTGGTTATTTACTTCTTCTGCTCCTGCATGTTATATACATCTGCTGTGTACTCTTCCATTGAGGTAATAGTTTCCCCACTATCATACCCAAGGCCCTCGCTGCCAGTCAGAAACCTCTAGAATTTGGGGAAATGTGCTTGAGGCCATGTGACCAACTGGCTACAGGACGCCCCTGGGTGGCATCTAGAACCGGGATGTTACAAAGTGGAATCAGAGGGATTCTTTTCTCTTGATTTACTGTTTGAAGCCTTTAGCCAGGGATATGACAGATTTAGCACTTATTAATAAGTTGTGCTCGAGAGTAGCTAACATTTGTATAGGGAAAATCCATACTACCTCGTTTATTATGGTTTTCAGGTTTTGAGATTTTATAGTTGATATGATTTTACCTCGAGTGATTCACATGACTTGAGTTATTATTGTTGTTGCTATTATGGTTCTATTTCTATCACAACTCGATGAGATGAGGGTATTCCATCTCATGTATCATATAGGCACTTATTAGAAATCACATGCCATGCATTCTTGCAACGCCATCTAGGATGCATTAGAGATTGCATGTTGTTGTGATAGACTTTGGGTAGATTATGCATGCTGTTATGATAGATGCTATGATAGAATATCTGATTTTTTATAGTGGACTGTCTGTTTTGTATCTTTCTTATATGAATGCCAAATATTGGTTCTGGAGGTGTTATGGGACCTCTTGAATCAGAAATTAGTGAATCATTGACATGTTCTTCCTTATATATGACTGATTTGGATGCAAAGCTTTGGTTCGTGGGTAGTATGGGCCCTCACGGATCTGAATTTAGCACCTTCATGACTTGTTTTTCTATGTTTCTGGGCTTCGGTGCAGTTCTTAATCTACTGCTCGGTAAAACCCAGAATAAGTGGTGTGTTTTTTATGACTACACACCATGTAGTTTCAAACCATGTCACTAACTGTGTGAGAAGGAACATGGTGTTGAGGAAATGTCTTTAGGAACACGCCGTGTATGGTAGGTTCATGTTGTGTAGTATAGATCAGTGTACCCGACAATGTCATTTACAACATGGGATGGGGGAGCTCGAGTAGGACACACCGTGTTGGTAAAGAACACGCCATGTAGTCTTCTTCCAGATACCCGGTTGTGTCATGAACAACACGGGTCAGTGTTATCTTCTCTTATACACGTCGTGTTTGTTCGGAACACGCCCTATAAGGGTCATTCGCATAGCCAGCCGTGTAACTAACAATATGGGTTGTTGAAAACGTGTCTAGTACACACTATGTCCTTAGGGAACACGCAGTGTAGTTTAGGGTTAAGTGTACTGTGTGGGTTAGCCGTGTAAAGTGACTAGGGCAAGGGAATGAGTTCATGTACACATCATGTGTGGGGAGAACACACCCTGTAGTTGGGGAGTTACAGGACCAGAGGTTACAGGAGTACATGGTAATGTATTTGGTTTATGTGAACACACCGTGTAGTTTTTATACATGCCGTGTAGTCGTGTTTTGTAAACTCTAATGTTTCCTTCTCATGTTCCCATTTTGTACTCTTGTGTCTAAGTCTTTGATAATCCTGATCTGAGGTGTGATTTTGATTTCTCAGAGTTATGCCTTCGTGACGTCCTTTGTTTGTACGTCAGTTTCCAAAGGATGATCAGACACCAGATATGGATGATCAGTGATCTCTCGCAGATCCTCTTGTAGTTCCAGCCTTGGCACCAGCAGTCATACCCATCGCAGGCGCCGATACATAGTTCAGGGAGAAATTCCTGAGGATGATGCAGACTTTTCTGGGAGAGCTGCATCCTTCCCCTTCGATGGCCGAATTTAATAAGGTCTTTCAACAGCATTATCCTCCTACTTTCTTTGGGGATAGAGGACATCAGGCTGTAGAGTTGTGGTTAGAGGCCACGATGATGATCTTTGAGCATTTGGAAATACCCCCAGAGAAAAGGAAAAAGCTGGCCAATTACATTCTCTGTGACATCAGCAAGAGGTGGTGGGAGGTGATCCCGCAGTCACGGATCCAGTAGAGTATGTCTTGGGATGAGTTTCGACACACCTTCAATGACTACTTTTACCAAGAGACCTTGATGGCTGACCGAGCCCGGGAGTTTATGAGTATGCAGTAGGGGTACTCTTTCTGTTTTGAAGTACTCGTACCGCTTTACTGAGACGCAAAGATTCACACAGATCCCAGAGAGAGATGAGTTGTTCCTTGGTAGGAAGTTCGAGGATGGTATCAGGAAAAAGATCAGTTCCCACGTTAATATCATCATGTTGACTTCGATATCCTCTATATTCAACTAGTCGATGATCACTGAGCGCAAACTAAGGGATTCTAGAGCTGTGAACCAGGGCGGTTTGATATCCAGAGCTGGTGTTCCTCCCATTGATAGTAGGAAGCAGGGCAGAGAGTCTTCTCGAGGAGATCAGGGCAGACATGATGGATCTTCTCGTAGCCAGGTTGTATGCTACTAGTGCGGTAGGAGTGGGCATACTAGGCCTCAGTGCCAAAGAGACCTGATGGAGTGTCGATCTTACAGCATGAAGGGACATCTTCAGTGCTTTTGTCAGATCTTCTCACCTTCAGCTGGTGGTAGGGTTTCTTCTATGACACCGCGTTCAAGAGATGCTTCGCCAGTTTCTCACCAGTTTGGGAACTGGAGTTCTTCTAGCCGTTCATGCTGAGGTGGAGGTCACAGTCATGGTGGTTAGTCACCAGGTTATCAGCGACTGTAGAGTGGGTCAGCTCAGAGTGGTCAGCCAGGGGCACAGGGTCACGATACAGGCCAGACCTTCACTGTGGAGAAGATCTTTGACGAGCAGGATCTCGACCCTTCTACAGTTCGAGGTATGTTCTTAGTAGCCTCAGTTTTATCTTCATCCCTTTTTCGATAATAGTGCTTCACATAGTTTTATCTCTGTTGTTGTTTTGGAAAGCCTTAGGCTCTGTATCATTTCGTTTGCTGAATTGTTGACTCTTGACACGCAGTTGGGAATGATAACATCTAGTGTACGTCAGTTAAGAGAGTTCCCTCTTGAGGTTGTAGGGTTTAATTTCTTATGGGACCTCTATGACCTAGAGATTATGGGCTATGAACTCATTCTCGGTATGGACTAGATGGTTCCCTTACAGACAGTTTTCGATGTCTATCACTACAGGTTGAGTTTTGTGTCACTAGAGGGCATATAATTCCTTCATAGGGGTGAGTGGGATGTCCAGGCAGGTAGAGCTGGACCAGAGCAACGTGGACTATGATGAGTTACATCCTAGATTACTAATCATTATCTGGTTGACCAGGGGACTTCACAGTTAGACTTTCCTCCAATGGTGGATCATTTCAGGGAAGTCTTTCTATAGGACTTTTCGGTTTTTCCTCTGGAGTATGAGGTATACTTTTTGATTGAGCTCGTGCCAGGACTGGCATTGGTGTATATTCCCCCTTATTCGATGGCTACACCTGAGTTGTAGGAGCTCATGAAGATATTGGAGGAGTTACAGGAAAACGGTTTCATCTGACACAGTACTTCTCATTGGGGTTTTCCTATCATGTTTTCGAAGAAAGCAGACAACACCCTTTGGCTTTGTGTGGATTATCAGAAGTTGAACCAGCTGACGGTCAAGAATCGATATCCCTTAACAAGGATCGATGAAAACCTTGATCATATTCGATGAGCCTGGGTGTTCTCGAAAATCTATTTGAGGGTATATTATCATCAATTGTGTGTTTGACCATCAGATATACCTCTTACAGCCTACTAGAGAAGGTATGGTCTATACGAGCATACAGTCAAGTCGTTCGGCCTCACAAACGCGCCAATAGTTTTAATGGCACTGAGGAACTTAGTGTTCCATCCGTACTTTTATTCCTTTGTGGAGGTTTTTGTGGAAAAAATCTTGGTGTACTCTTACACTCGACACGACCATTCCACACATCTTGAGATCGTTCTAAGTACACTAAGAGAGTAAAGTGAGAGTTTTAGTTTCTTGGGAGAATCAGAAGAATGTCATTGAGGTTTGAAGTTTTCTAGGGATGGATGGATTCTAAAGGTATTTCATAGTGGACTTTTCATGCCTAGAATCACCGCTGATAGGTCTAACCTAGAAGGGGGAATTGTTTTTATGGTCTGATTCTAGTGAGTCATCCATTCAGGAGTTGAAGGGGAGGTTGACGTTAGCACCGATATGGTCTTTCCATACCCGAGCAAGGACTATACTATTTACTGTGATTCTTCAGGTATCGGGATGGGAGTTGTGCTTATGTAGGGATATGGGGTCGTTGCTTATGGGTTGTGGTAGTTGAGTCCACCTGAGAAGAACTACCTGATGCACGATCTAGAGTTGGGGGTTGTTGTTCATGACTTACGCTGTTTGAGACATTACCTTCTGGGAGAGCACATTGTTGTTTTCACCGACCACAACAGTCTCAAGTATATCTTCACTCAGCCTGATCTGAACCTGAGACAATGTAGTTTGGTTGAGTATCTTCAGTGTTTCGACTTCGATCTCACTTATACGCTGGGAATGGGCAACACAGTGGAAGATGTGTTGAGTAGGAGAACTCAGATTCCGGAAATTCAGGAGGCCAGCTGTGAGTGGCAGCTTATGGCTCTGTTCTATGAGATGCATTTGGAGGTGAATGATAGACATGGACAAACTTACTTATCTTCTATAGCTATTACCTCTTCCCTTATTGATTGGTTATGGATGAGAAGCTGTCAGACTCAGAAGGCTTAGTCTTGCGAGAGAGTTTGTCAGGAGAGGACCCTTCTCCTAGATGGACAGTGGGCGAGGATGAGATCTTGTGTTTCAAGGGATATATATGGGTGCCAGAAGACATATTCGATGAGCTGATGTGAGATTTTCATTCCTCAATTTGGGAATTTCATCCTGGTATCACCAAGATGTATCATGATATACACCACCGGTACTAGTGGAAAGGTATGAAGAGAGATGTTGCTGGTTTTTTCATGAGATGTTCTACTGGTCAACTGGTGAAAGCGGAGCATCAGCCACCGACTGGTCTTTTATAGCTGTTACCCATTCCTGAGTGGAAGTGGAATGATGTCACAATGGACTTCGTGACCGAGTTACTGAGGTCACCTCATGGGAGTGATGTTGTATGGGTTTTCATCGATAGGCATACGAATGTTTCTCGCTTCTTGCCGATCAAGGAGACCTTCATTGTTGACGTGTTGGGATGGTTGTACATCCGAGAGACTGTACATCTACATGGACTTCCACGCTCCATTGTTTCAGACAGGGACGCATGCTTTACTTCTCAGTTTTTGCAGAGAGTTCAGAAGGCTTGGGGTACATAAGGACTTTTGAGTATAGCATACCATCGTCAGACTGATGGCCAGTCAGAGCCTACGATCCAGGTTCTTGAGAATAAGCTTCGAGCTTGCATTCTAGACTATGTACATTCTTGGGAGAAGCATATTCCTCTGGTGGAGTTGTCCTATAACAACGGTTTTAGGTTACTATTCAGATGGTTCCTTATGAGGCTTTGAACGATAGGCCATGCCGATCACCCTTATGCTGGATGGAGGCAGGAGAGGCAGCTTTGCTGGGACCTCATCTTGTTCAGGAGACCTCAGAGCAGGTAGAGTTGATATAGAAGAGGATGGCTAAAGCACAGTCTCAACAGAAGTCTTATACAGATTAGTGGAGATGAACTCAGGTGTTCGATCGTAGTACGAAGGTTCTCCGTGGTCGGTCGGTTCCTCTAGTATGGGTGCTATGGAATCATGGGTGAGTGTAGGACGAGACATGGGAGAGGGAGACCGATGTATGATCACAGTGGTCGGAGCTATTCGGGGTTTCATTTTCTATGCCTTTATAGGGAAATTCGAGGACAAATTTCATTAATGGGGGATGTTTTTAAGAACCTGGATCTTCATTTTCATGTATTTCCTTCTAATTCCACGAGTTTTTGATAAAATAGGAGTTTCTGAAAATTTTTGAAGTATACGTCGTGTACTTTTTGAGTACACGCCGTGTAGTCCCTTACCGCGCTAGGCCGTGTGCTTTCCATGTCTAGGCCACATACACAGTGTGTAGGGGTTAAGTGGAGGCTGCATAAAGAGGAGTACAGAAAAGTAGAGTACACGTCTTGTAGTAAAGAAGTACATGTCGTGTATTTTATTTTTTTCAAAAAATGGACCGGGGTCGTTCCAAAGAGACAGAACTGTCTTCTTCTCCAGCACCTTCGACCATGAGCAACCCATATGCCACAGATCCTCTCTGATCCCCCGATCCTTTGTCTGTTCTCCGAATTGACCACCATTGATTGAGTTGGAATCACAGCGGTTAGTTCTTCCTTATCCTAGAGTGTTTTTTCCAATTCCTCCTCTTTCTTATGTTATCTTGGGTTGCAATTTTTGTGCATTTTTGTAGATTGATGATGTTATGAGGATAATCAAGCCTCATGGTTCAAGTATATCGATCTCCTAGGATAGAGGTAGGTGTTTTGTGCCTTACCTTTCGATTTACTTGTGTTTTATGAGCATATTCCACCAATACCCGTCGACGGGGTATTGTGTGTTTATCTTTTCTCCCTTGTGTTTATTTCCTACCTTTCTTGCATTCTTGTGTAGAGGTAAACAGATCATGTTTGTGGATAATTGTCACGGTTGGTTGTTTTCCCATGCTTTGTTCTTGTTGCAGCATTTGGGTCTCTTTATCCTTTGGCCATTGTACCTGTTTCCATGCCTTGTGATCACAGGATAGAATGATGTTGTTAACATACTTGTTCCCCTGTAGACTATTTATCCATGTAGCTCTATAGGTGTACTTTGGTTAGCCATGTAGCTCTATTGGTGTACTCTGGTCTTATAGCATTGATATGCATTAACTGGAATGAGACTGTGAGAACCAGGTGTTATAGACTATAGGGGATACACCGAGTGAGCTTCCCAAAGAGTCTTAGATATTGTAGACTATACGGGGATAAAAAGAGTGAGTTTACTCAAGGTTCTTGGACATTATAGACTATAGGGGATATACCGAGTGATCTTCCTATAAATTCATAGTTAATATATACTACAATAGGGTAGTCCGAGTGAGCTTCCTCAGAGAGTTTTACATGGTTTGATTGTCTTTAAAACCTTCTCAGGCTAGAGGACAAATTAACCAAGTGATCTTGCTTAGAGAGTCTGTGGTATACTTGAGGATATAAGAGGATTAACCTAGTGAGATTCCTCATTGAGTTTCTAGACCTTGGGTCCAAGAGGGTTAGATTGTGTGATCTCCGTCAGAGAGTCCCTGACTACCCTAGACTGTAAGGGGAATTGACTGAGTGAGCTTCCCCAGAGAGTCTTATAATTTTGTATGACCAAACAAGATGGGTTATGCTGAGTGCACTACCTAGAGGGTTTTGGTACTTCTTGGATCAGACGAGAGGGGATGGATGCCAGTAATTCCCAGAGGGTTTCATGTTTGTATTAGATTTTTCTTCACCACTACTTTTTGTGTTGTGGATTGATAACTGTTTTATGTCATCCTGTTTACTACTTACTGATTACTCTCTGCTATTGCTACTACTATTTACTATTTTTTGTACTATTACCCACTATATCTACACTCACTATTAGTCACAGATCATTGGGTGGTTTCCTTCTAGTATTTAGTATCACACCCTGTTTGTGTCATTTTTTTGGGCCCAAAAATACTATGTTGTTGCAGGTATAGACAAGGGCATTCTCCCTTCTACTTCTGGTACTTGATTTCTTTTGAGTAGGAGAGCATGGGACAAAGCTTTTTCTTGTGATGATAAGGATCTGTTTACTTTATTTTGTACTTTTTTGGTACTAGTTTTATTTTATACCATTGTTGCTTGTTTGGATTCATTCCATGATATGTATCATGCATCATTTCATATATATACATATGAGATACAGTTGTTTGCTGATTTAGTCATTCCACTATTTATTAATGTTGGTTATTTACTACTTCTACTCTTGCATGTTATTTACTTCTGTTATGTACTCTTCCAATGAGGGCATAGTTTCCCCACAATCACACCCAAGGCCCTTGCTGTTTGTTGGTAGCCTCTGAAATTTGGGAAATATGCATGAGGCCATTTGAACAACTAGGTACGGGGCTCCCCTCGGTGGCTTTCGGAACCGGGACGTTAAACATAAGGACTTTGGGCAACCTCATGGACTTTGGGCCATCGAAAGCTATGCTTAAATGATCAGATAGAAATTACAAGGGGTAGAATTTATATGAGGATTCAGAGAAGGAACATTCACTAGAGCAGAAGTTAAGAGGACTTTTCAGAAAGAGTGGGTATGGAATTGGAATTAGAACTAGCATGTGCTTTCTTGGGAATCCTATCCAAAAAATCCATGTGAATGTGGGGAGTTGATATCCCGAGGAATATGCTAGGGAGGATTAGTTCCAAGTATAGTTTATATATTACTTACGACCTAATGGTCATGTAATATCTATGCCTATGAGACACGTAAGGGCCCCCTTCATACCTTGATAGGAGGGTTATCAAAAATCAATAACAAAGGATTTCTATCCATTTGAGATAATGATTTGTTTGGAAACTTATCATCTTTTTTTATAAAAATTTATTATAAAATTATGGATTTTAATCCTTAGTAATAGTTCTATAAAATATATTAATGTTAATGGGATTATGTGGAATGGGTTAGCATGAAATTTTTATTATATGGATGTTGTGAGTGAATTTTAATAAGTTAACATGTGTAACAGTGATGTTCTATGGGGGAACATTCTATTTTTCAAATTTTTTTGACATTGTGGATCAATGAGTGGTGTGATTTTATAGTCATGGTTATGGGTTTGAAAAATAATTTAGGATAGGTTTATTATTTGCTAATTTTTTACTTGTAACATTTATACTGTTCTGGTATATACTATTTCAATCACTTTTAAAAATTATTGATATTAAATGTGTTACTGGTTTTTTCATACTAGAGATAGCTAGGACATCATTGGGGAAATAACACTTTTTTTAAAATCACCCCCTTATTGGGTACATTGTATCATTTTTAGATGATATATATCCTGAAATTGGATAATGATTTGTATATTATTTATATATTGATGATTCTCAGAATTGTGGTTGAGGCGTTATGAATTGGTACATGGAGCTGAGTGGGGGTTTGTTTTTGCAATGTCTTTGGTTTTTTGTCTTATAGATTATTGTTTTCTATTTTCATTATATCACTGATATTATTATATATTATTGGGTATTCATTTTGTATTACTATTTTGATTCAGTATATATTTCATTGTATGTTTGTCATTTAATTTTCCAAAACAATTCTCTTTGTAAAGATAAAATCATTGCAAAATTTTCTTGAATCCCTTGGAATTTATATCTAGTTATCTATGTCTAGTGGATTTAACCAGAGAATAGGTACACCATAGCCTCAACTCAAGATAATTTAGAGGTGTTTGTTTCATGTGTTATTATCTTATTCATTACTTGAGATATGAATGGTAATAGTATCACTTTAGAATGGTATATATGGGACAATATTTTCAGAAACTGAAATGTATATACTAAAATGTTATAGAATAATTTTTTATTCTAAAATTCCTTTTTTGGGGTTATTGGTTATATTAATGTTTTAAAAAATTCTAGTTGAGTTATCTTATCATCACCATCGTTATTTCTAAGGATAAATTAAATAAATTCATTGAAAGAGAGACCTACCCGGATGAATTGTTTTGTAATTTCCCGACCCCAGTTACAGATAGATGATGCATTAATAAATAACATTGTCAGGGTACACGGAATGACGTCCAGAAAGACTGATTTATTTAGCAGTCTAGGAAAATTGATTACATATATTAAATTTACATTACATTTTCAAACATAAAACACAACATATATAGTTCTTTGAGAATGCCATTATTTACATTAGCCTATCCATGAATATCAATCATAATATACTTCTTGGAATCCTGGGAAAATAAAACATAAGAAGGTGGTGAGCTCAGATGCTCAGTAAGGGTGAATAATATAGCAGAAGCAATAAACATTTAAGGAAAGATGTGTAATAAAAACAAAATCGTTTTTAAACATAATCTTGAACATAATAAGGAAAAATAAATCAAACATCACTATATAAACATGAACATGGATATTCTACTAGTCGAATAATGACCTGTAATAACTAATTTCATAATGATTGAATTCCTAATGTCAGACAACATTTCCACATTGTGAAGGACTTGTGCCAAGACTACAAATAATTCTTTTTTAACATCTTGTGCCAAGACACTATCTTGTCTCATAAGACCAACTGATGCATCTAGGAGCTTTTGCGAGCTCCACCCGTTACATATTATTTCCACTACATTCCTCATATAAAAATTTCAAAACATAACATAAGCATTCATATTTAAAATATCATACAAAATTTCAATTCATTTACCATAAACAATGAATGGTATAAAAATAGAACATTCACCATCATACATATCATAACTCATTCAATACAATATGGAAGATTTTATTATAATAAATCAACCACAATAAAGAATAATATTTAGTAATGGATGCTGAGATTGTTGAAAATGATCAGTAAAACATTTTGAGAGAAATATCCATTTTTTGAAATCATTTAAAAGTAAGACATTTATAAAGGATGTAATTTAAATTATATTTTTGAACCAATGTGTACTTTAACAAAATGAAACTTTGGAAAATATTTATCATTTCAAAACATTCATGCCCATATAAATAAATCCTTAAAATAATTTTGAAAACATGGACATTAATTAAAATGACTTAGAAAGATAAATATTTAAAACATTAAAAATGGTTATATAGTTAAATAGACCCTCCCAGAAACCTTAAAATATTCCATTTGAAATTATTTTTATGAAATTTTTGAATTGATGATAAATATGTCCCAGTAAATACTAACACATAAACAATCTCATATAACAATGAGATTGAGAAAATAACCCTTACCTTGCACCTTCCTTTGGTCGAGGGTATGTTTAAACGCCTTTATAATGACCATAGTATGTCATTAAATTATTCCAGAACCATATTCATATTTATTATACCATAAATGATTCATTTATGACTTTATACTACTGATTGAATAATTATTTCAATGTTAAATTAATATTATGGGTTATAAACGCATTCTTTATCGGATGTGTTTTAACATGTTATTCTTGATCATATCATCTATATAATGATTTACATACTTCCATAATATAACACATGATTCATATATCATATATATTTAAAATATAAATATGTATAATAGATAGATATATGAAATGGAAGGCACCGTTTATGGAGACTGTAAGTCGTACGTATGAACGTATGATGAATTTTTCATTTATAGGATGGATAGAATAGCGAATATGGTTGTAACATATTTATAATAACATCACAGTTTGTAGGAGGTACTATAGTAATTATTTTGGTATGGAAACAACAAATAAAGAGGAAGTGGAAGATGAAATAAACTTAAAAGAGGGTGCTGAAAATATGACATCATTATTGTGTTATAAATAAAAATATTTATTTTATGTCTAAAATTTATAAATAAAATATCATCATATATGAAATATTTTATCATTTTAATGAGTACTTATAGTCAAAAAGATAACTTACATAACCCCGTTTAGAAATTGTTTTACTAAAATATATAAGTTTATGTCATTTTTTTCATTACTTAAAATTAATTTATATAAACTGTCCTTATAACTCTCCAGTGGATCCATGGGGTCTCAAAATTGACCCAAGGATGAAAATGGTCAGATATGTATCAACCAATAAGAATAAGATACATTTTAGGTTAATTTAATATTTTTATAATATTATTTTTTACCATTATTTAACGAATTTACCCATTAACCATGGTAATAAAACATTTACCGAAATAATTATTCCAAATGTCTAAAAATAAAATTTACATATTTCAACAATTTTGAACTCTTGATTCCAAATATGGAATCAATTTTTCGAAATTCAAAACACATAATTGGCATCAATTAATTTAAAATTAAATCCATGATATCAAAATTAAAAGCGTGTTTTAATGTAATAATAACTATCAAAAGATTGACACTTGTTTATGTCCAGTTTAAATGTGAAATTACATATAATGACCAAATTTATATTAAATGATAAAAATATAATCTAATTATACTTTAAAACAACTCAAATGTATAATTTACCACTATAAATTATTTCTTTTAAAATGTGTTTTTTAATTAAAATGTTGGGTTTTTTTAACTATTCATAAAAATATGAATGTTATTAGAAAAGTACCAAAAATTTATCCAAACTAAATTTTTATGTCCCACTTATAAATTAAAATATAATTTCACTAAATTAAATATATAAATGTGTTAAATATTATATTTAAAAATAGTTCTCCATTAAGAGTTAGAAAAACTACATTTTTTTAAAATACCATTTTTATCTTAAAAATTGAGTTTTTCATATGTAATTTTTAAGAAAAAAAAGTGATTAATTTTAAAATTTTATAGAATATATTAAATTTAAAATTTGGTTAATACTATTCATATCATTTTTTTGAACGACTAGTTCGGTAAGCCGTGGTGCGCCCGAACTCGGTGTTGCGTGTAGCAGAAGTTATTGAAATACTTTGAAGAGATAACATAATATGAAATCTTACGATGTTACATTATACCCTCCTTCAATAAATTTCATCCTCAAAATTTTAAATTTCCCTTGTAATATAAAAGGCTAAATATAGATAAATACTTTTCTAGAAAAGCCACATCAGAAATTGGGTTAATAAAATTTAGTCTTAATAAGAGGGAAATGGAAATGAAAAATTCACCACCAAATTATGATCTGAATTAGGAGAACATTGGTTTAAATTAAGGTCACATTATTGGATGAAAAACTTAAATATTTATAGGGATTGATTGAGGTCATCATTCACAAAAAATGTAAAATGGAGGTCCTCAAAGATATAAATCTATGATGAATTAAACAATTATCGGTTCAACAAAACATAAGATATTAGGATAACACATATTTGGTTTTATGATACCATTTCTAATGGTTAAGAATTAATTTCCTCATAGAATATGAGAGAGAAAATTTTATTGACATGTACAGTTCCATCATTTTACTAATTTCTACAACACACTCATCTTTCACTCTAAAAGATAATAGAATTTAAAATTATTCTTTTAATTCTAAATGTATAGGATTCCAAAAAAATGAATTTATAATTCATATATCAGAACATTTAAAAAAACTACATTATAAACTCATGTACATCATGTGGTCCAGTGGTAGGTGATTCACCCTTGTAGCCATTCAGTTGCATGTTCATGTCTAGCGACATTGCCAGACGTGACGAGTTATCGCCCAACCCGAGGCTTGTCATTTTTATAAGAATCCAAAAGTAATATTATGAAATGATTTAACATTAAAAATAGTATCCAATGTCAATATTTATATATTCCATACTTTAGACATATCCAAAATATTTCTATCCAAACTCACAGTACAAAATTTATAAGAAAGGTAAACAAAATGTGGCTCTTTATTTTCCACGTAACAATATGTGAATAACATCATCGTGTATTGTTTTAAAACATGGTAACTCCTTGAATTACCATAAAACCTAATTTATTACATTCATTCTCCCTTATTCCTTAAATAATACTGGATATACTCCTTATATCCCAAAATTTTGTAAACTTCGACAATGATGGAATATACAAATCATTAATCAGTTTCAAGGTAGTCAGGAATATCTAATATAATTTATCCAAATCAATCATATAATATTACAAATTCACTACCTCAGTATCAAACCATATTATGGTTTCCTTTTATCTCAATAATATATTTTCCAAAAAAATTACCCCATATTGAGTCACTTTTGTTGGTTCCACACAATCTCATGTCCTTAATGAAATTGTATTGCAGTAAAATCCTTATATACTCTATAAATCTTAAAATATGACATCATTAATACAATACTCAAATGAAAAAATACATTAATAGAAACATAGGAACCAAAATCATTCCTCCTCATATTCGGTTGTATCATAACATGATTATTATCTAATAACAGCATCTGGGGATTACTCTAATGATTTGGACATTGATTCGTGTAGTGTCCCAATCCCTTATAGATTAAGCATTGTACATTTTTAAACTTTTTCTTACCCTTTCAATCACGTAATTGGTTTCCTTTTTCTCCACACTTATAAAAAACTCTCATTCCCTTAATGAATTTAACAAGGTGATTCATTCCACAGTTATCTCATATGGGAAAACATTTCCTTCCCCTCTTTCCATTATCCATCATTCAATATTCCATCCTTTTATTCTCTTGTTTCACTTCAAAAAATAGGACTCAGATAATTCATTACATAACTTATTAGCACATGATACGATTACTTCATATGATGAGAATACGTGGGAGACTATTTCCCCACTAAATTTGGTCGTAATACATAGAAATATATGATACTTATTATTCTCTTGATAATGTGTATTGTTATAATTTACATTCATTCTACTAGCCACAATTTATAAACATTGTCATACACTTGGTTAGCTTATAAATCAAAATGCATAATTCCTAACTTTTAAAATACCTATCATAAATTGAAAATATTATGCATATAATCTATAATCATAAAAAAATTTCTTTCAAGAAATATTTACTCAAAAATCCTTCATAATGGGTAGTGATGAAAATGTGAATTATCCTAAGCATATCCCCCATGAGTGTCAAAACCAAGAGTGAAGGATGACCCATTGTCGTGTACTGGGATACCACAGGTTAAGCTCGAAACTCATTGTTGGAAGTTCTTCTATACTAATCTTCAAAGTCTATATTAGGGTAATATTATTATGTAACACCCCAAGCATCCACGATAAACTTCTCTTTGAATACTACAATAGTGTGTGTTGTACAAAACATTGAGTTCTAACACACCACTACTAGTCAAACTAACTGTTATGAATAGTAATACCCACTTTTTAATATTTTATAAATTTTATATTTTAAAATGGACTTAATTTTTGGATTCAGAATATCAAAATTAGCTTAGGTGAATTTTAGGTATTTTTTTTAAAACTTTCTATTCTTGATGAATAGTGAAAACACTAAGTTATAGATTAAAACCGAATATTTATTTAAATAATTATTTATTTTATCTAAAATTTTTAGGTCAAAATATATACATAATACCTATATATGTTCAGTGTAATTCATTAGAGTCAATTTATAATAATTTTAGATATATAAAAATTTTATTAAACTTTTCACCGTCTTTTACCCACCTCCTTGGAAAATTTACAAAATCACATAAAACATAATTTTACCACATTTGTGAGTTGAATTTAAAAAAATTATAGAGACATGGTTGTTATCAGTATGTAAAATTTGGTTCAATAAGATGAAAATAATTTTAAGTGAACAGTAATGTTTTACTTTTATTTCCCACGGTTAAAGGTAAATAGTGTAATTAAGGGTAATAATAATAATATTATTACCCTAACACATGTTCTAATTCTATTGGATAAGTATATTTCGACCAAAAACAACCCTAGTACTAAAATATGATCATTTAGGACCACTTGGATTAGATTAATACACTTATTATTATTTTATTTAAAGAAGTGTTAAAAGAGTTAAAATCAATGTTTAATAACTAAAACATTCTTAATATAAGGATACACATAAGTCAAATTCGACTATAAATATTCATTAGAAAGCTAAAACAAATTACTATATAATTTTATTTTATTTATAATTTATATATATTACATAATTTAATATATTTATGACACAATGATGATGCAGTAATTACCTAATTAATTATATATTAAAATAATTGATATTATAAATATCCAAATTAATGTAATTTGAGACTTTTTATGAATGAAAATAATTTTATAGGTTAATATGAAATATTATGGTTGGTTAGATGAATTTTTTCTAAGTAATAATTCTATTCTTAATTTAGAAAAAACAAATTACCCAATTGTGTCACAGTTGACATAAAAGTGTTTTTAAAACAAATAATATATTATTAAATGATATTCTATTACTAAAAATCTAATGTTTGGAAAAAAGACTTATATAATGATAGTTATATAATTAATGAACCACTTTGGGTTCTCGTGGAATTATATAGTATGTATATTAACCATATAATATAAAAATACAAAGAGAGATGGAAAATGTCAAACTATTTAACTTAGAGTTAATCTAAAAGATAAAGTTAATCTAGTGACCCAAACCTATATAAAACCTATTGGTTGAGTGTTTTTCGACCCATACCCACCTTTTACTTTAAAGAATTTATTTTGGATCCATTAAGAACCGAAATTGATTTTATTATAAAATAATATTTCTACCTTTTCCCAAGGTTCCCCTCAACCCTCTTATAAAAGGGCATTCCCCCTTCCCACAAATTCACACATTAAATGCCTTTTAGAAAGGCCAAACCCTACCCAAAGAACATCATAACTATAATACCATCAACCTATGGGTATTAATTTATTCATAATGACAACCTATGGATTCATTTAGATCAAATCAAAAGGAAGAACCCGAAAAAGAGGTAAATATTTTATCACCTCTTTCATGATCATTTCTTCTTCCACTTCCCCAATCTTTGTCTTTTCCATTATATGATAATATCTATAGTATTATATATATACTTTGATGTTATTATGAATATGTTACTACCATATTAATTATTCTATCAATCCTTTGAATGAAATGTCACCATAGGTGCGTACATACAGAATAACGACTCCACGTCGTGGTGTAATTATTATTTAATACATTATAATTTGGATGAGTATAATAATGTTGTTTAATTGATGTAAATAATAAATATAACATTATAATGAATCTTTTATAAATGATTTATCGTCAAATTATCTGTTAATTTAATATCAAAATAATGATATTGTCGCTCGTGCGTACGTACAGATTATCACCTCCACGAACGCGATGAGATTCATTCCCCATAGTATCAATTCAAAAATAATTTTCATTTGATGATTAAAAATAATGTTTAAAGATAGAATATCATCCGGAACATGAATAAGATACTTCATATTCACAACAATCATTACTTACGTAACAAATATTATAAAGGAAAATGAATCACTTAACACCTAAAACGATGATACTACTAAGATATTATTAACAAATCAATGTTAAAAGATCATATATGATATCATATTAATGTATATGATTCTTGAATAATTTAATAACAATATTTTCACCATTATACAGGAGGTTAACCTACCCTAGTCCAAGGAATATTTCATTGTAAGGGTCAGTTTCACAATATCTTTATTATCCGAGGTTGTTTATACATAATTATATACTAGGACCTCTTTTTCATCCGCATACATGTTTCATAAAAATGTATTTAAAAACATTCATAATATTTTTTAGTCTAGGTGATAATTTATTTTACACGCTTGTTTGTCTTTTGTAAGATGTTCATAAAGGGATATTATTTTCATTTTCTAAATAAGGTCTTTTATAACCTTCCCGACAAAGTTATGGTAAGGATGACTTTTTTTTTAACTTATAGGGCGGGTACAGATATTTTCCGCCGTTAAGAACTCATAAAATCATCCCTTATAATCTACTAAGAATATTTAAAAAATAAATTTTTTCTTTTATTGTTATATTAATTTTAAATGTTTTCAAAACAGGAATATATATTCCTCTAAAATAGTTTTTATTTCATCTATGTCAACATCCTTTGATGGATTTTTAAGCTAATTTGAAGTTGATTTATTATGATAGAAAACATCCATATTGTATTGAAGGTTTTGTGATATGTTTGATAATAGTTTTTTATTTTTACACCATTCATGTTATTTGGATAAAGTATTTACATTTCCTATTCTAGTTTTAATACGAATGTTTATGTTATGTTTAAACCTTTTCATATGAGGAATTCACTGGACATATTATGTGATAGGTAGAGCCTTCTATAGCTCCTTGACACATCGACAGGTCTCATGAGACATACTAGTTTCTTGGCCCAAGTCCTTAACAAAATTTTATTTGTAGTCTTGTCACATTGCCTTGACTATGTGGTTATGAAGTCTGGCATTATGCATTCCATCATTATGTAAGTGGTCATTGATATTGCATGTGATTATTCAAATAGTAGAATATCCATGAGAATAAGTAAATGTAATTTTTTGATTTTATCATTTCCATATTATGCTGAGGACAATGTTTAAAAGGCTTTTGTTTTAGTTTTATACATTTCCTTAAATGTTTATGCTTATTTATCAATGTTTCTCCTGTATTTTTTTCCTTACTGATCATCTGATCTCACCCATTTCTATGTTTTATTTTTCTGAGGATGCATAGAAGTATATTATGACTAACCTATAGGGATAGTATATGGGATCTCAGTGTTTTCTATAGAAAAAATGTTATTGTAGCTTTCCATTTTATAATGTAATTTAAAACTTATTAATGTATATAGTACATCCAAGGCTTCTAAACTAATCTGTATTTCGAGACTTGATCTTTTGTGATCATGACTATGTTATCTAATAATGCACCGAATCTGGGTAACTGGGGTAGGGAATTACAATTGGTATCATAGGAATTTTTTTACAAACCTTGGAAACTAGATTTAGAAGAACTCTGATTAGAGCACATAGCACTAAGACAGACTTTAAGGATTAGTATAGAAGAACATTTGAGAATTTTGGTATTGTATAGATTTTTATGATTTTTCCAAGAAATACATCCCTGTCTGGATATGACTAGGTAGAGGCAGCTCTGGCATAGATGTACCGAGGGGTTAAACCTGAAAACACTGCTCTGAGTAAGAATATTGGGGGATATGCTAAGGATAATTATCATTTTCATTAAAAACCATTATGAAGGGTTTATGAGTATATACTTCCTCAATGAAAACATTTTTATGATTATGGATTATATCCATAAACTGTTCAATTTATGTTAAGTGTTTTACATGTTTGGATTTATGTATTGTGATTCATAAACTAATAAGGTTTACTCCATTGTTTAGAAATGGTGCCTAGTGGAAAGAATGGAACTATATCAATGCATGAACTCAATGTAGGTATTTCCCTCCTTCTTAAGATAATTATTATGGATCTGGTGATACAACTGGTGTTGATTAGATAATCACCATAATAGGACAACTCAGACAGGTCAAGAATAATAACCTTACCCATATGGAGCACACTGATCCACAATGAGGAGGATCAATGTTAGACTGCTTCATGAGGAAACAACCACCAACATTCAATGGGGGTAAGAATCCATTAGTATCTGAGCAATGGATAAATTCCTTAGAAAAAATATTCCACGCCTTCGAGAGTAGCGAATGGGAAAAAGTTTCCATGGCAGTTATTTGACTCACTGGAGATGCGGATTAATGTTGGTCATTGATTCAAAACACAAATAAAGATGATAAAGTATAAAATATGAAATGGATGAAGTTTAAAGAGATTTTCTTAGAAAAATACTTTCCTCATGATCATCAAGCTAATATTGAAATGACATTTTTGAGTCTGAGGAAAAAGGGTGATGAAAATGTCACAAAGTATGAAGCTAACATTAAAAGGATAGCGAGGCATGGACCAGATTATATATATAATCCAGAAAGTATGATTGATCGTTTCTTTGATGGTTTAAAACCATTTCTCTGTTGAAAATTTGTCTCACAATCTTTCTCATCATAAGAAGATATTGAATCATGTGCTATAACGCTAGAAAAAGAATTCTATAAGTCTTACGACTTTAAAAAAAAGAAAAAGAAGAAGAGATATGCTGAACATTCTAGAAATGGAAATAAGGGGATGAAAGGAAAAGTTGAATATCCATCCTGTAGTAAATGTGGGAAGAATCACCCTGGTACTTTTTTGAATGGAATGTGAGTCTATTACAAGTGTGGTGAAAAGGCCATGATGCCCGTGATTGCAAGTTGAATAAAGAGATCGTCGATGTTGAATGCTAAAATTTTAGAGAAAGGGGGAATTATGTGAATGAATGTCCTAATCGTCAGGTAAATATACCTCAGAAAAGGCCAAGGGATCAAGGCCAAGATTATGATTTCACTACTACTGAGGTGGAAGCACCGAAAGACATGATGGCAGGTAATTTAATAGTTTCTTCATGTTTAGAAAATTCATTATTTGATTTTGGATGATCACATTGTTTCATATCATTCAAGTATTATAATAAAATTAGAGATTTCGAATTTGATTTAACAAGGGAGTTGTTAGTCATAACTCTTAAGGGAAGTATCATCGCAAAAATGTTTTGTGAATCAGTTCCCATTAGACCATATAAATGTTCTTTATCTGCTGATCTCATCATCATATCAATGATTGAATTTGATATAATCCTCTGTATGGATAGTATTTAAGACCATTATGTGAAAATTTATTATAAGAAGAAGGAGGTTACAATTTTTGATGACGATGATAATGAACACTGTATCTTTAGAGCATAAACGTCACCACCTAATTCTTATCTCGATCCAACCATAGTAGCTCTACTAAGATCAATTATTTAGAAGGATGAGAATGAAATAACTATGGGTGAAGAAAAAAATGTTCAAATAGAAGATGTACCAATTGTGCAAGAATATATTGATGTGATTCTAGAAGATTTATTTATACATATCCCAGAATGAGAAATTGATTTTTCCATTGATTTATTTCCTTGTTCAAGGCCCATATCGGTGACCCCTTATAGAATGGCCACTGTGGAATTAGTGGATCTAAAGAAAAAACTAGAGGAATTGAGTAATAAGGGATTTATTTTCCCTAGTGTTTCCATATTGGAGGCCATGTCCTTTTTGTTAAAATGAATTATGGATCCATGAAGTTGTGCATTTACTTTAGGGAGATCAATGATATAACAATAAATAACATGTATCCCCTATCTTGCATTGATTATTTATTTGACCAAATTCATGGAGCTCAATATTTTTCAAAGATAGACCTTCGATCTGGATACGATCATTTGTGCATGAAGAAGGAAAACATTCTAAAGACATCATTTTAACCCATGTACGAGCATTACGAGTTTAAAGTAATTCCTTATGTATTGACTAATGCACTCTATGTCTTCAAGGATGTAATGAATAGGATTTTCAAGGAATATCTTGATGACTTTGTAGTGTTATTTATTGATTATATCTTGGTGTACTCCAAAATCTACGCAGATCATGAAAATCAATTGCGCATTATCCTGAAGACACTTAGAAGACATGAATTATATGGGAAATTTAGTATGTGTGAATTCTGGATTTAGGAGATTTCTTTTCTTGGAAATATTCTCTCTAAGGATTGAATCTCTATTGATCCTTCTATGGTGAAGGAAATCCAAGAATAGCTATCACCATTGATTATAACCAAGGTATGCCGTTTTATTGGTTTAGTAGGTTATTATCAACGGTTTGTCCATAATTTTTCCCTGTTGGTAACCCATTAACAAAGATCCCACAAAAAGAAGTTAAATTTGATTGGAAAAAATATTGTGATGGATATTTTGAAGAACTGAAGACAATACTAGTAAATGCTTCTATATTGACTCTACCAACGGGGAATGATGGGTTTGATATTTATAGTGATGCTTCTATGAAAGGACATGGTTGTGTCCTTATGCAGAATGATAGGGATATTGACTATGCATCACAAAAGCTAAAAATTCATGTACAAAAATATCCTACTCATGATCTTGAGTTATCAGCTATAATATTTGTTCTTTGATGACTTATAGATACTATCTCTATGGTAAAAAATGTGAGATATATACCAATCATAAGATTTTGAAGTATATTTTGTCACAAAAAGAACTCAACATGAGGCAAAGGAGATTGCTTGAACTGCTCAAGGATTATGATTGCATTATACACTACCACCAGGTAATGGAAAATAAGGTGGATGATGCTTTGAGTAGAAAGGATCATGGAGTTTTGAACAATATGAGAGTTTAAATTGATCCTATATACATGGATCTAATAATGATGGATATGGGAATAACCGTGGAAGGTGAAACATCAATGATTATTCAAATGGTTTCCAAACCATCTTTATTATAAAGGATAATGTGTTCTCAGACCAGTGATGAAGAGTTTTTAAATAGGATATAAGCCATGAATGATGGGATATTGAGTAAATTTGTGTATGAATATGGAATTTTGAAATTTGGGAAGAGACATTGTGTTCCTAATATACCTGACCTAAAAATGGAATTTTTGGATGAATCTCATAGTTCCAATTTCTCTATAAACCTAGGTATCAATAAGATGTATAGAGATTTGAAGAAACATTTTTTATGGGACAACATGAAGAGGGATATTTCTAATTTCATGTCAAGATGTATGGTCTGTCAATAAGTGAAAGCTAGAAGGCAACATCCAGGAGGATTCATGCAACCTCTTCCGATACCGAATTGGAAATAGGATTATATTACGATGGACTTTGTCATTGGACTACCGAAGACTCCTAGAAGGAACTATGCAATATGGGTCATTGTAGATCGTTTTACCAAGTCAACACATTTTCTTGCTATAGGGAAGATTTACCACTTGAACATTTAGAAAAACTATATATTAATAAATTTTTAAGACTCCATGGACTACCCCTATCGATATTTTCTAATCGTGATCCCTATTTTACATCAATATTCTGGAAAGGTCTTTAGAAATCCCTGGAGCCTGAACTTCGTTTCAGCACTTGCAATCACCCACAAACTGATGGAAAATCAGAACAGACTATTCAATCCATATAAGACATGTTGGCATCATTCTCACACGACGTTCAAGGTATGTGGGATCAATATTTACATATAGATTAATTTTACTATAACAATAGCTTAAATTCAAGTATTTAGATGGAACCATATGAAGCGTTATATGGAAAAAGATGTAGCACACCTACCTGTTGGGGTGATTTTGGTAAAAGAAAACTCGTAGGCCTAGAACATATGGAGGAAACAATGGAGAATGTGAAGGTAATCCAAAACCACATTGAAGAATATCAAAGTAGGCAGAATAGCTATGTTGATTACCGAAAGTAGGATTTGGAATTTCATGTAGGAGATAATGTTGTCTTGATGGAATCTCCATGGAATTATGTTATACGTTTCTGTAAGAAGAGAAACATAAGTCACCAGTACATAAGTTCATTTGAAATTCTAGAACTAATTGGGGTTGTAGCTTACAATTTGGCAATGCCACCAAGTCTCTCCAAAGTTCATGATGCGTTCCACATATCACTGTTGAGAAAATACATGCCTGACCCAACACATGTAATCACCTATGAGGAATTATAACTGGAACCCGATCTGTCTTATTGTGAAGACCATTTCAAGATTCTTGATACAAGAGAACAAGTGCTCAGAAACCGGATGACTCATCTGGTAAAAGTTCTATGGAGAAACCATAAGATGGAAGAGGCAATGTGGGAAACCATGGAAGTTATAATAAAGAACCACCTGATTATATTTAAGTAGGAATATTCTATAAATTATGAGGAAGATATTATTTGAAGATGGGAGAATGTAACACCCCATGTTTCCATGGTACGCTTCTCTATGAATAATACATTAGAATGTGTTGAACACAGCTTCTAGTTCTAACACACCACAACAAATAAAACTTGCCATTTTGAATAGTAATACAAACTTTTTGAAATTTTATAAATTTTAACTTTCACAATGGACTTCATTTTTTGATTCAGAATATCGAAATTATCTTTGGGTGACTTTTTGGTCTTTTTCTGAAAACATTCAATTTTTGATAAATAGTAAAAAACCCAGAGTTATAGTTTAAAACCAAATTTTTATTTAAATAATTATTTATTTTATTTAAATTTATTTCAGGTAAAAATAGATACATAATACCTATATATGTTCAATGAAATTCTTTGTAGTCAATTTATAATAATTTTAGGTATTTGAAAATTTTATTGAACTTTTCACCATCAATTACCCACTTCCTAGGAGAATTTGCAAATTCACATAGAACATTATTTTACTACTTCTGTGAGTTTAATTTCAAAATTCCTAGAGACACAGTTGATATAAGTATGTAAAATATGGTTTAATTAGATGACAATGATTTTTAGTGAATAGTAACTTTTTACTTTTATTTACCATGGTTAAACGTATATATGGTAATTAACGGTAAAAATGATATTATTATTACCCTAAAACATGTCCTAATTATATTGGATAAGTGTAATTCGACCAAAAACAACCTTAGGAATAAAATATGATCCTTTAGGTCCACGTGGATTAGATTAGGACACTTATTATTATTTTAATTAAAGAAGAGTTGAAAGTTTTAAAATAAAATTTTAATAACTAAAAAAAATTTAAGATAGGGTTAAACATAAGATAAATTCGTCTATAAATAATCATTAAAAATATAAAAATATTTCATACATAATGTTATTTAATATATAATTTTTATACATTAAATAATTTAATTTATGTATAACACAATGATTATGTAGTAATTACCTAATTAATGAAATATTAAAAATATTAATATTATAAATATCCAAATAAATGTAATTTGAGAATTTTTATGAATTCCAATAATTTTTTAGGTTATGATGACATGTTAGGGTTTATTAGAGGAATTGTTTTGAAGTAAAAATGTTGTTATGAATTAAGTAAAAACAAAATACCAAATATTTTCAAAATTGACATAAAAGAGTTTTCAAAAAAATATATTATATTATAAATTGATATTCTATTCCTAAAAATATAATATTTGGAAAAAAGACTTATATAATTATATTTTTATCATTAATGAACCACGTGGGGTTCACTTGAATTTATATTGTATGTTTATTAACCATATAACTTAAAAATACAATGAGACATGGTAAATGTCAAACTATTTGACTAAGAGTTAAATCTAAAATATAAAGTTAATATAATGACCCAAACAAATATAAAACCTATTGGATGTGTGGTTTTAGAAACATCCATAGCTTATACTATAAATAATTTATTTTGGAGCCATTATAAATTAAAAATGAGTTTATTATAAAACAATATTTCTGGCTTTTCCTAAGCTGCCCCTCAACCCTCTTATAAAAGGGCACTCAGTCTTCCCTCAAATTCATACATACAAAGCCAGTTGGCTCAGAAAAAGCCTACCCAAATACCCTATAAACTATCCTACCTTCATCTTAGAGGCCTTACTTTAGTCATAAATCCATATTAAAGATCCCTTTTGATCAAATCAAAACGAAGAACCCGAAGAAGAGGTAAATATTTCATCACCTCTTTCTAATTCCTTTCTTCTTCCACTTTCTCTTTCATTGTTGATTCCATTCTAAAATAATAACTCAAGTATCCTCTATATACTATGATGTTATTATGAATATTTTACAACCATATCCATTATTCAATCCATCCTTTTTATCACATGTCACCATAAGTGTGTACGTACAGATTACAGTCTCCACGTCGTGGTGTAATTGTTATTCAATACATTATTATTTCGATGGGTGTGATAATGATGTTTAATTGATTTAAATAATAAATATAACATGATAATGATTCTTTATATATGATATACCATCCGATTATATGATATTTTAATATCAAAAGAATGATATTGTCGCTCGTGCGTACGTACGGATTACCATCTCCACGAACACGATAAGATTCATTCTCCATCGTATCCATTCAAGAATAATTTTCATTTGATGATTAAAAATAATGTTTAAAGACTTAATATAATTCTTAATATAAATAATATATGTCATATTTATAAAAAACATTACCTATGTAACAAATAATATAAAGGAAAATGAATCAGTTAACACCCAAAATGATGATACTACGAAGATATTATTAACAAAGCAATGTTAAAAGATCATATATGATATCATATTAATGTATATGATCCATGAATAATTTAATAATAATTATTTCACCATTATACATGAGGTAAACCTACCCTCGACCAAGGAAAATTACAAGGTAAGGGTTAACCTCACAATCTCTTTATTATCTTGAGGTTTTTTATAAGTATTTTTTTAAAGGTTGAAGCCAAAGCCTCAATTTATTATTTAAAGCATTGACCTTTTTAGGGTTTGTATAGGAGACCCATTACATTTCCCAAAGTCTTAAGGGCAAGTGGCATGAATACAAGGCTTGAAAGCCCATTTTTTTGGCCCAAAGGACCCCTCTATGAATAGTACTATTACAGTACCTGCAACACTACAGTTCCTACTACAGTACCGCCACCGCTACAATATCCTGCAATAGTGCCTCCACTGCTACCGTGCCGCTACTTCTACAGTACTTCTAGAGTATCCAACTACAGTAACCCAGAAATTCTACCCTGCCCGGATTTGATCCAGGGTCTTTTGGAGGCCAAGAAAGAGCTTCTACCACTTGGGTACAAGCTCGTTGAAAAAAAACCTGTGTACGGTAACACTGGCCTCCCACTGGGCCCCCGCTATTCCCAGAGCATGCCGCACATTCCCCGACTAGGAAAATGGATTTGAATCGCATTGTGCATAATATGTACAGTGTCCGAGTCTAGCAGGACTTGAGCCTGGGCCAGTTCACTTGGAGAGCGAGGGGTACAACCAGTAGGTACCACTCGGCTAACACCCCATGGGCTGTTTATAAGTAATTATCTACAGGGACCTCTTTATCATCTACATCCATGTTTCCTAAAAATTTATTTAAAAACATTCTCACTATTTTATGGATTATTGGTTAACGTCATTTATACCCTTGTTTTACTTTTATAAGATGTTTATAAAGTAATATTTTCATTGTTTTCCAAATAAGGTCCGTTATAACCTTTTCCAAAAAGATAAGGTAAGGATGTCTTTTTTTAACTTATACGACCAGTGTGGAAATTTTCCACCATTATGATATCATCAAAGCTTCCCTTACAAGATTACAATAATTTTTCCAAAATAAATATTTTATTTTATAATTATACAAATCTTAAATTATTTCAAAATAG
The DNA here is from genome assembly GCA_963277665.1 of Viscum album. Taxonomy (NCBI): domain Eukaryota; kingdom Viridiplantae; phylum Streptophyta; class Magnoliopsida; order Santalales; family Viscaceae; genus Viscum; species Viscum album. The sequence goes on along the minus strand of OY728146.1, from coordinate 1,107,807,741 downwards.
AAAGATATAATCCCCAAAAAAGGTTTTTATTTCATCTATGTCAATATCTTTAGATGGATTTTTAATCTTATTTGAAGTTGATTTATTAAGGTACAAAACATACATATTGTATTGAAGGTTTTTTGATATGTTTGACTATAGATGTGTTATTTTTACACCAACCCTGGTTTATGGAAAATGTAATTAAATATCATATTCTTGTTTTAATACAAATGTTTATGTTATGTTTAAACCTTTTCATATGAGGAATGGATTGGACTTAGTATGTGACGGGTGGAGCCCGCTATAGCCCCCTGATGCATCGGTATGTCTCATGAGACAAAATATTGTCTTGGAAAAAGGCCTAAGAAAATATTATTTGTAGTCTTCGAACAAGGCCTTGACTATGTGGTTATGAAGTCTGGCATTATGCATTTCATCATTATGAAAGTGGCTATTGATATTTCATGTAATTATTCGACTAGCAGAATATCCATGTGAATAATTAAATTGAATTATTTCATTTTATCATTTTCATATTATGCTGAAGTTCATGTTTAAAAATATTTTGTTTTATTTTTATACATTTCCTTAAATTTTTATGCTTATTTATGAAATTTTTCGTTGTATTTTTATCCTTTCTGAGCATCTACGCTCACCCCTTTCTATGTTTTATTTTCCCCATGATGCGAATAAGTATATTATGAATGACCTGCAGGGATATTATATAGGATCTCAATGTTGTCTATGGAAACAATGTTATTGTATTTTTTCATTTTGTAATGTAATGTAAAATGTATGAATTCATCTAGTACTTCCAATGATACTAAACTAATTGGTCTTTCGAGACTTGATCTTTTTTTATCATGACAATGTTATGTAATAACGCACCGACTCCGGGTAACTGGCATAGGGGCGTTGCATATCTAATCATACTTTATCTAAATCTATTTACAATGTTATTTATAAACTTCTTCTAGTACCCATTGAAACGCCTTGACCCAAGTGATCCAGAGTTGGTGCGTTATTACATAACATTGGCATGATACATGGAATCATGTCTTCAAATACTGATCAGTTTAGCATTATTTGAAAATAGATTACATATATTCACATTACAATACAATTTCACACATAAAACACAGCTTAGATAGTTCCTTGTGAATAACATTATTTCATTTAGCATAACCTTCCATATCAATCATAATAAACTTCTTATAATCCTAGGAAAATAAAACATAAGAAAGGGGTGATCTCAGATGCTCAGTAAGGGTAAATTATTTAGAGAAATCTAGAAACATAGCTGGAAAGATGTGTAATAAAAACAAAAGTGTTTTTAAACATAACCATGAACATAATATGGAAATAATAAATAAAACATCCTCATATAAATATGCACATTGATATTCTACTAGTTGAATAATCACATGTAATAAATAATTTCATATTGAGGGAATGCCTAACATTGGACATTATTAACACATTGTCAAGTCCTTGTTCCAAGACTACATATAAATTTTTTCCAAGGACTTTTTCAAAGACACTAGTTTGTCTCATGAGACCTATCGACGCATCGATAAGATATAACATGCTCCACCTATCACTTACTATGTCAACTGAATTCCTCATATGAAAATTTTGAAACATAACATAAACATTCGTATTAAAACTAGAATATGAAATATCAATACATTAACCACAAACCATGAATGGTATAAAAATAGAACATTCAAAGTCAAACATATCCTAAATCATTCAATATAATATGGAATATTTTATTATAATAAATCAACACAATCACTAATAATATCCAGTAAAGGATACTAACATAGTTCAAAATGATATGTATAACATTTTAAGAGAAATATCGCTTTAGTGAAATCATTTAAAAGTACAAGGTTTATAAAGGAATTAATTTAAAAGAGATTTTTGAATCAAAGATATCCATAACTATTATAAACTTTTGAAAAGAATTATCACTTTAAAACATTTATTCCCATATAAATAAATCCTTAAAATCTTTTTAAAATCATGGACATTAATTTAATGGATTCAGAAAGATAAATAGTTAAAAAATTAAAATGATGATCTAGATAAATAGAACCACCCACAAAACCAACAAATATTAATTTTTAAAAACTTTTGTATGAAATATGGGTATCAATGATAAATATGTCCCAGTAAGTACTTACACATAAATAATCTCAGATAATAATGAGATTGAGGAAATTACCCTTACCTTGCAATTTCCTTTGGTTAAGGGGACATTTCACCACTTGTATAATGACCATAGTATGTTATTAAGTTATATTAGAACCATATTCATATTTATTATATCATACTGACTCATTTATGACTTTATATTACCCATTTAATAATGATTTCCATGTTAAATTAACATTTTTGTTAATAATCGTTCTTTTTATCGTAGATGTTTTAACTTGTTATTCTTGATCATATCATTTAGATCATGATTTAATACTTTAAAAATATTACAAATGATTTATATATGATATATATTCAGAACATAAATATGTATAATAGATAGATATATGAACTTGAAGGGACCGTTTAGGGAGATGGTAGGTCGTACGTATGCGTAAATGTTGTTTCCTTTTTCATATCTTATTGAACGGATGTAAGTTAATATGATTTCAGTAAGTACATAAATATATACATATATATCTTAAGTATAATTATTATTTAATATATTACATACTTATTAATAATATATATTTTCATAATCATCGTTGAATGGTGAATGTGGGAATGAATCTTATCACGTTGTGGAGAATGTAATCTGTACGTACGCACAAGCGACAATATCATTATATTGACCGTTAAATAATATGTAATTTGAAGTTACATCATATCCAAAAAATCATTAAAATGATATATTTATTATTTACCTTAGTTATACTCATTATTATACCCATCCTTATAATTAAGTGATTGAATAAAAAACTACACCACGACGTGGAGACGGTAAGCCCTAAGTACGCGCGTATGGTGACATTCTCATTTTTAGGATGTATAGAATAACAAATATGGTTTTACCATATTTATAGTAACATCATATCATATTTTACGTACATGATTTATTATGTTGGTATGGAAAAAGCAAAGAAATATGAAGTGGAAGGAGAAAAGAACTTGAAATAGGTGGGGAAATTATTACAACTTCTTCAGGTGTTTCCTTTTGAGTTGATCAAAATGGCACCATAGGTTGGCTTTCTAATCAAAATAAGGCATCTACATTGATGTGAGTAAAATTTTGAGTATATTTCGGTAGGTTTTGGCTGATTTGAATTGCTTTGGAGGTGTGATTTTGAGTGAAGGGGAAGTGCCCTTTTATAAGGTAGGTAAGGGGCACCATAGGAAATGATTGAAGTATTATTTAATAATAAAATAATTTCCTATTTCGAATGGCTCCAAAATGATTTATTTCTAGGATAAGGTGGGGAAGGTTCTAAAACCTATCAAACAACAGGTTTTACATAGTTTTGGATCACCATATTAACCATATCTTTTAAATTTAACTCATAGTTATATAGTTTATCTTTCCCATGTATTATTTTATTATTATAATAATTGGTTAACAAAATTACTATAAAATATCAATAGAACCTCAAGTGGTTCATTATTTATATAAATATAATTATATAAATTCTTTTTCAGAACCTTATATTTTTAGGACTATTACATAATTTAATAATATAATATTTTTTTTAGAAACTCATTTATGTCAATTTTGTCACTATTTAGTATATGGTTTTTTTGAAAGTCAACACAACTTGATTACATCAATTTTTTTTGAATCAATCCTAAAATGTAATATTAACATTGAAAATTCGTATATATCATCAAAACATTCAAATTATATTTATTTTAATATTTACTATATCATTTATTTCATTCTATTATTAATAATGAAAATACACCATCATTATTGTGTTATAAAAAAATGTATTTTTTTCTAAAAATTATAAATAAAATATCTACAAGTATGAAATATTTTTATCATTATAATTAGTATTTATAGTAGAAATAATAACATATATATCCCAATTTAAATATTGTTTTACTAAAAGATAAATGATTATGTTATTTCTGTCATTACTTTAAATTAATTTTTATAAAGTGTCCTTATCAGTCTCAAGTTGCTACATGGAGTCCCAAAATCGACACAAGGATTGTCATGGTCATAAATGTATCAACAAATAGGAATATGATACCTTTTATGGCAATTTAGTATTATTAAAATATTATTTTTACCCTTATTTACGGGATATACCTTTTAACCATGGTAATAAAATATTTTCCGAAGTAATTATTCATAATGTCTAAAAATAAAAGTTATCTATTTGCTCAATTTTTACCTCCTAATTCCAAATATTGAATCCATTTTTTCAAATTTAAAACATTGAAGTGGCATAAATTAATTTAAAATTAAATCCCTTTGTCAAAAAAATTTGTTTTCAAGAAATAATAACTATCAAAAGATTGACACTTGTTTATGGCCAGTTTAAATGTAATATTACATATAATGTCTTAAATTATAATAAATTATAAAAATAAAATCTAATTATTCTTTCAAACCACTCAAATTTATAATTTACCGCTATAAAATAGTTCTATTAAAAAATTTGTTTTTAATTAAAATTTAGTAATTTTTCACTATTTATCAAAATATGAATGTTATCTGAAAAGTTCCAAAAATTTATCCAAATTTTTTTTTATGTCCCTATTATAAATTAAAATTTAATTTCACTAAATTGAATATTTAAAAGTGTCAATTGTTGGATTTGAAATGGGTTCACTATTAAAAGGTGGAAAACTGTATTTTATTGAAAAATACCTCTGTTATCTTAAATATTGAATTTTTCTTATATTATATCTACGAAACACAAAAGATGAATGGAAAAATTATATAGAACATATACGATTTAAAATGTGGTTAAAACTATTCATATACATATTTTTAATGGCTATTTTGTTAAGTCATGGTGTGCTTGATCTCAGTGTTACGTGTTGCACATTTATTGAAATATTTTACAGAGATAACATACTATGAAATCGTGGGGTGTTACATGTTCATTCAGAGCATAATGGTTTATGGAATTTTTGAAATGTGTTTAGTATTTAAATTAGTTAAATAGTTTATTTTTGAGGAGATATGGTGGTGTGAAATTTGTTTATTTAAAATATATTTATGATGAATAATTATAAATAAGTTATATAACCTTCTGATTAAAAAAATAATGTTCATTTTTTAACATATAAATCAACAATGTTTTTACCTTCCACTATTATCATTATTTAAAATCTATATTATTTTATATGTGTTCATGTTTTTTGAAATTAAAAATCCCCATTCACTTTGTTGTAAATATTTTTTAAAATAGAGTTAAATTGAATTCATATGCTTTTATATAGAAATTCATCTCTTATAGGTGCAGCAAATATTTTTATTAATATTCAATAATTCATGTGTAATTATTATTTCATGTGTATAGGGTGTTGTTTATTATTATGAGTGCTCCTAACAGGGAATATTATGATGGGTGGTCCCTATATAGATCTCTAATTAATTGAATTAAGTGACATAGTAAACATATGATTGGTTTATCATATAAGATTATTGGTATTTACCGTGTAGATTATACAAATTGTAATATTCACTATATAAGTGATATGAAAACGATGTTAGAACATACCAATAATATTTAAATATATTTTTTATGGGTTTAATGGAAATCATTAGAATCTCTATGTTATGATTATTTGGTTTTTCTTAAAAGTGATGTTTATAATACTTTTTATTATTGAAATATATAATTATCTTAAAAATTATTCATGAATTTTATAATGAATGAAAAAAACCATTATCATATTTATTTTAACAAAAACCATTATTATGAAAATTTTTATTAAAGTATTTTGGTTTTGAAGATTCTATTATTGGCAATAAAATGGTTATTTCAATGTAAATGTTTATTTTTAAAAACACAAAATGTTATGATTATTCAAGGATTAAGAGGTTTCTTTCATTCAATTTTTATGTCCTTTATAACTGTTTTTTTCTACAATCTCATGTTTAAAAAACAATGCATTTTATTGATGAGTATTTATAAGAATGAGGTAAAGATTAAAATTCTTTGGATATTTCATCAAAACAGAAGTTTATATATTTTATGATATTCTTATTATAGAAATATTGGATATTAATTGATAGTGTTAAATTTTGGATGTAATATTTTCTTAAAATAGTGATGAACTATTTCTATTATACATTATGTGAATAATATATTTCCATATTAAATTATTATATTCCTTGTATAATGATTTAATTTTATGAAATATTTATATACCATTACCTATAAATACCCAATCCTCCCATTTTAGAGTTATTACCCATATTTGAATCTTGGACACAGCTACATCTGCATTACTATATCTATATATGAATGTATTTTGGTGGAACAGATCATTCCCCTATATATGATAAAATTATATGTTTTCATATACATGAGATTAACATAAGGGTAATCACAATTAGTTTCTTATCCTAATATCTAAAATTAATAAATCATCATATCATTCCAACTAAGGTTATCTAAGTATACCATACATTAAATTGTATCATTTTAGATTAATATTAAATATAATTCTCAATGATATATTCATTAGGATAGTTTTGTTATAGTTTATTTGAATAATAAAACATAATAATCTAATTTATTGTATTATCCTCAATGTGTTTAGACATTTCTTCCTACATAGTAAAAATCATAGTAATACCCTTTATAAAAATAATCTTCATAACATAGGGATAGATGACATATGAATGGGTGATATTAGATACATTGTACGAATAAAAAACGGGAGATACAATACAATGATCATCAGTGAACATAATATATGCATGCGGGTACGATAGAATGATATTGACATTGGAAAATCATAGCAAAAAATTTGGTGATACATGTTAGGAATAATTTAAAACATCACTGGAAGATCATATGGAATAAATAAAAAAAATCAAAAATCACGATCCATGAAAATATATATTTATAAAAATTACATGTCATAAGGTATTGTAATAAATTTATGAATAATAATAAAAATATAAATACTCTATCAAGTATATATGAAAATATAGTCATCCAATTTTTATTTTAGGATATGCAGTCATGTACCCTCTTTGATCATGATATAACCTTATCTGTACCCTATTTCGGTATTGGGATAACATTATATAAACCCAAATTATATCATGTGATAAATTAATGTGTACCCATTGAGCTCATAATGATTATACACTTACCAATTCATTTGATGGATATATTAAAACCACCATATACATAATCATAACCCATTCATATATAATCAATAAGAACATGAATATTTTTTCATTTCATTGTATCTTTCACATATGAGATAAAATGGGGTTTATCAATATTTAGTAATTAAAAAGACAAACCACATAGATAAATAAAAAATACAATATAATTGGGTCATATACCTAGGGAATCGATATTTACATCAATGTTTCTTGATAAACATTAATATATTTTTAAATTATCACTGGAATGTTACATTGGTAAAATATAATTTTAAATTATCAAACAAATAATTAAAATTTAAAAAAATCATTAAAATTATCCAAGAAAATATTTAAAGTAGTAATAATGTAAATGAATAGTAATGATAGCTATAATTTTATATTAGTAAGGAAAATTTTGAAAAAATTATTCTGTTCACACTATAAATATTCATTACAAAATTAGGAAAATATAAAGATAATAACATTAAACCCATTTTTTAAATATAATAATGATTATAAATTAATTTAATAAATAATTGTATAATATAACTAATATTCATGAACTTTTTTATGAACATATTGACAAGCAAGAAAATACACCATATCAAATTGGAAAAATATGTTACCTTTACTTAAAAACATTCTTTCAATATTTTGGATACTTAGATAGGGGAAGATGAAATGAAAATAATAGATTCTATAAATAAAACAATGAGAAAGAAAAGTAATATAAATTTTGAGGGATCTATCAAATAATCTCATCCTGATAAATGGAATCACAAATACTCTAGGTATATATTGATATTTCAATATAAAATTCTTACTAAAATAGTATCATATCAATAACAACCCAAATGAAAATAATCACATATAATGAATCATTTAATGAGATTCATGAAAAAAAAATAAATAGGGTAATTCATCCACCACATGATGGAAACATGTAGTGAATATGACATTTTTGTATCAAAAACAAATCTGAGATTATAAATAATTTCATTTAACATACTTCTAAATTTTTAATCTGACTTGATAATGAATGAAAAATAAACATGTAAATTTAAAATGTATTTAATATTTAATAAATTATATGGTTTTTAACATATTAGTATCCTATAATTTTCCAAATGGACATCTAAATATAAACAATTCGGAAATAAAAGGATGTTGTTAATGAAAACCCGTACCTGGGTCCAAATTATATTATTATCCCACTAACCTCCTATAAAATAAATTTAAATTTATTATAAAAATATAATATAATAACACTCTTACTTATCATAATATATATTAATTTATTAAACTATCTTATTAATCATTCACTAACAATAATAATTCATAATTTTTATTCTGGCTGTTAAAAAAACAATTTTTGTCTGTCTTTTTCTATGACAGTTACAAATTTTCAAAATTATGAAGGTAAAATTATATAAGAATCAATATTTATGGTATTAAAATTATATATATTATTTATAAACAAATTTCTAACTGTATAATATATATATATATGAATTAAATGGTTCATGAAGATGTAAGTAATATGTACCTGTCAACACTATTTTCATTTTACATTGTAAATAAAACATGAATTATTAGTAATATATTATCATTAAATCATATATATTATATGATAAATATAATATATACTTATTAAATATATCCCCATCTCCTTACATCAATATTGTAAATGAAAATTAATTCAGAACACTTCATATTTTTGGTAGTCTACACGGTCTGATGATCAATTTCATTATTTTTAAATTGATTGGAATGAATTAATATAAATAAAATTTTATAATTAGGGAATAATATTTTTCAAGTAAATATATTATAAAATATTAAATCCTTCATATAAAAAATCAGGATTGGAGGTTATGGAAATTTAATTATATCACAATGTGGAGGCGGTAGTCCATGGGTATGGACGAGTCATACTTTCATTTCTAATTATATTAGAAGGATTTTTATAATTAATATACCATGATAATAAAAACATAAAATCATATTTATGATACCATATTTCTTATTATTGGATGGATAAAATATAATCGGTTGATGTAGAAGAATAAATGAACTTTGAAAAAGTCATGTGAGAATAAATCCTATTCTTTGAGTAAACACATTTAGTGTACACCATATGGACTCAAAGGAGGGTCATATAGAAAGTGTGAAAGCTCAATAACTAATGGAATGAATTTTGAATTGTTTTAAGGTTGTTATTCGTCTTAATAAAGGGATCAATTTTTCTGAATATGGGATGAGAAGAAGTTACCTTAAATATGATAGGTGATAGATACATAAAGCAAAACCAAAATTATATAAATAATATAATAAAAAATTCGAGATCATGTCATTTAAAATAGAAAAAAAATAAAATTTAAGGTCAGATATGTTCAATATATATTCATCTAATTTAATTTTGGAAACCTTTACTGTAATTTATATATATATATATCATAGATTAACCCAGGGTAAACTCTTTCTAACCCTTAATATGGAACCAAATTTTTTCTTTTTTTATTATTCATTATAAAAAAATGAGAATCCTCACTATCCAATTTATTAATATTGATTCAAAAATTGAAATGTATTTAAAAATTTTCAATATATATATGTTAATGAATTCTTTTTAAAAATAAACTGGTAAACCATAATGAAATCCCATTTTCAACAAAAAAAATAAATGTCTTTTTAAGCATGAAACTAAATTTATTAACATTAAATGTATCTTAAACTACTTAATTAATGAGAAAATATTTTATCGAATATATACTCATTAAATTACATAATAATAATTAATCAATAGTTGTTTATTTATTTTATTATGACAAAAAAAATTTCCTCCAAAAATGTATTTGTTTAAAAATATGTATTTATAACCATCAATGAATTTTATCATTATTCCTAAAAAAAATTAACTAATGGGTCAAGTATTATAAATAAATCCACAATAAAATTCGTAAAAATCACTTTAAAATAGTGATCAAAAAATTATTTCAATTCTAAATTAATATCACATTGAAAATTAAATTTCTTAATTTAATAGGTGTTTTATTCCTGACATGATTTTATTTATATTTAAATGATTATTTTTTATAAACTAATAAATAAATTTTAATTATAGATAACAAAAAATATATGTATATATATATATAATATGGTTAATCGTACTAATACCCATTGTTCTAATTTATAGGTTATAAATTCGACAATATAACATTATTAATTTATAATTGGGTATTTATGTAAATAAATTTCTTTAATACATAAAATTTATTATGAAAGAATACATTTTAAATTTAAATGTGATACATGGATCATGAATAATGTTGTCAAAATGCTTCTAGACTGGGGTGTAGTTAGTGTGTGAGTATGATCACATAGTTGGTAGTCACTAACCCCCGACATAAAACTGATTATAAACTATAGCATATTATAAAGAAAATAATAATCTTGGGTAACAACTTATCATCAATTATGTAATATATATTAGAGTTTGGACTAACCCTTTAAATGTGAATGTGAATTTATTTATAGGTACCATCTATACATATATAACTGCTCATAGCCTTATCTCATAATTTATGATTACACTCTTGATCCATCCAACATTGGAATATATATAAATACCTATGACAACTTAAAAAATACTCATATTATATAACACTTTTGGGTAGATGTGTAAAAATAAGTTGAGTTCATATAGATTGGTTCATGTAATAATAATTTTGGCGAGTTAGTCATGGTTATCTTATCATCTATTGTAATAAAAAATAATTCTATATAATATGTTGAATTATTATGGTAAATTCTCAATCCAAAAGTAGATACATTAATCCTGTATAAAATGAACATCTTAGAATGGTAAACATTACCCCATTATGGATATTAATTGTGAATACTCATTTAACAAAATACATATATAAATTGAATGAAAATATTTCTAAAAGCCAAGATATTGATATCTTAAGAATGTGTGGCTAAATATTATATAAAAATTAATTTAATATTATTATTCATAATAACCCTTGAAGTGGAATAATCCATGTTATATTTTAATAAAGAACTGATTCACTTGAAAAACTATATATGAAATTGATAGAAATGAAAACTAAAGAACTTACTCATTGTGTGTAATAAACATAGAACCTGACAGAAAGATGAATCAATGTTTTTATCCATATAATCTATAAAGGGTCATTAATTAAATGAAATATGTTTGTTAAATTAGGTTCTCTCTTACCCATACCATTTCCGATATAACATTCCATGAGTAATAGTGGTTGAATGTGGATTTTTAATGATTGAACTACATAATAGACCCCTTGGGATATCATGAATATTATAAAGCAACCCATTTAAAATAATAACTAACAAAAATATAAATTGGATTATGTATTGGTCTGATCTAATCATGTAACATGGAATCAAGGAATGGGTTCCAGAAAACACCATGAGATTATATTTTAAATCAATTTTAATCCATCAAAATTTAATAATAATAAATATGGATAAAGGATGCATAAATATTAAACATAATGATTTGAGGGTTATACCTTATGTTATTAAATTGGATTAATATTTTAAAATTATAAAATTCCATGTACTAAAATTAATAGTAAATGAAATGTTATCCCACATAGATCCTTTTAAAACATAGACAGATAAATTGATCCATATGATAACTTGATAAAGGATTATGAAAGATAGTGGGGTTCAAGAAAATAGAGAAAACGATCAAAATTATAAGGTACCCCATAATACGGGGATTATTTATAACATGAATGGAATAAATTTCCACTTATTACAACTATTTTTTCACCCATGTCTACTAGGTACGCACTAGGATACCAATGAATACACATTTATTAATACAAAATAACATATAACATGACTATGATCATGGGTTAAATGATACAAGACCACTAGGAATGATAGATTCACAAAACCACACCCATATCCATTTTCTCTAAATATTCCATAATATATTCTAATATTTATCAAACTCCTCAGAGACCTGCAATTTATATGAATTAATCTTATGTGATTATTACATAGGTGGAATTACCAACCAACAGGGTTAGAGTGTTAATAACCTCTTTAATATATTTTTATTCCTTGATAATATTTGAATTACATCATGAATGAACAATTATATCCATTATGTTCGTATCATCATTTATAACACACTTGCCTCATTATGGGGATAAATATGTTATAATTTGACATATACCATTAAAATTATATTACACTATTAAGCTATTATTTTTAGGTTAATGATATTTGTTATGTCATTAATGTATGAGGAAATCACCTATACCATATTACCATTAGAATAAATCATGAGATAGTTCTAAGAAACATTATAGCTTAGTTTGGAATAATATAACTGGTTGATCATGATTTCAAAAAAAGATTTAGTGTAATATTATAATCCACCTATTGATTTTTATCAATTATGTAAAAATATTCAACATAACATGAATAAAACAACCCCAATTTGAAAAAAATGGTGACATATCCTTATTGAATCATAAAATAACAAATGATAATCAAACATAAATTCACTCATATATCCCTATTATCCCGGATATGATATGAATATTCCAAACATTGTATAGTTATGAGACATTTTGAAATTTTCATCACCACATTTCACTCCCATTTGATCATTGATGGTATTTTCCATGATGATTTGGTAATTTATATTCATCATAAGGGTGAATGAAATTACCACCCATAAATGTCATATAGGTCACCCTATGAATACATGACTCATAATTATTTATCTTCCAAAATTATAATATAGATAGACAACTACTTCACAAGACAGATAAGTCGACCATATAAACCAAAATCATATCATATAAAATTTTCATTATCCAATCCGACTACACAATAGAATATAGAAGAAATGTGGTGCACAAAATATTTAATAGACACATTACCCATTTTATTTCATAAACCTTGAGTTATATTTAGTTACCATGTTAGAGATGATAGTATATTAGATGAATTGATGTTTCAAAACCAGTTGGACATAGAGATTTTTGAACTTTTCAACTGCATTATATTATTTGATCATTAATAAATAAGTCATCTTTGTAATATTTTTTAGAATTACATATATCATGTATCATCCCCTCCTGTTACACCATAGATATATTTTTAGGAAAACCACTGTTTTTTTAATTCTTTTAACACTCATAATTGGCGTGGATGAATTTTTATTATGGGAATCTAGTGTTTGACCTTAATATTTTAATTGCTATTGAATCTAGATATAGTTCCATTGAAATCTATTCTCATAACTAGATACAAGTATTATTGATAAACAAAACTCTACATCTTTGTAATCTGATAATATATAGACAAATTAAAATCATTATAATCAGTCATAGATATTTCAATCATCCAAATTGGTACAATCATATACCACGTTAAAAATGAATAATAATGGTTCTTGGTAATAAATATGATTAATATCCCCACCCAGGACCCCCTATCTAATGATAATATTATCATAATCAATAATATTAAAGATCTTTACCTATATCATCCCACCTTTTATAACATAAGTTTTCATTACATTTTACAAAACCGATGATCTTTAAGGATTAGTGTCTTGGAAACCATTAACGTAATACATGATGACATAAAACATTATTATTAAAAACTTTAAAGGATTATTCTTTGTTTATCCTATGTTAATTACAATATCTCATAACATGTGAGCATACATCAAAGGAAAGGGTGAGCAGAAGGCCCAGTAAGAGAAACAAGAGAAACATTTTACATGTGCCCTTGAGATACATCAATAAAGTCTTGATACATAACATTAAGGCATGAGAAAGAGATCATGAGGAATATCCTAATAAAAATAACAAGTTTCATAATGTGAAGATGTGGCTACAACATTTGACATGGAAAATCATTTCCGTATCACCATGGTCCATCCCCAAGGTGTCATTAAAAAATTACCAATTTTATTCACCAAGGTATCGTTAAAATGGTCATCTCTAGAGATTAAGTCTCTACCCAATGCATTGGAGCGATATCAAGGAGCACCATTAATTTGTATTTATTATCATCTGAGCCACAAATATCATTATAAAAAAATTCATAAATACCCATATATCATAAAAAATGGGTTTCATTTCATAATAATAATGTTTTAAAAACTGTTTTAAAGACATGGTCTATATGTCACTTTAATCCAATAGAAAAAGGAATGCAGGTTTCATGTATGTAATTCCACAAATTAAAATAGACCATTTTTATATATATGTGAATACCCCTGTAGAATAATTATCTTTGAGTATTCACGTAATAAAATAAAATAATTTTAGAAAAAGAGAAAGACATTTTGAGGCGAAAATTATACAGCATAACAGCAATGTTACAGGGTTTTAGAAAACATTGAAATGAGAGGGGACATGGGTCACCTACTCATAAATGAACCATAAAACAGTATGGGGACAGAATATAAAGGATTTAAGAACATGGTAATTAAATTTTAAATATATACCATATGAAATGTAGAACTTGAAAGTAAGACAAAAATAAGATTTCTCTTATAAAAATTCGGCAGCCAGAGAGTGTTACTAAAAACATCAAAGAATGAATTGATGAGATAAAATAAAATCTCTAATAATATGAACATAAAAAGGACAGAATGATAGATATAGAATATCATAACCCAACATATGAAATGGAACTTGAATGAAATGACATGAAAATTGAACTTGAAAAATGAGAAGTGTGGAAGAATCACTTACAAAAATTCGACACCCTAACTGCGCCACATAAACATTCATAAAACAAAATGATGAGACTAATAGGGGATATATAATCATATTATCATAAAAAGGGAAATAATAGTAATATAAAATAATATCCCCCAATATAAGAACATAGGGCTTAAATGAAATGACATACAAAATAGTACTTGAAAAGAAAGAGAGAGGTAGGTCATTTACCAAGAAGAGTAACATCAAAATCATGATGTTTGGGACCTTGGGAGGCTTGAGGGAAACATGGG
Organism: Viscum album; assembly: GCA_963277665.1. Taxonomy (NCBI): domain Eukaryota; kingdom Viridiplantae; phylum Streptophyta; class Magnoliopsida; order Santalales; family Viscaceae; genus Viscum; species Viscum album. Next base: position 1,107,792,394 of record OY728146.1, on the reverse strand, counting down.
ATGACACCTTGGGAGATAAGGAGACTAGAACGTAGTTGAAGTGTATTTTGTAATGTAAATGATGAGAGAATGGCTTGGTATTTATAGAGGAAATGAGGGGACAAGGAATTAATGGCCTAGGGACACCTCGTTGGTGGTATTGGCAAAACCATGGGATTTCCCATGGTATTGTCCACATAAGACACATCATACCTTATCTTACTATTCGTATGTATACAAGAATTATTAGATAATTATTACATCCTTAATGATGCCATTAAACACCCGAAACTCTAATCAGAAAATTCACTATTCACCGAAAATTCATCTTTTTCAGAAAACTCCCAAAATATCAGTGTAACCAAATATCGATGCTCTGATTTCACAAATGAACTCAATTTTAAGAAAGTAATATTCTAAATATTTTTAATTTAATTTTTAAATAAAAACAATATTAAATGAAAATTCAACTCTTGTAGAAAATTCCAAAAAATTCAGCTTAACCTAATATCGATGCTCTATATTCAAAAATGAACTCCATTTTATAAAAATATTTTTCAAAATATTTTTAATTTAATTTTAAAATAAAAAACACTATTCACCCAAAAGAACTAATACTTAACCAGTACTTTTGGAACAGTTATTTACCTATTTTATTAAATTACATTACTTAATCAAGGTGCCTAGATTATATTAATACTTTCTTAAGTGAGGTTACATAACCCATTTGATCACATTACTAAACATAAGAATAAAATCACTATTCATAATTTACTATTCATCAAAAATTATGTTGATCTTATTAATCTCTAAATTTTTACTAAGTATAACTGTAGAAGACAATATTTTTAAAATCATTACACATTATTAATTATTTAAGGTTTACATAATTTTTTTTAAAATATCCTTCTAAAATTCATCAATAATAGGCATAGTATATTTATCTGGATATTTGAAAATTCAAAAACATCACCATACGAAGAAATAAAAATTGTTATTTAAATGAAATGAATACACATAGCAATTACGTTCTCATTATATAACCCCTTATAACACCAGCATATGACCTAAGAGGAAGGTGTGATAGGGTGATAGAATCTTTGGGCGTCTCGGCAAACAATGCTCAAGTAGTGATTTCTACCATCTTTAACTTCTCGCAAGTTGATTTCATTCCACCTTCAAATGATGATGTTCATCTTGGGTTTAGTCTAGAGCAAATCCCAATGGTGCTACATCCTTCCTGAGTTTCGTCAGGTGGGCTTCGATCTGCCTGAGACTACTGGATGGGTCCATCAAATTTTCTTTCTATATTAATTAATCAAGATTACTTCTTTTATAGAAAATAATTGTAACATTTAGTTTCCTATGGTCTTATTGAGCAATGTTCATATAATAGTTAAAACCTAACAGTCTCATTTTAATTGTAATCATTTTATTAAATGAAAAAAATAAAATAACCCACAAAAATTAGGGAACAAAATCTACTCAAAATTTCGGGTCATTACAATCTCCCCCCTATAAGAAATTGCATCCTCACAATTTGAAAATTGGTCTTGGAAATTTCCTTGAATGTCCCACATTGTAAAAAGAGTCAGTAAAACTATTACATTAAAAGAAAGAAAGAGAAGTACAAAGGTCACCCATGTTAGCACATACTATGATTCCTTGTAGGGAAACATAGATATGGGAGAGAATATAAAGTGCCATGTTTTGATGGAGAGTGATAGAAAAATTGAATAGGAGAAATTTAACTGCTAGAAAATCACAAACATATGATGCATGTAAACAGACATTGATTACCTAGTAGGAAATGTAAACCAACAAAAAAAATTTAAATTCCTTTTCATAATTTTGAGGAATTCAATTACTACATTGAAAAAAAACATAAGGAAGTATACTTACCATTTAATAAGAGTTTCATCATTTAATAGGTTTCTACGAAAACTAATCTTTTCTCCAAACGACAAGCATTAAAAAAGACTTGGTCACATTAAAATCACAGGAATAATCTTCCAGAGAATAACATAATACACAAAAGGAAAACTATATATTTCCCTTGTATTTAGACATCAACTAAAACAAAAATCGTTACAATGATATCGTATAATCCTCAAAAATGGTTAATCCTTTATAAAAACAATTATTAGTCTCAGGAATTCATCAAATAGTACCCAAAGTTCAAGAAAGACCATTCAATACACAATCATCCTTAAAATTCATCAAAATAATTCAAACAACGATTGAAACCCAAAACTCAGAAGGCTTTAATCACATAGTCTTCCACAATATATCTTAACATTTATCTCCAAATAACATCGACTACTCTTAAAGTCTCATAATAATGTTTAATTAACCTAATCAGATATTGTATATTCTAGGTTAATCTTTTTATAGAAATAACTGAAATCACCATATGTCCACAATAAATACAGCGATTCTTACAAAATAAATTTTTTTCCCATTCCTCCATAAATAAAATCCTAGAGTTTTTTATTTTCCATATGCATATAGTACTCCAAAATAAATAAAATCGTACAAAAAAACCATTATCATTTAATCGCCAAATTATTTTCCTATACAAAGGATATCAATTTGATAAAACACAAGTTTCCAAAATCAACTAATTCAGGATCCATAAAAATAACTAGTACATTTGTCAGTCCGAAGGGCATAATAACAAACTCATAATGCCCATATCCTGATTGGAAGGATGTTTTTGGAAAATAAACATTCTTCACCCTCAATTGATGATATCCAAAATGAAGATTAATCATAGAGAAGAATTGATTACCATGAATTTGGTCAAATAAGTCATCAATTATTGGGAGAGGGTATTTGTTCTTCACTGTGATCCCATTACGTTCTCTATAATCAATGTATAGCTTCCTCGACCCAACATTGTTTTCACAAAGAGAACTGGTGATCATCAAGGAGACACACTTTGTTGGATAAACCCATTCTACAAAATATATTGGAGTTGTTTCTTTAATTCCACTATCACTACATTTTCCATCTTTTAGGGGGTCTTTGACATGAGATGAGATCCAAGTATGAGTTCAATAGAGAACTCTACCTCTCTTTATGGGGGAGGCCCGGGTAACTCCTCAGAAAATACGTCAATTCATTCCTAGATGATGGGGGCATTTTCTGAAAGAATAAATCCTTTGTGAGAAACTTATTTAATTTAAAAATATTTTAACTAAAAGGATTTTGTGTCTTAAAACTTCATGCTTAGAAAATTAAATTTTTCTATAATTCCTTCATAATGATTCATAAAAATCATGAAATTAACCCATCATATCCCCCAGAAGTGTCGTAACCAAGAGTGAAACAAAGTCCATTGTCATGTACCAGTTCTCATTCGATTCTAGCTCAAAGCAGTATTTTAGGGTTTTAACTCTACATATATTTGTGCTATAAAATCCTCTACATGCTCGTATCCAGATAGGGATGTATTTTCTTGATAAACCACTTACTCAATACGCACCAAAATACCAGGAATATTTCCTATATTTAAACTTTTCTATAGGGTCTTCCTAAGGTTTTCATATCCAAATTTCCATAAATAACTAAATAATACTTTGATACCAACTATAGAATCCCTCCTTTTTATAGCACAACTTTTCATTAAATTTTACAAAACCTAGGATATTTAAGGTTTAGTGTCTTGGAAACCAGGAACTTAATACATGATGACATAAAACATTATTCATTAAAACTTGAAAGGATTATTCCTTGTTCATCCTAAGTTCATTATAGCATCTCGTAACCTGGGAGCATACATCAAAGGAAAGGGTGAGCAGAAATCCCAGTAAGGGAAACTAGAGAAACATTTTACATGTGGACTTGAGATACATCAATAAAGTCATGATAAATAAATTTAAGGCATGAGAAATAGATCATGGGGAATATCATAATAAAAATAACATGTTTCATAACATGTAGATGTGGCTACAACATTAAACATAGACAATTATTTCTGTATCACCAAGGTCCATCCCTAAGGTGTCATTAAAATTTTTCCAAGGTTATTCACGAAGGTATTGTTAAAATGGTCATCACTAGAGATTAAGTCTTTAACAATTGCATTGGAGCACTATTAGGGAGAACCCTTAATTTATCTTTATTTTCATGTTATCCATTTATATCATCATCAAAAATTTCATAAATAACCCATATATCATAAAAGAAATGGGTTTCATTTCAAAATCATAACGTTTTAAAAACATATTTAAAGACATGATCTTTATGTCATGTTTAACCCATGGAAAAAAGGAAATCCGGTTTCATGTATGTAAATCCCATAATTAAAATAGAAAATCTTGATATATTTGTGAATACTCCTAAAAAATAAATATATTTTAGTATTAACATAATAAAATAAATGAATTTGAGAAAAAGAGGAAGACATTATCAGATGAAAATTCTGCAACATAACCACTATGTTACAGGGTTTTAGAAAACATTGAAAAGAGAGGGGACATGAGTCACCCACTAATAAATGATCCATAAAACATTAGGGGGAATGAATATATAGGATTTAAGAACATGGTAATGAAATTTGAACGATATACCATATGAAATGAAGAACTTGAAAGGAAGAAAACAATAGGATTTCTCTTATGAAAATTCGGCAGCCTAACGAAGTTACTTAAAACTTCAAAAAAATGAATTGATGGGATCAAATACGGTCTCTCATCATATGAACATAATAAAGAAATTATAATAGATATAGAATATTGTACCTCAAAAAAATAAAATGAACTTGATAGAAATGAAATGAAAATAGAACTTCAAAAATGAGAAGGGTGGAACAATCCCTTTCAAATATTCAGCAGCCTAACGGTGCCACTTAAAAATTCATAAAACGAAATGATGAGAGTAAGAGGGGATATATAATAATGTGATGATAAAAAGGGATTTAATGTGAATATATAATAACATCATCCGACATAATAACATGTGGCTTAAATGAAATGAAATACAAAAGAGTGCATGAAAAAAAACGAGGTAGGATCCCTTACCTTGAATAGTAACATCGAAATCATGATGTTTGGGACATTGGGAGGCTTGAGAGAACCTTGGGAGGACTAATTGGGAGGTAAAAAGATCATAACATCGATGAAGAGGATTTGGGAATGGAAAGGATGAGAGAATGGATGTGTATATATAGGGGAAGTGAGGGGACAAGGCATTAATGGCCATGGGACACCTCATTGGTGGTATTGGCAAAACCATTGGAATTCCCATGGTATTTTCCCTTGGTATGGGCCAATTGGAACACCTCATACCTTATCATACTATTCTTAAGTCTACCAGAATTATTACATAATTATTACATCCTTAATAATGTCATTAAACACCCGAAACGCTAAACTGAAAATTCATTATTCACTGAATATTCAACTTTTTCATAAAAATCCCAAAATTTCACTTTAACCAAATACCGATGCTCTGATTTCAAAAATGAACTCCATTATATGAAAATAATTTTCTCAATATTTTTAATTTAATTTTTAAATAAAAACACTATTCACTGAAAATTCTCCTCTTTCAAAAAATTCCCAAAAATTCACCATAACATAATATTGATGCTCTAAATTCAAAAATGAACTCTATTTTATAAAAAAATTCTAAATATTTTTAATTTAATTTTAAAATAAAAAAAACTACACACTCAAAAAAACTAATACTTAACCACTACATTGTGTAATAGTTATATACCAATTTTATTGAATAACATTACTTGATCAAGGTCCCTAGATTATCTTAATACTTTCTGAACTGAGGTTACTTAATCCATTTGATTGCATTACTAATCATAAGCAGAGAATCACAATTCATAATTTAATATTCATCAAAAATTATGTTTATCTTATTAGACTCTAAATTTCTTACTGAACATAATTGTGGAAGACTATTTTTTTAAAATCATTACAAATTATTAATTAGTTAAGGTTTACAAAAATATTTTTAAAAATATCCTTCTAAAATTCATCAATAATATTCATACTATATTTATCTGAACATTTGAAAATTCATTATCTTCACCATAAGAAGAATTGAATTTTTTTTATTTAAATGAAAGGAATACACAAGGATGTTATAGTCTTGTTACATAACCCCTTATAACACCAGAATAGGACCTAAGAGTAAGGTGTGCAAGGGTGATATAATGTTGGGACATCTCACTAAACATTGCCTGAGTAGTCATTTCAATCAGCCTGAAATCCTCACGAAGACGATTTCGTTCCAGCTTCACATGATGATGTTAGGCTTAGGATTGGTCCAGAGCAAAGCCCAAAGGTGCTACCTCCTTCCCGAGTTCCGTCAGATGGGATTCTATCGGCCTGAGACTACTGGATGGGGCCATCAAATCTTTTTTCTATATTAATTAATCAAGATAACTTGTATTTATAGATAACAATTGTAACATTTAGTTTCCAATGGTCTTATTGACCAACAGTCATATAATAGTCAAAACCCAATGGTCTCATTTTAATTATACTCTTTTTATTAAATGAAAAAATAAAATTACCCACAAAAAGTAGGGAAAAAAATCAACTCAAAATTTCGGGTCATTACATTACCTATTCTAACAGAGTTTATATTGGGTAAATATAGAAAAAATTTATCTAAAGATTATTCTCAACAAATTATTGGTTGATATAATCAGTTAGAGACATCATCCTCTCTTCTTCCTTAGCTTTCATAAAATTGTAAAGTTGAATCATTTTTTCGAAGAACTTCTATAAAAAAATTTCAAATATAATGTGTGAACAAGACTTGAAAATCAATGGTATAGATACATTACACTGATATATATTTATATATATTTAAATTCGACAGAGAAAATATATATATATATATATATTAATTTTTGTTCATAATTTAACCCAAAAAAGGTCATTATATTGGTAGTACATCAAATACTTCAATAGATAAACAATATCAGCTAATTATTGAGAATAGAACAATATTTTCATTCATGAGGGTATAGATTTATGTTACTACATTACAATATATAATTTTATATAATTATAAAGCATTTAAATATTTTTTATGAATTAATATTGTAAACTATAAATCCCTCTAATCGATAATATATAGTGAAAAATTGTTTTAAGGTAAAAAATTCATTAATTCTAAAAATACATACTCATTAATTTAAATCCAAATAAATATATCTATTTTAATAATTAATTAATTAATATTGGGGTGATATTATAAATTCCATGAATAATTATATGATATATTAATTTTATCATATCATGAACTAGCATCTAAGAGGCATTCATTGTGAAATTCATCATCGTCACTGACATTACCTTTTCTAGATCTAGCAAAACAGTTGCTTTAGTTATTAGATTTATAAATAAATGTGTACTATCATACCACTATCCAATCCTTTCTAAACTATTTTATTAATTTACATTATTTTTTATTTGTTCCCCATTCCCATTTTGGAATAATACTCTATGGAATTGTAATGTTTTCGAAGGATGTGAATGTCACACGGTTATAGAATGTTTAACACTATACATGTGACAATAGTGTTGTTGGATAAATTTTTTTTGTAGATCTGAAATAATTTTTGGTACATAAAAATCAAACTAGGTTGAGTTCTCATACAATATCCCAGACCATTCATTATGTGGAACATGGTTTGGAAGACTATGTGGCCAAACTTTGTATAGTTCCCAAAACATTTAATTTTTTTAAAAAAAAATTATAATTTCCTCATTTTTCATTAAATCAAACAACCACCTCCCTCTTATTCACATAAAATTTAATTTACCACTCTGACTAACGAATTCTTTGATGAAATTATAATATCCTTAAAATTTAGAGGAAATGGATAATAGTGAGGTCAATCTCAAGGATAGAGTATCCTTTTTCCTAGTTGTTCTCTTAATTACATCCATTTTACAGAAAATATTAATGTTATAAATTAATACTATATAAATAATTATTAAAACAATAGTTGATAGTTAATGATAAATGATAAATGAAAAAAAAATTGGAAAATATTTTAAAATATAAAAGGAAATCGCCAAGAAATAAGATGAGACTAGGGATGATTAACATATAAACTATAATTCATTAATCATAAATGTATTTAACCATCAACTCACAACCTAAAAAATCTCATGTTTGATTCCTAGGGAAAAAACATCTCTAACATAATACATTAATAATACATGAATATAACATATTCTAATACTTGAGATCCCTAAAAATATAAGGAATCACGTAATTGAACTAGTACTGAAATATAAATCTTCTCAGAGTGATACATATGGGATTATATGTCATGTTGATATTCATATAGATTCCATCATTCAATCACATAGAATAATGAAGAAAATTATAAATAGGAAAACTCATTGAAGACATCTTTTGAGGGGTCGGGAAATTAAATATACAGTTTAACGAAAACTTTGTGGTAAATGCGATGAAGTGGTGATGAGAAAAATGATGCTCAGATCAGGAGGGTGAATTAAACTTCACATCCTATTTATAGGTTATAATAATATTCATACATTAAGGAAATATTAATATAACATAACACAAGATAAAATAAGAACATAAAAATATTATTTACATTTTGGATATGAATTTATAGATTGGAATATAGAATATTTATATTTAGAATTAGTTCCCATGTCTTGGAATGTGATTATGTTCCCAGGAATGAAAAACATAGATGTAAATCCATTATTTTTTCAAGAAAGATAAAAAATACTTGTATGTTATAAATATCAAGATAAATGAAATTTTTTTAAAACTATTATATTTTATGATTGATTACTTCTAATTTATATAATATTTTTTATAGTTTTCACATCACACAATATATAATATAGTTATTTTAAAATGAGTGATTCTTATCTATAATTACTCATAAAAACATGTTATTCCAGAACTACACAAAACACATAGATTCAATTTCCATAAATTGTACACTGTTATTAAATTTTGTTATACATAATGTTGAGTTCCTTTGATGGCTTTCATAACAAGTAAGGCCATTTTATTGTCAAATAAAAACTTGTTTGTAAAAGGATTATTAATGTATTATTATAAATTTCACCTAGCTTCTAGAATGAATTTAGAAATAATATTAACTAAATTGTGAAAATTTCTATATAACATTTATATTTGTTGAATCCCTTAGTTATCAATTAGCACAATTGAATATAATAATTATTTCACATTAAATCAAATATATTCCTAAGATGAATATATTTATATACATAAAAACAATTTTGTCCGAATAATATACATAAACCTCTTTTTATTAATGTTTTAAAAATTATATTTAAATAAATATATATATTATTTTCAATAAATATTTTTTTGTAAATATCCAATATTCTTTTAGGTATATGAACTGAATAAATCCAATTTTCAAAAAAAAATTATTATTTTTCTAAAGGGTAATTTTACATCTTTGTATTAGTGAACAAATTTAAAATATAATTTTTGAGACATTTAAAATTATAATTTGAAAAAATAAACCTATGTTTTTCAAATCCTAGTATCAAGATTCACAATGGGTAAATTTTTGGTATTTTTCATCGAAGTTTTATTTTTTAATGAATATTGAAAAAAAACTTTTAATAAAAAACTACATTATCATCTAATTTAATTATATAGATGAAAAATATCCTAGTTTATTGAGTTTAATTATAAAATTATTATATAAATTAATCCAATTTTGGTCCTTCGAATAAATTTTACATCCAAAATGCATATAAATACATATTAAACTTTTAATCATTTTTCCGTAAAAACATACTTTCATGACATGACTGTGAGAATAATTTTAAATTAATATATACCAATTCATTAATTTGAAATAGGAAAAATTTATACCATGTTTATATATAGAATAATTTATACTATATAATAATTTAAACTTATATTTTACCAAAAATATTAGTGAATATAATTATTACCAAATATAGTGATAAATGTAAAACTAGAGTAACTAATGAAAGAACAAAGAAAATAGGTTGTTAAAATGACCTTAAACAAGTCAAAAAATTATTTTTAGAGCTCAGTTATACCATTAAATCTCTAATAATACATAATATTTTATAATATTACTTCTAGAACAAGTAAAACTTGAAGAGTAGACAATTCCTTTCAAGAATACCAAATATTTCCTTTTCCCTCCTCTGAAAGCTTCCAACTAATGGGTAAAGAACATACTGTTGTCGTGTAAGGAAAACTACCATCTCCTCAAAGCAATGTAATAAATCCACTTTTTTCATGGAATGTATTAAGTATGGTTTTAGTGAACATATATGATATATATGAGATATAAATGCTATTATAATTATATTATATATATTATTTTCATTTAATTTTTTATTTCAATATGATAATAAAATAGAAATTGTGTTTAAGCATACGTATGTCCTACCATCTCCTTGAATATTGTTTTCCATTTCATATTTCTAAATTTTATATATTTTTATGAATAAATATAGTGTTTATATATATGGAATTTATATGATTTTTTACATTCTTTAAATAGGTAAACATTGAATTATGTAAGTGGATAATGAATTACAATCCATAACATATAATGTTATAACCAAATAATACATGGTATTATATATAATAATAATTTTCTTTCATAGTCTTAATACATATTATATTTATAATAACTGTTGTTTGAAAATGTAAAATTAAATTCAAGACCTAAATTAAGGGTTTTCTAGTCTCAATTTTATTTTCTGTAAGACACAATCCATGTTCAACTAATATGATTTATATGTGGTTTGTATACTAAAACATATGATAATTTGGAAGTTTCATTGATTTATTGTTACTTGTTATAACTATTTTTACATTTATAGAATCATATAATCCATATCTCCCAAAATCTTAGGAATTTTCCCATAATCTAGTTATTCAGGTCATATCAAAATAATGGCACCATTTTACAATTCATTAGTACATATGATAATTGAGATTTTATTTATAAAATCTAAATTTATTTTCCATTTCTATTGATAATATGCATACTTTAAAAATTATATTTTCTAGAAATGTTTTTAAAATTGATTTACTATTATCCTATCATTTGTAAATATATTTTTCCCCACATATTAAATTTTTTACAAAAATGTTTTAAGATCAATCTTCTTCTCATTTTTTGATCAATGAATGTTTCTAATCTTTTCATATGAAAAATTAATGTTAGTCATGTCTAGTCATAAATGACATCAATATTATCATTTTATTATGACATATATTTTATAACTAAATGGAATATTATTAATGAAAAAATATTTCCAAAAATATTTATTATTTTTTAATTCTAAAATATTTTTATAGAAAAAGGCATTTCAAATAATGTATTTTTAAATGCATTTTAAATTATTTCTAAAGATCCCATTATATTTTTCTAAATGTTTTTTCCATGAAATTTATTTTAATGAACTCTAAGATTCTATTTTTTATTTGAAAAATTATTTTAAATGAAAATTTTTGTCAAATTTTTTTAATGCTTCTTTTATATTATTCCAATGAAAAATGTTTTCAAAACGTTTTGAATCATAATTTACAACATTTAATGGAAATAATTTTTTTAAAATATTATTATAGGTATTTTATATGGAAAAATGTTTCGATATTTTCTAATATACTCCATTATATTATTTCAATTATATACTTAGGACAAACTGGGTTCAATAGTATTTATGTTTTAAAAGTCATATTTCTATGAATGAGGGATATTTTCATCATGATGTTCTTTTAATATATATATTTTTTCATAAAAATCAATCAAATGTAATATCTATTGTTGTTACCCGAGCATTTATGGGGAAATTATATAATGGTTCCATTTATATTCTTTTTCCAAAAGGTTTATTTAATGAAAGAATTATGTTTGAGAAACTCGTCTCTCTTAAATGGGTTATATGATCATTAACTCATTTCTAATTCACAGGTGTTATGTTTATGAAACATATGTCAATTTTATTTCTTTTATTTTGATGAAACCCATTTCTATTTGATAGGTCATATGCCTATGAAACTCACTTATTCTCAGGGGTTCTTATTTTATTAAATGATTGTGAAACCTATCTATTTTCAAAAAAAATTTATATGATGACATGTTTATAATAAGAATTTCATTTCATGGGTTATGAAATTATTTTTTATAATCATGTGTCACCCATTTATTGGATTTCATTATTAGAAGGGTGGGACCTATATATACCTCCAATTCATTGGGTAAAGACTTATATCTTTGGATTTAGACATGGATGCAAGTGGAGTAAAATCATATCACTATAGGACTTTTTCCACTATGGTTAATTTATGATGAAACGAAGACTACAAAGATGGAAAAGGGAATGAATCATGACTACCATGATGGTATGGGGAGTGAAACCATGCTACTATAATGGAATTGGTAGCGAGTCCTTGACTACTATTTAATTAATTTTATATTTTTGTGTGTATGCCAAAAATTCTATGTCTTATTCCTATGTTATTTATTCATTGAATTGTCTCTTGATTCCCAATTTATTCCAATATTATGAACTAAAAATATTCCTACCCTGACTCATATGTATAATCATTGATATAAAGGGTATAATATTTTAATTTTATTCTCATTTTCACAAACACCTATGTTCATGATTATTCTTAGTTATCTCTTTTGTATACTCGTACAGATAATCGGATCTCACCCAGTTCTTATTTATTTGTTTACCAATTTATGATGAAAATATTTAAGTACAAGTACTAGTGGTGTAGATAATTTTGGGAAACATTGAATATATTTCATCAGGTTAGATGATTTCATTCCAGGATTCTAAAGTCATCAAACTATTATAGTCCTCAGGAATATATTTCATAATTTATGGAATATTGATCCAAAATGATTTAATTTCCATGTATGTTAATAATAGTTTTCTATAGTTGGTATCAAAGGAATGCTTTATTAATCTTTTGGAAACAATGATGAGAAATATTTAGTGGGATAACAGTGTATATTTCTAAGGATATGTCTAAGTATTTATCTAAAGATAATTATATGACTTTAGAGATTTAAATGTAAATGTAATGATTCAAAAATTTTACATCTAATTTCTCATTATTATGAGGAATTCATCTATAATAACTGTTTCCCACATTATGTTTTATTTATCACCTCAATAGAGGGAACCAGAAGAAACTGGGTTAACATTAAATATTATGGAAAATTTAGTGATTATGAGCAAAGAAACTAGATACTAAATGGAGAAAAATATTTTATGATTATGGTGAATAATTTATCATGATATATCATTAACAATGTGAAAGTGGGTAATATTACTAACTTATCAAATAAGAGGAAGTTGGAATTGTATAAAATTTGACATGTAAAAATCATATAAGATATATGACTTGGCTTCATACATGTCAATAGTTTGGGAAGAAGAACCTTTAGGAATACCTCAATTGGTGGGGAAGTTGTTATCTATGCAAGAAAAAAAGTCAAATAATGATTAATGTTCATGGAGATCAATGTATTATCTATGGAGAAAACATGAAATACCGAACTCAATTCCATGTCATAAGATTCCACATCTACACAATCTAAGGACCTACTCCATGAAATACATTAATGATAATGTATTAAAGTATTTATGTATATGGGTTCAAGAATAATTAATGGTAAATTATACAGTGATTTCTCCATTTATGTTTTTTTCACTAAATATTTAAAATAATATGTTGAATTATTTTGATTCACTAGAAACATGATTTAATTGAAATGTAATAATAATGGAAAATAAATGATTCTGTAAATATGGAAATTAATAATTTCATAATGTTTATATGGTTATTTTTGGATAATGATTTGATGGATATGAAATAGTAAATTGGATGAAAATAATTACCTTGGAATTATTTTTGGATTTTTTTGACCTATGGTTTTCATACACTCATACCGCAGGGCGTGGAAAAATAAAATTTCACTATTCTCATAGTGTAACACAGTGGTTGACCACGGTCATGTCACTTGAAGAGTTTCTTATTCAGTTCAATCACTACATTCTAATTAACCTAATATAATTTAATACGGTTATTAAATGTTTTATGAAAATAATGATTTGGGGTTTTTAAAAAAATTAATTTAAATTAATATAATATAGATTTGAAATCCAAATACATATAAAAATATAATGACAATAGGGAAGAAATATGTTTCTCTTTCATAGGATATATTTTTATAAAACACAATTCTATTTTAAATTTTATATGCCTATAAAACATTATTCTTTTTATATGTTCTAATTTATGAAATTACAATGAAATATATCACTTTTAAATTGTTTATGATATGAAAAAATGATTGAGATTGAAATTTTATTTCATGTATGGTTATATGATTGTCTGGGATCTTGGGGAACACATATTTATGATTTCATTTTGAAATGGTTTGGATCCATATCTCACCACAATGTGTTTGGTAATGATTTATATATCCAAATAAAAACATGGATATAATGTGGAGTGAACACAGTTTAATAAATGAATTTTTTTCTATGATGGTCCTAAGAGTAAACCATGGTTTCAAAAGGGGTTATGGGAGTGAACCATGACTATAAATATGGTATGTGAAGTGAATACATACAACTAAAATGGATTTTTCATCTATTCCATGACTACTATGGAAATAATTTGATATGCTTATGTGTTCCACATAAATTCTATGTCTTATTCTTATTTTATTATTTCATAACTTATTAACCTAATTATTTTATAAATAATTTATTATAATATTATAATATTTATTACCTTACTTTTTTTCGTGGTCTTTTATATGTTGGTCATGATATGAAAATGTTTTTCCATTTTCTCATACCCATTTTTTGAGGATTATGAGAATGTATCTCCATTAATTACCCTTACTGGGCATCTAATATCAACCCATTATTGTGTTTACATTATCCTGTTTATGAATAATGTTTTTATGTAGTATTACTAATGGGATGTTCTTTTTGGAAAACATTGAGGATATTTCATCATGTTATAATACTGTGTTCAATGTTTCAACATAATAAAATATTATTATCCATAGGCTTATTTGTTTAAATGTATTGAATATTCATCTAAAATTATGTAATATCAATTTATGTTATTTCTGGATCACAATAAATTATCCCAGGTTACCTTTATAAAATTAAATTTAAATCCATAAGGATAAAACTAAAATCATATTCCATTACACACCAACACCCTGATCATAGACAATATCACTTACATCTTTCATCTACACATTTATGTGTTTTATCTCCACTATTAAACACTCCCATAATAGTGATCTATATAGAACATCATTATAAAATATTTCACATATCATATGGGGTTTAATAAGGAAATAAATCATCATTAATATCAATCTTTAAATAAAATAATTTAATACCACATAGTAGGATTTCTAGGGCTCGATTTATCTTTTTATAATGTTAATTTCATTATTTCATAAATTTAGGGAACCTTGAAATTTATCATATTTTATTCAAAACCATATATAGTTTTGTTTATCCAGAATAAAAATAATTCAATGTTTGTGATATATAACATATTAAAAAATTTACATTCATATTGGATCAATACTTTTAAATTCTGAACTACCTTCATTCGATCATTGAAATTGAGGTAGTTCTCTTATACAACCTCTCTAAATTGATAGGATTACCCTTCATGTAAATAACCGATATATTAGATTCAATAAATTCAATTTTATGTTCTAAAAAATGTGTCACAAGAAACACCCAATGAAAAAAATTGAAAATTATTAATTTGGAATAAAAAAAATCACAATAAACACTAATATAGAAAACCATTGGTTGTTCATACCTTTAGCAGATAAAAATTTATATTAGTTAATATTTAAAAGGTTGTTTCCATTCAATGTATATTTAATTAATTTTAATATTTTATTTTAATTATATAAAATTGAATGTTTTTATGAATTTAAATTTTATAATTTAAAAATATTTATTGAAATCCACACAAAAAAAATTAGATTTGGATATATTATAGAGACTTCTCTAAAATAATTTTTGTTAAGAGGATGGTAAAAATGAATACCCATTAATCTTGTTCAATAACTTTTATATAACATATATGTTTTCGATAAAATTTTAATATAAAAATTATATATTTAAAAAATAATATAATACATTTAAAATTTCTATTTTCATATTATAAAACCCAATATTATTATTTTATAAACTCATTTAATATTCTATGAAAAAAAAATTCTATCTAGTTATTTAAATTTAAAAATAAAGATTTTTTGGTTTGGTCAATTTAAATTTAGTATAACTCTTCTTTGAATGATAATTTTTTTAATATAATTAAAATCAATATCATTGATAATTTTTTTCATATGCGTAAACATTATTCTTTAAAATACACATGATTGAGAAATGATATTTTTATGTGTTAGACATGATAACATTTATATTATATTATCTACATAGAGAACATCAATTTGACACAAATATTCTTTATCTTAAATAATAATTTTCATATTACATAATTTGTAAAATTTCATTTTTATGTTTAAAATTTAAATTATTACGATTAAGGATATTTACCATGGTAATAATTATTTTTTTGACTTATTATTTAATGAATATAAAATAATTTTAAATTTTTTTACTAAACTGAAGTACATTAAATAATGAATCTTATATTATGTATAAACACTTAATAAAATATAGTTACAGTCTATTAATTTTTAATCAACATAAAAAGAAATTATAATAAATACTCTTAAAAATGTAATTTTCTACAAAATAAAATAATTTTTACATTATATAATTTTATAGTGAATTAATTTTAATAAAATATAGAAATTTAATTTGATAAAATATAAATAAATTTAGTTTTTTGCATCAAAATTTTGTTATATGGGTTGTTTTATATTTTAAAAATATAAATTCACACGGTTAAAAACTAGTTACCTTTTTTAAAACTAAATGACTAAAATCTAAGAAAATAATCTTAAAAACCCTATTACATGTTTGAAATTTCTTTGGACTGAAATATTTAATTATTTTTTCATCTAACTAAATAAAATAAGTGAACTTTCCATAAAACATAGAGCCATTTATCTTGTAACAGTGTAATAGAATTATTAAAATATAACGGTGTTTTAGAAAATTTTCCATTTCCCTATTATAAAAGAGGATCACTTACACTCATTGAAACATACACATCCTCATAAAATTCAACCTAGATTTTTATACAGTACAGTCAATATTGAATCATTTTTCACAAGCACAAACCCATGATCACTCAAACATATCCTAATAACTTCAATTAAAAAGACAATTCCAAGAAAAAAACCATGTTTCAAATTTATGTATAACCTCCTTCATTCAGTTCATTCATAATATTAAACATAAAACAAACTTATCCCCATGATAATTTTAGAAATTTAATATCATTATAAAATGTTATATTTTTTCATATAAATATATAAAATCATAGTAATTCATTTCAATCCAATTTTATTAAAATTTCATTGTTGGTGTGTTCTGTATAGTAGCACCTTCACAAAGTGATATCCTTTGTTTTTATTACCTCATGTTAGACTCCTCTTATTCTAATGCTCCCAAATCATGTTTAACTCTTGTAAATCATTTTTAAATCTTGTAGATATTGTTTAATCATGGTTCATTGTGTTTTAAAATTCATATGTTTAGTCCTAATTTATTATATGAGTATTACATCTTATTAAATATTTCATATATATAGTAATGTATGATCCACCGTTAAGGTAAAATCACAGTCACCAATGTTGGGATCAAACAGTCTCACCATTTAGTTTGAAAATCGGTAAAGTATGAATCACTGTTACAGTGACACCGTTGTATCATTCTACTATTTTCATATTTCTAAAAGCACTAGCCATAATTTAAATGACACCACTGTATCATGTTACTAGTTCAATATTTTTAGAAAAGGACTAGACCCTGATTCAAAGATACTATTTCGAGTGACATCATTTTGCATAAAGGAACTAATACCATTTCCACAACATAGTTGCATTGCCAAATTGATTCACTGTTTTTTTTGAAAATTATGAGATATCATTCTTGAGGCATTTCTTATAGGAAAAAAGTGAGTCTCCATTTAATATGGAACCGATCATGAATTAGTGTTCCTATGTCACCAATGATTATGACACCACTCCACACACAAACATTTCTTCCTTATTTCAATTAAATCCATAATTTTTTATAATAGTCATATTTGATCTATTTAATAAAACAAATATTATTAATGATATTTTTCATATATGTATGTATAGTGTATGTGGTACGAGGTGTAGAGATCATGCTATATGTCAGCCAAAACACAATAACCTGAGGATTTATTTATTATAGGGAATGACATGAAGATGATAAAAGAGTGATAGATACTAGACCACCAAGAAGATACATGAAAATTCATCATATAAGCTATGGGATAAAGAATTCCTTAATGTGAACCATCATAACAATATCCTTGCTCCAACTTCATCTCAAAGAAGAATAAGAACTACAGGGAACATCTCATTGAAAATTAAAATAGAAAAAAGCTCCCAACACTATGTTTCTGAGTCTATCTTCTAAAGAGGACATGAGATTCAAATGCTCTACATTAAAAGATTCTAAAACAACATAGAAAAAACACATAGCATTTATAATCCCTTCTTATTATTTTCTTCTATGTTGTGTAATGTTTTATTATTCTTTTGAGTTGTGCATCTATCTATTATAAAAAGACACACTATCACCTTTTCAAAAATAGGGGGATACTGGATATCTTCTCACTACCACTCACATACACCATTTTACTCCCATGTATAACTGTAGAAGATGTATCCATATGACCTGGTTATATTTTATTCCCAAGTAAAACTATGGAAGAATTCAACTTGACATGGAAATCTTGTATACTATTGTAAACCCCAATCCATGCAATGGATCGACCTTATTTATATATATTTTTCAGGTTGGCAGGTGATCACTATGTGGAGAGGACATCGTATTTTATTTATATTTAACCTCTTGTTTAATCCACTGTGTTCAAGTTCTATTTCCTTTCTTATGTTTGTCTACCAAAATTAGAAAACATTACATTTCAATGATAGTTAATATTTGATAGTGGATCTTCTGTAATTTCATTTTGAAGACTGATTTCAAAATTTAAAGTAACTTCATAAATTTCATTAACATATAATTAATCAATCATTGAAGAGTCTTTCAAACACTCAAATCATTTTCAAATCTATTACTTTGGATAATTTTCATGTTTCATTTTAAACTAAGGGATATTAAAATAAATAAATTTAAATAGATATGTTTATAAGTACTCAATAACACCCTCTCTTGAGTGTCCAACTCCAAATAACATTTGGTATTAGATGTTTTCTTAATTTTATATTATCAATGATTTCAAATATTTTTCAACAAATTTCAACTATAATTTTAGTAGTGTTATAAAGATCTTATTTTTTTAATATTTCTAATATTTTTTCACATAAAAAACCTACTATTTGTTATTTATTATGGATAACATAATAGAAGGTTATTATTCCAATAAACCATCCATTTTCAATGGAACTAATTATGATCTATCAAAAATTATGATTAAAATAAATTTAGAAAGTATGGTTTTTTTAAAAAAATCTTCATTTGTAGCTGAATATAATATTTCTGCTACTTCCCAAAATTCATGGGATGACCCAACTAAGAATACTTACAATAATAACAAAAAGATATGAATTCCTTATATTTTTCTTTTAGAGAAAAATAATTCAATAGGATTTCAGTATGTAAAACTTCCCATGAAATTTGGGATACTATAGCTACTTCACAGAACAAACAACTAATGTTAAAGAGATGAGACATAACAAATAAAATATTAAATGTGAAAAAATTATGATGAACTATTGAACAAATTTTTTATATGTATATGAGGTTAAATGAAATTATAAATACTATCTTTTCTCTAGGAAATAATGTTATTTCTAAGGAAATTATCATGGGAATTTTCAGATGACTAAAATAGATATGGACGGGAACCTTAGTATCAAGTAGAGAATCAAGTGATATCAGTATGATTCCATTAATGGTGCTAATAGGAATGGTGATGATGTATGTTGAAGAATTCAAGGTCAACACGGTGGAGGAGGATAAACCAAATAGAATGTAAGTGGAATTCAAAACCACTAATTCAAAAAATAAAGAAATTGAAACAATAAAAAATAATTTTGACTATACAAGTAATGAATATTCACCATAAGATAGTGATGTTGAAATGGATAAAATATCCTAAAGGTTGAAAAAATTCTATAAGAATTAGAAAATTTTCAGGCAGCCTAGATAAAAAGGACAATATGACAATAAGTGAAAATAGAAAAATGACTGGAAGAAAAATGAAAATACAAATGAGATAGTCTATTATGAATGTAAGAGAAAAGGAATTGTAAAGGATGATAGTCCTATGTTGATGTATAAGATGAAATTTTAGGGTAATGATAAAAGTTACGAGATGGAAAGGAATTCCACCTGAAGTGCATAGCTTTAATGAGTCAAAATCATCACATGATGAGAATGGTAACAAGGAAATTATTTGTTTCATGACAAACACATCTTAGGTAACCCTTGAGTATTCTGTACAAATTTCATATTCTTTAATATTTGAATCTAATTCTGAAAACATGAACAATGAGGAAATTTTTGTGTACTAAAAACATCATGAAGAAATATGTAATAATTTAAAAGAAAAATATAATATTGTGAAGATACATAATTCACCCACCTCTAGTGTTAAATTTGATCATACTATAGAAAATAAAAATAATGTTAATTTACATAAGAAGAACAATGAACATAAACTATTTAATGAGAAATTGAAAAAACTTTTTGAATAGTTTACCGTTCGAAAGAATACTCTAACACAAATTCTTGGTAAACATGTAGCTCATAGGAAAACTACTGGTATAGGATAATGATCGCAATAATGTAACAAATCTAAACATCATTTTTAACCAAATCTAGATAATCAGTTTTTATGTCCAAATCTGATAATTTTTTGGCTTGTTCTAAACCAAGACAACATTCAATATCCTATAGTTTTTCTGGATCAAATAGATTTTGTTTTTAAAATATATTACTAAATATTTTGAGGAATCCCAGGAATCAAATGTGGGTTCCAAAATAATTAATTTGAAATATTACTGGATCCATGAATGACGGGGTACCAAAGTCCTGTCTAGGTTAAATTACTCTTGTATATAATATTCCTAAAGAGCACCTATAAAATGTATATGGTACATGGATATTGGATGTTCGAGACACATAAAGAAGATATATTTCATGCTTCCAAAATATGATAAATATTTATTATATTCATGACACCATTCATGAAATTGAAAAATTAAAAAAAATTCCCTTGGCCAACATGGTAACTCAAATTCTGTTTTATTTTAAAATGTACTTTTTTGATGGATTAAATTAAAATATGCTTCACATCTCTCAATTATGTGATGATTCATTCAATAATAAATTTTAAAATAATGTATGTTACGTTTTTTATTCTAAAAATGATTTAATTTTTACTATTATTTAAATAGAAAATAATTGCGTTGTTAATTTAGATTCCTTAATTTCCTAAAATGTATATGGATTTTGTGCCTTTCAAAACGAGTCATGGATCTGGCATATGAGATTAAGAAATTGTAATATTCACTAACATAGGATTCTTATAATGATGGTTTTTCTCAAGGATATACAAAAATATAATTTTCAAATTAGAATGTCTTCAATCTTTGTCAAAAAAGAATACAAGACAAGATCCCTTCCAAACCAAATAAAGAAGTGCCAACATTATAACATCTTAAGTTGGATCACATTGATTTTTTTGGACCATTTAGAATTTAATATCTTAATGGGAAGAACTATTTTTATTTTCTAGTATATGAATTCTCTAGATATACATTGGAATTTTTTTCTCACAAAAGTGATGTTTCCTCTGATTTCACCAAGTATGATAGAATAATATAAAACCAATGTGGTCATTGGGTTAAAACCCAAAGGAGTGACCATGGATGTGAGTTACAAAATAATAACTTTAACTATTTTTTTCTCAAAAATAGCTATATTGATATCTTATCTGATTCTAGGACACCCCAAATTAATGGAGTTGAAGAAAAGATAAATATAACCTAACAAGAAATAGATCATACTATGCATAGTGAATATGATTTTACTATTTTCAATTGGGATGAATATTTTAATAAAACATATTATATAATAAATAATTTATTGATTAGACCTATCATTAAGAAAGCCCTTGTGATTTTTTGAACAATCAGAATACCAAAGTTAATTACTTTACTTTTTTTGTTTCAATGTATATATACTTAATACTAACGATAATCTGTATAAATTTTCATACAATGTGATAATATAATATTTCTATGTTATTCAACCTTTTGGAAATACAATAGTGTATTTAATAAAAGAACAAAGTGTGTGGTATAATGTTTGAACAGAAAATTTGATAAAACAGGTCCACATAACCCCAAGGCCTCTGAGGAAAACCATGAGGATGATCTATCCAATTTATACATAACTAATAAATATTATAATCAAACATTTATGAAACCTATTAAATCATTATGTTTTAGAAATTATCTACACTCTATACTCAATGAATCCAAACCTTTTGAGGAATTAGAAATTATCATCTCTTATTTTCTTAGACATGCAATAACTCTTAATAAATAACCTTTAAAAGTTGTAGCTGGAGACTTAGACCAAGGAACTCAAACTAGATCTTCTCTTAGCCACCAGGTTGAACACCAATAATTTTATTTCATAGCTTGATCATAAGAACATTAATAATGATATCATAATGAATTTTGGGTAATGGTTATTTAAGAAGAACATAATCAATATATATGAAATAATTTTTTGAAACTACTGGATAGGCATAGAGATTCCATGACTATATGCACTATGTGGGAGTTTAGAAACAAAATAGATATAGAAAGTAATATTGTAAGATATAAAGCATTTTTGGATGAAAAAGGATATAGTGAATATGAAGGCATTGACTATGAAAAAACTTTTTAACTAGTTTCTAGACATAAAGCTATTAGAATCCTTCTAGCTTATACAACATATGTTAATTTCAAGCTATATCAAATGAATTTCAAAATCACATTCCTAAATGGTTATATAGTTTAGTATATATTTTTAACTATCCCATTATTTTACTAACCCTATATTTCCAAATCATGTTTTTATGTTAACAATAGATTTATATGGTTTATATCAAAATCCCAGATCTTTCAAAAATAATTATTACTTTGTATTTCAGAAATGATGCAAAATGAGTAGGAAATGAGTTTAATGGGCGAACTAAAATTCATACATGAATATAAAATCATTAAAAATTGTGTTATTTTAAATCATTGTAAATAATCTAATTATCTTCTAATACCTTTTGGTTTAGATAGAATAAAATGTTGGGATACTCCTATTAGTACCATATGTAAATTGGATATTGATGAAAATAGGAAATATGATGATAAAACCAATTACAGGTGAATGATTGGAAGTCTACCATACTTGACAACATGCCATCCAGATATTATGTATACTGTAAGTATTTGTTCATGTTTAAAAAAACCTATAGAGTCACATCTTCATGGTCATAAAAGAATTATCAAATTCCTCAAACATACTACCGATATACGACAGTTCATCCTAGAGGATAATTATTGCACTTATTTAGTTATTATGATATTTATTTTGATGATTGTAAGATATATATAAAAAGAACTTATGGAACATTTCATTTTTTAGTAATGTCACTAGTATCATGGTGTAGTAAAAAATAAAACATTGTTGCATTATATACTACTGGAGCTAAATACATAGTTGTTGGTAGTTGATGTGATCAGATTTTTCAAAAGAAAAAACACGTTTCTAGATTATGGATATCAATATAGACATGACCAAATAAACTATGGTGACACAAGTTATATTAACATTGATAAGAATCCAGTTTCTCATTCATGAACAAAATATATCGATGTAAGACATTTCTTTTTGAGAGATCATTTTCATAAAGGTCATATTACATTCAAATTCATTAGGAAAAAACATAAGATAATGATATTTTTAATAAGAAGGTATATTATGAATAAATGAGCTAAATCATACATCAATTGGGAATGATCAACCTTGTGTGACCATTTACTATCTCACAGTTTACTACCTCACCGTTTGTTGTCTCACTGATCAGAGTCACACTATTGGGATGCCACAATAACTTCATATTATGATCTCACCATTATGAATAATATTTCTATATTTAGAAATATTTTTCCACATTTCTTTTTTAATTATGTTATTTCAATTTTATATTATATTTTTTAATTTATGACTTTTGAAATCTCTAAATGATAAAAACCCTTCACTCCACTTCTCTTTTGACTCATGCTCACTACTCTCGAAACTGAAACCATTCTTTCTCGAACTCCATGATCCCATTCAAACCCTATATGAATGTGATAAATTACGTGTATTAAGAGGCCATCTTACTCTACTCCTATGAATTAGAAGTCATCATAGAATTTTCAGAGATCTCCAATCACAATTAATGAGGAACCATTGATCCCCAGTCTTGCAAATCGTTTAGTCGTCCCACAAAATGAACTGTGTGAAAAATGCCTCATCATGAGTATGTTTCCAGTTCTCAATGTTTTGGTAGAACATGGATGACTATAGTAGTTTACAAAAGATAAGAGACCCATATACCCTATAATAGTTTTTGTGATCTATCAGTATGTCTAGTTTCTGTTCAATAAAATGTATGACATAATGGTTAGAAGATTGGTAAATGTATAAATGTGTTATTTTGGTTCAAGGTTATGGGATGCATGTTTAATAGTACCACATGAATCTATCATTAAGGATAATAAAAATAAAACCACCTCATCCAAGTGACATATTTATCCTAGAAGAGTCTTTAGGTTACTTTACTAGAGAAGGAAAAAGTAGAAGCCCTAAATCTTCTTAGTAATATGGAGAGACTGTATTGTTGATCAAATTTATTCATCACCTAAAATGATCAAGGAAAGATGACTTTTATACTCTGAAATATCAAGATATATTATTGATGAATCTCTTGAATAATGGTCACAAGATAAATTTGGGAAAGTAAAATGTCTTCCACATTTGTGATGTGACCGGGAAAACTACAAATTCAACCTCCATATTCTATTGAATATTCATTTATACCATGCTTCAAAGAAAGTTATTGGTAGTGAAAATGAATACATTATTGGGGATTTTTAGTTTTCTATATCCAATTACATAAGTTTGTGAATCAAAATTAGTTGAAATCTATGGAATATGTTATGGGTTTAATACAATGAAAGGTCGTATGTGTATTTCAATATTTTTGAGAACCATTTGAGACATAATGATATAAATAAACTCATTCTAGACCAAGATGAGTTGGTGAGATATTTTGATGAAGGAATGGAAGTATTTGTTCCTAGAGCTGAAGCATAGGTTGTTTATGAAGGAAGTGATCCATATAATTCCAAGGGGACTAATGACCATCCTCATGATTCTCCCAAATCATTGTAGGTTATTACCTCTAGACATTATTTTCTCTATAATGGTGGAGAATGTGAAAGTGAAGAAAATACATCAAAGGATATATATACAGATAAATGTGAAGCAATTGTGGAAGCACCAATTTAAAATAAACAGAACACAGAGGAATAATCTGCAGAAACATTATTCATTTTTTCTGCTGAAGGAACAATGGAACAAGATTTTCAGTTAGAAATAATTCTAGCTAACAATTAGAGGTACCAATAGATAATATAATCTGTGTTAATAGTTTAAATGGTGGATTCACATAATTCTCTAAAGAAGTCATTTGTTTGAGGGGGAGGTAAACTTCAGTTCCGAAATGAATAATGTACAAAATCTTGTTCATTCAAGTTCAGTGGATTACTATAAATTTTTTCCAACAATTATGATTTTGATAATTCTCAAAGGTCCTTAGTGAGTGAGATGGTCCTTTTAACTAAGTTTATACTCAAACAAATCATAGAGAAAGTATTGATATCTACTAACGATCTAGAACATGCCAATGTTCCTGAACCTGCTTAAGAAAAAACTAGTTATGTAAGGCATGATGATCTGAATGTTTTTAGAGAAAATATGTTGTCTAGATTTGAAAATCTCAAGAAGTCATATCCAGATCTTGTGACTAACCTCAGTGAAAGAGATTCTCCACTAATTTTTGAGATGTAGATATGACAGACTCAACCAAAGATGTATCATGAGATTCAAGTAGCTAGAACTGAAATCAAACATTTATGTGGTGGGTTATATAATTAAATTATTTGGTTGAATAAATAAAGAAATGTGCCCAAGATACTCCATCCCAAGCTCAAGTTTCATGTATAAGAGAATATGATGGATCCATTATTTCAAAAAACTGTAGCTAAGATTCAATAAAAATTCATTTTAGTGGTTGAATAAATTATCTTGAACTACACCAAGATAGAAAATAAAACGTGCAAACCTGTGGCTGCAATCAATTGACTAGAATATGGGTATAATGGATCTTAAGAAACTATTTATAAAAGACTTAATTCTCTCTCCCTTTTTTCTTAGGATCCATCTTTCTCTTCCCAGCCATCTCATCATTTGGAAACTAAAATTTTCAAATCCTTTATTTGAGAAGAGCATTAGTAATAGAATAATGGTCATGTTCATAACATGGTAAGGCTTTATTTCATATAGAATACAACTACTCAAGAAGAAATTCTAAATAATATGGATTACTACTTTAAGAGGATCTATTCTATGAATGAATTTAAAAGTCATTTTAAATATTTAATAGATAATTTTAATCTACCTATAGTGATTCATGCTTTCAACAAACATGCTTAGAATATAAAGGAATTCACTTATTCTCAAGAGATGTTTATGGAAAATAAGGATGAATTTTAGATTTCTATGTAGTATGGAGTATGATAATCATGGATTTCAAAATCCTATTGAAGACTTATTTCTTTATTCAAAGAAAAACCATAGATTCAATTTTATATACTCCTATAAGACATAGCCTACTTTATTATACAACCCATTCCTCCATTACATAATTTTATCCAATTACAAGGACTCCTACTAAGGCTCTGAGAGAGATTAGACCTATCATCAATGAGCAACCCTTCCTCTTTCACCGAGTATACAAAGGATTTCACCTTCTGTTATTGATGGAGTGCCTCTATCTTCTAGCTTTATGACAACCACATATCATACATATACACATGTTGCTCCTCCTCCCCTAGTATCTAACATTTATAGAGGGAAGGTTCTCAAATCTAAATATAAGTGGATGATGTATTTTGAAAGTATCATGATGTATTTTATTTTTTTTATTGTACTGTACTAATGTATTTAATGACTTGTGATCTCTCTTTTATTCAATGAAATATTATCTCTTTTATTCACATTTTTATTTCATTTCATGCCCATTTTGACTTTTTCTTATATTATTTTTTTAATTCCAAAATGGGAGATGAACTAGGATTTTTGCTATTTTTAAATATATGTTCTACTACTATAATAGAATTCATTGATTTTATGTCTTAATCTCATATAATCTGTTTAATTAGTTTAGAAAACCGTTTATTCCTTTATAATGTGTATGGATCGTAAATGCTCTGATTTTTTTATCATAAAAAAGGGGGAGATTGTTGTAATAGTCTTTTTTAATTCACACAAATCATGTTTAACTATTTTAAATCTTGTTTAAATTTTGTAAATATTATTTAATCAAGTTTTATTATGTATCAATATGTTTAATTTAAATTTTAATCCATTTTATGTGTAATAATTTTTTAGAGAGATTTAAGGCATTCACTAATGTTTGAGTTACTATTAAGGTGAACTCATAGTCAACATTGTTGTGACCATAATGTCTCACCATTTAGTCTGAAAATAAGTAATATATGAGTCTCCATTATAGTGACATCATTGAATGATTATACCAGTTACAGAATTTTCTAAAGACCAGACAATATTTAAATTACATTGTTGTATCAAGTAAACAGTTAAGAATTTTCACAATGGACCACTCATCAATAAAATGATACAGTTTCCAAAGTGTGATTATTGTAATGGATGATGGAATAATGTACGTTCTTGCATAAACAAAGGGAAGGTTTCTCTCATGCAACCTGTGGTAGATGATGATGAGATAGGCATGCCAAGGGGTAAAACAACTAGACCAAGCAGCCTGGGATGGCCACCCGTGGGGGGAAATGTAACATCTAATCAAATGGAAGCATGATCAAGGTGATTCATAAGGTTCTGCCCCTCATTAATGATGTTTTTGAAGTCTTTATGGACTAAATAGATGTTCATTGTGGTAGTCAAGTTGAAACTCTTGTCATGGTCGATAAGGCTTAGAAAAATCTTGGCATACAATGATCGGATATTCCAAAGGCACTGGAAACTGATGGCTCATAATCTACAAAGCTATCTCGTGATAGAGTTATGGGGAAGCGACTGCTAAAATATTGGGAAGGTGAATGTGGCACATTAAATGATGATGTGGAGGGATTATCACAAGTTATGTTATCCAATGTATCCAAGAGAAGCAGATAAAGGGAAAGTGAGAAATCTACGCACTCTACAAATATGTTCACACATCTGAATGGGATCCACTGGTTTGATTATGTTGAGGAACCCCCAACTAAGGTAGCAATGAATGCTGAAGAGATGCATACCAATGAGGGGGATGTTCACCCTCAAAATGAAGGTGATAAAATCTCTGTTGATACACATGGTTGGGAAGAGGATAGAAAATCAAAGGGGAAAGAGAGAAATGGGAAAGGGAAAGGAAATAATAAAAAAGATATGACGCAGCAAGAAGGCCCACATAAAATGGGCATGACCTCTAGAAAATGAATATCATTTATTGGAACTGTCAAGGGCTGTGCAATAACCCCACGGCTAGGGCCCTTCGACACTTTATCATGGCCCACAATCCCGAAAAAAATGGTATTTCTAAACTGAAATTATTGTTTATTAAATCGAAGGGTCTTAAATGGAAATATCTTGGATATAGCTTCATCTCTCAGAATTATAATGCCTCCAAAATTGATCATCTTTGGGTGTTAGGACATGTGTCTGTTCACATTAACTCCTTCTGCCAAAGTGCTCAATGTGTCATAGTCTCTTGCAGCATATTAAGATGTGAACTGTTAATATCTTTTATATATTCAGCGACATCATATATTAAGATGAGGGAACTATGGAAAGAGCTCAAATATAGTATTGAAAACATGAATGGGAAATGGTTGGTTATTGGTGATTTAATATATTTTTAAGGCCTGAAGAAAAAAAGGTGAAAATTTTTATTGCATTGCCTCCATGAAATTATCTTCTTGTATTGATTCTTGAAATCTTGTTGACGTACCTATTGTGGGTGCATACTTCTCATGGAGTAGATATAAGATGCACATGATGCATCCAAGTAAGCTGGATAAGTGTTTTTTCCAAATGGATGATAGAAATACTCCTATTGGAATGTCGGGATTTATTCTCCTAAGGCATCACTCTGACCACAATCCGATCATTTTGGACCTATGCATGCATCCATCAATGTCAGTACCTCTTTCATTCCGTTTCAAAAATGTGTGGTTAGAGATACCTGGATGCAGGGAGACACTGTTAAAATTATGGAAGATAATGCCTATCGGTTTTCCATTTTAAAGGCTCCTTTTGAAACTAAAGCATCATAAGGGGGTGCTTAATGAATGGTGTAAAAAGCCTTTATCTGGGTTGGATATTGAAATTAAAAATGATGAGGATTTCCTTGCCCGTATTCATGCAGTGAGCAGATAGTAGGTCACACTATCTAGGGAGGAAATACAAGAACTCAATAAAGATGATGAGCTTCTTATTATGAAGGAGAGGCTAGAGAAAGAGCAATTGAATGTGAAATGGTTGAATGAGGGAGAGAGAAACACAAAATTATTTCACATATTGCATAATGAAAGGAAGGAAGAGGGGGGAATTAATGTTATAAAAATAAATGGAAATGTTTTCAAATCTAAAATTGAGATTTCACAAGCCATTGTGGAATATTTTCAAGGGATTTATTCTGATAATGGAGTGGACAGAAATCAAAAAATAATTTCTAACATCAGCACTTGCATTGAG
This sequence comes from Viscum album, assembly GCA_963277665.1. Classification (NCBI taxonomy): domain Eukaryota; kingdom Viridiplantae; phylum Streptophyta; class Magnoliopsida; order Santalales; family Viscaceae; genus Viscum; species Viscum album. Next base: position 1,107,762,119 of record OY728146.1, on the reverse strand, counting down.
GAACACCATAACTGAAACATACTGATGGCTCCATACAAGGAGGAATTCAGGGCTACCCTCTTCTCTCTTAACCAGAAATGTGATCCTATCCCAGATTGCTTCACCAACAAATTTTACATGTTCTATTGGGATATTTTGCAATATGAGGTGACTCAGTCTATTAGGGAGTTCTTTATTCACTTCTCAATTTTTCATGGACCTAATGCCAACTTCATTATTTTGATACCAAAGAAAGAGAATGAATTTGATATCAAGTATTATTGACCATTGAGCCTTTGTGTAAAACCCTAAGCTTCCATGGTATGTTTCCCTTTAAATATAGTAAAAGTTTTTGTGGTACGCAACATCGAGATTAAAATACATTGTGAAAAATAAAATTAGTCGTTTTGAATAGTATTACCCACTTTATAAAATTTCATCAATTTTATCTCTCAAAATGAACTTCATCTTTGGGATCATAATTTTGAATTTAGATTAGGGTGAATTTTGGGTAATTTTCTCAAAACTTTCATTTTTTGATAAATAGTGAAAAAAAATAAATTTTAATTAAAATCAACTCTTTAAATCAAAATGATTTATAGAGCTAAATTATATTATTGAGTGGTTTTTCAGAATAATTAGATTAAATATTTACCATTTAATCTAATGTTGGTCATTAGATTTAATTTCACATTTAAACTGAACATAATCAAGTGTCAATCTTTTTATAGTTATTATTTCTTAATAGCACACTTTTTGTTTTGACAAAGGGATTTAATTTTAATTAATTTTTTCCACTTCTGTGAATTGAATTTAAAAAAATGGATTCCATATTTATAATCAGGAGGTCCAATTTTTTTAAATATTTAACGTTTATTTTTAGATGTTTTGAATAATTGATTGGGTAAATATTTTACTTACGATGGATAAAGGGTAAATCTGGTAAAGAAGGGTAAAAAATAATATTATAATAAAATTAAATTACCCGAAAACATGTTATAACTCTATTGGCTGATAAATTTCCAACCCTGGGCATCTTTAGGTCGATTTAGGAACCCCATAGAGCCACTTGTAATTCATAACGACATATTATATTAATTAAGTTAAAGTAAATACAAAAAATGACATAAGCATATATCTTTTAGTAAAGAAATTTTTTACATAGGGTAATATGTGTAATATATTTGACTATAAATATTGATTTTAAAGCTAATGAATATCCTAAATAATGGTATTTTATTTATAATTTTCAGACATTGAATAATTAAATTTATTTATGACACAATGATGATGTAGTATTTTCCTTATTAATGAAAGAACCAAATAAATTGTTTTATATAAGTTAAAATAAATATAATATGAATGTTTTGAGGACATACACGAGTTTTATATATTAATGTGAAATTTTAGGATATATTCAATAATTTTATTCAATTTAATAATGATTTTATGAATTTAACAAAAACAAAATATAAAATAGTGTCAAAATTGACATAAAAAAGTTTTCAAAACAAATATTATATTATTAATTGATATTATATTCCAAAAAAATCTATGGTTTCAAAAACGTTCTTAACTAATATTATATATGTCATTAATGAACCACTTTAGGATATCTTGTGAATTTATAGTAAGTTTATTAACCATATAATTTAGAAATTCAAAGAGACATGGTAAATGTCAAACTAATTAACTAAGAGTTAAATCTAAAATATAAGGTTAATATAGTGACCCAAACATGTCTAAAACCTATTAGTTGAGTGGTTTTATACCCTCCCCACCAAATACACTAAATAAATTATTTTGGAGTCATTAGAAATCCAAAATTAGTTTATTATAAAATAATATTTCAATCTATTCCTAAGGTGCCCCTCACCCCTCTTATAAAAAGGTACTTCCCCTTCTCTACAATTCACACCTTCAAAGCCATTTGTCTTGGCCAACCCCTACCCAAATATACTCTCAACATTCATAAAATAAATATATATTCCTTCCTTTATTCATAAAGACAACCTATGGAGCCTTTTTGATCAAATGAAAAGGAAGAACATGATGAAGAGGTAAATATTTCATCACCTCTTTCAAGTTATTTTCTTCTTCCACTTCCTCTTTCTTTGTTGTTTCAATTCTAAAATAAAAGCTCCAGTAGCTTATATATACTGCGATGTTATTATAAATATGGTAAAATCATATTCATTATTCTATCTATCTTTTGATTGACATGTCACCATATGTGCTTACGTACGACTTACCGTCTCCACGTCGTGGTGTAGTTGTTATTCAATAAATTATTATTTAGATGGGTATAATAATGATGTATAATTGATGTAAATAATAAATATAACATAATAATTATTCTGTATATATGATATACCATCCAATTATAAATTATTTTAATATCAAACGAATGATATTTTCACTCATGCATATGTATGAATAACAGTCTTCACGAACGCGACGAGATTCATTCCCCATTGTATCCATTCAAGATTAATATTCATTTTATAATTAAAAATAATGGTTAAAGACATAATATAATTATGAATATGAATAATATACATCATATCCACATCAAACATTATGTACGTAAGAATGAATATAAAGGAAAATGAATCAGTTAACACCCTAAATGATGATACTACTGAAATATCATTAACAAAGCAATATTAGAAGATCATATATGATATCATATTAATGTATATGGTTATTTTATAATTCAATAACAATGATTTCACCATTATACATGAGTTTAACCTTCCCTCGACCATGTAAAAGAACAAGGTAAGGGTTAATTTCACAATCTCTTCATTATATAAGGTTGTTTATACGTAATTATCTATCAGGTCCTCTTTATCATCCACATACATGCTTCTTAAAAATGTATTTCAAAACATTTTTACTATTTACTAGACAATGGGTTAAAGAAATTTGTACCCTTATTTGATCTTATATGTTTTGAAATGAATCTTTATGTCATTTTCATAATATGGTAATTAATACACTTTTCAACAAAATTAAGGTAAGTATTTTTTTAACTTATACAGTGGGTGTGGCTATTATCCGCCATTATAAAATCATCGAAGCTTCCCTTAGATGTTTATAACAATATTTTAAAAATAAATGTTTTCTTTATAATTATGTGAATCTTAAATTATTTAAAAATATAAAGATATATTTCTCTAAAAAAATGTTTTGATTTCATCTATGTCAACATAATTTGATGGATTTTAAGCTTATTTGAAGTTGATTTATTATGATAAAAACATCCATATTGTATTGAATTTTTTTTGACATGTTTGACTATGGATGTGTTATTTTTACACCATCCATGGTTTGTGGATAAATTATTGACATTTCATATGCTAGTTTTAATGTGAATGTTATTGTAATGTTTAAACAATTTCATATGAGGAATTCTTTGGAATTAGTAAGTGACAGGTGGAGACCGCTATAGCTCTTTGATGTATTGGTAGGTCTCATAAGAAAAACTAGTTTCTTGGCACAAGGCCTTGAAAAAAATTTATTTGAAGTCATGACACAAGGCATTGACTATGTGGTTATGAGGTCTGTCATTATGCATTCCATCATTATGCAAGTGGATATAGATATGGCATGTGATTATTAACCTAGTAGAATATCCATGGGAATAAGTGAATGGTACATCTGATATTATCTTTTCCATATTATGATGAAGATCGAGTTTAAAAGACTTCAGTTTTAGTCTTACACATTTCCTTAAATGTTTATGCTTATTTATGAATTTTTCTTTCATATTTTTATCCTTACTGAGCATCTGAACACACCCATTTCAATGTTTTATTTTTCCGAGGATGCGAATAAGTATTTTATGACTGACCTACAGGGATTTTCTGAGGAGATATGAGTGTGGAATATGGAAACAATGTTGTTGTAGTTTATCATTTTACAATGTAATGTAAAACATAGAAATATATCTTGTATTTATAAGGCTACTAAATTAATCAGTCCTTCGGGACATGATTTCCTTGTATCACAATAATGTAATGTAATAATGAATTGACTCTGGGTAACTGGGTTCATGGCACTACAGTTGGTATCAGAAGATGTTTAGTAAAAACATTGGTATATAGATTCAGTAAAACTCTGATTTATACATGTTACCCTAAGATAGACATTGAGGATTAGTATAGAAGAACTTCTTAGAATTTTGGATTTGTAGATATTTTGTGATTTTTGCAAGAAATACATCCATGTCAGGATACGATCTGGTGGAGGTGGCTCTGGCATAGATGTTCTTAGTGGTAAAAATTGAAAACACCACTTTGAACTAGACTAAAATGGGAACTGATGCCTGACAATGGGCCTTGCTGCACTCTTGGTTAGGAAACCCCCGGGTGATATGCATAAGATAATTTTCATTTTCTTTGAAAACCATTATCACGTTTTTATGAGTATATATGTCCTCAAAGAAAAAAAATTTAGATTATGAATTATATCTATAAATTGTTTAGTTTGTGTTAACAATTTTGCAAGGTTGGAATTATGTATTTCTATTCCTAAACTAATCTAGTTTATGCCATTGTTTATAAATGGTTCCTAGTGGAAGGAATGGAAACCATATCAACGCACATAATCCATGTATTGATTCCCCTCCTACTCAAGATAATTATAGTGGAGCTAGTGAAGCAACTAGTGCTGATCAGCTTATCACCATACTGGGACAACTCCCTCAGGTTATGAAAAATAATCTTACCCGTTTGGAGCACCCTAATTTGTAGCGTGGAGGATCAATGTACGATCACTTCATGAGGAAAAAACCACCAACATTCAATGGGACTAAAAATACTTTAATAACTGATAAATTGATAAATACCATATAAAAAATATTCCACACCTTGGGGAGCAGTGAAAGGGAAAAGGTCATCATGACAGTTTACCGCCTCATTGGAGATGCTGATCAATGGTGGTCATTGATTCAAAAAACAAAGATGATGAAGTATCAAATATTTAATGGAGGAAGTTTAAAGATATTTCCTTAGAAAAATTCTTTCCTCCTGACCATCGAGCAGATATGGAAAGTTAATTTCTGAGTCTAAGGCAAAAGGAGGATGATAATGTCACGAAGTATGAAGCTAAATTTATATGGTTAGTGAGGCATGATGCAAATTATATATGTAACATTATATGTAAGATTGATCATTTCATTTATGGGATAAAACTGTTTCTCCATCGAGCATTTGTCTCACAATCCTTCTCGTCATACGAAGACATTGTCTCAAGTGCTATTAAGACAGAAAAGGAATTTTCTATGTCTTACGACTCTAAAGAAAAGAAAGAGAATAAGAGATCTGTCGAACACTCTAGAAATGGAAATAAGGGAAAGGAGGGAAATGTTGAATATCCATCATGTAGTAAATTTGGGAAAAAAACACCATGGTACTTTCTTGAAGGGAATGAGAGTCTATTATAAGTGTCGTAAAAAAGACTAGCAAGCTCGTTATTGCATGGGGAAGAAAGAGGTTTTCAATATTGAATTCTACAATTTTATAGAAAGGGGGTATACTTAAAATTATTATTCTATGTACCACGAAAACTTACCTCAGAAAAGGCTAATGGATCAAGGCCAAGCTTATGTTTTCACTACTGCTAAGGTCGAAGCACCAAAAGATGTAGTGGAATGTAATTTAATGGTTTCCTCAAGTTTAACAAATGCTTTATTTGACTCTGGCTCATTGCATTGTTTCATATCTTCCTAGTTTTTTAAGAGAAATAAATATTTACAATTTGATTTAACAAGGGAGTTGTCCGTCAAAACTCTTAAGGGAAATATCATTGCAATAATGTATTATGAATCAGTCCCCATTAGATCATATAAATGTTCAATATATGTGGATCTCATCGTCATACCCAAGATTGAATTAGATATAATCCTCATAAAGGAATGGATTTTGTACCATAATGTAAGAATTTATTGTAAGAAGAAGGAGGTTACTATTTATAATGACGATGATAAAGACCACCTTAACTTTAGAATAGAATAATCACCACCTGATTCTTATCTAGATCCACCCCCAGTATCTCAACTAAATTCCATTATTAGGGAGGAAGAGAGTAAAATAACTATGGGTGAGGAAAAGAATGTTCAAATAGAATATGTATCTATTGTGAAAGAATATGTTGATGTGTTTCCAAAAGATTTACCTAGACGTCCCCCAGAATGAGAAATTGATTTTTCCATTGATTTAATTCATCATTCAAGGCCCATATCGTAGACCCCTTATAGAATGGACATTCTGGAATTAGTGGAACTAAATAAAATCTAGAGGAATTGTGTAATAAGGGATTTATTCTACCTAGTTTTTCTCTATGGAGAGCCCTTTTCCATTTTGTTATGAAGAAAGATGGATGCATGAGGTTGTGTGTTTAATATAGGGAGATCAATGTTGTAACAATATAGAACAATTATCCCCTACCTTTCATTGATAATTTATTTGACTAACTTAATGGAGCTCAATATTTCTCAAAGATGGAACATCGATATGGATACCATCAGTTGTGAGTGATGAAATAAGACAATCCAAAGACTTCATTTTGAACCATGTACGGGCATTATGAGTTTACAATAATGGCTTTTGGATTGACTAATGCACCCTATGTCTTCATAAATCTAATAAATATGGTTTTCAAGGAATATCGTGATGACTTTGTGTTGGTATTTATTAATGAGATCTTCGTATAATTCAAAATATATGAAGATCATTAAAATTACTAGCACATTATGCTGAAGACTATTAGAAAAATTGAATTATATGAGAATTTTAGCATGTGTGAATTCTGGTTTCACCTAATTTCTTTTCTTGGCCATATCATCTCTAAGGATGGAACATATATTGATCCATTAAAGACCAAGGCAATCAAAGAATGGCCCGCACCGACGAGTATAAATGAGGTACACAATTTTATTGGTTTAGCAGATTATTATCAACGTTTTGTCCATAATTTTCCCTGATTGGAAAAACCATAAACCATGCTCACACATAAAGGGGTTAAATTTGTTCGGACTAAAGAGTTTGAAGAATGTTTTGAATAATTGAAGAGAAGATTAGTCAATGCTCTTATATTGCCTCAACCATCGGGGAATGATGGGCTTGTCATTTATAGTTATTCATCAAATAAATGGATTGGTTGTGTCCTTATAACCAATGATAGTGTTTTTTCCTATGCATCATGACAACTAAAAATTCATGAAAAAAAACTATCCTAGTCATGATCTTGAGTTAACAACTGTAATCATTTCTTTGATGATATAGAGACACTATCTATATGGTGAAAATTGTGAGATTTATTCTAATCACGAGAGATTTAAGTATATTTTCTCACAAAAACAACTCAACATGAGGCAAAGGTGATGGCTTGATCTTCTCAAGGATTATGATTGCACTATACACTACCACTGGGGAAAAGAAAACAAGGTGGCAGATCCTTTGAGTAGAAAGGATCATGGATTTTTGAACAAGATGAGAGTTTGAAAGGATCCTACATAGATGGATCTAGTAAATATGGACTTAGGAATAACCATAGAAGGTGAAACATCAATGCTTTTTCAAATGGTTGCCAAACCATCTTAATGTGAAAGGATAAAAAGATATCATGATTATGATGATGTGTTTCAAAAGAAGATTAATGCTATGAATAATGGAATATTGGGTGACTTCAAATATGAAGGTGAAATTTTGAAATATGGGAAGAGTGATTGTGTTCCCGGTATACCTGATCTAATAAGGGAATTGTTGGAAGATACTCAACGCTCAAATTTCTCCATACAACCTGGAAAAAAATGTATAGTGATTTGAAGGAACATTTTTGGTGGGACAACATGAAGAGGGAGATTTTAGATTTTGTTTCAAGATGTAAGTTTTGTCAACAAGTTAAAACTTGAAGTCAACCGCCTGGAAGAGTCATGAAACCTCTTCCTATACCTGAGTGGAAATGGGATAATATTATGATGGACTTTGTCCTGGGACATCCAAATACTCCAAGAAGGAATGATCCAATATTGGTCATTGTTGATTTTCTTACCATGTCAGCACATTTTCATTAAATAAGAGAATATTTTCCACGTCAACGTTTAGCAAGAAAATATATTAATTACATTGTAAGACTTCATTGAGTACCCCTATCGATTGTTTCTGATCATGATCCCTGTTTTATATCATGCTTCTGGAAAAGTCTTCAGAAATCCCTAGATACGGAACTTTGTTTCAGTACTGCCTACCACCCTCAAACTGATGGACAATCCGAATGGACTATTCAAACCTTAGAAGACATGTTGAGATCTTTCTCACATGAATTTCAAGGTATGAGGGATCAATATTTACCTCTAGTAGAATTTTTTTTAATAATTGCTTCTATTAAAGAATTTAGATGGCACCATATGAAGTGTTATACGGAAAGAGATACCACACACCAACTTGTTGGGATGATGTTGGTGAAAGAAAACTCTTAGGACCAGAACTTGTTGAGGAAACGATAGAAAGGTGAAGGTAATCCAAACCCACATCAAAACAGCTCAAAGTAAGAAAAATAGATATGCTGATAACTAAAAGAATGATTCAGAATTTTAGGTAGGAGATCATGTTTTCTTGAAGGTATGTCCTTGGAAGGGAATTATACAATTTGGTAAGAAGGGTAAATTGAGTCCTAAGTACATCGGACCTTTCGAAATTCTAGAAAAATTGGGTTTGTAGCTTACCATTTAGAAATGTCACCAATTCTCTCCAATGTTCATGATGTCTTCCACGTATCACTGTTGAGAAAATACATGCCTGACCCAACACATGTACTTACCTATGAGTAATTAGAATTGGAACCTGATATATCTTATTTCGAAGAACCTGTCAGGGTTCTTGATAAAAGTGAACATTTGTTGAGAAACCAGACGACTCGTCTGGTTAAATTTCAATGGAGAAACCATAAGATGGAAGAGGCAATGTGGGAACCCGAGGAACATATGATGAATAACCACCCAAAACATTTCATGCAGTAATATTATAGAAATTTCGGGGATGAAATTATTTTAATGAGGGGACAATGTAACACTACAGGTTTCCACAGTACGTTTCCCTTTGAATAATTCAATACCATGTGTTGTACGCAACTTCGAGATTCAAACACATCACCACCAATAAAACTAGATGTTATGAATAGTAATACCCACTATTTTAAAATTTATCAATTTTATCTTTCAAAATGTACTTCATTTTTTGGATCGGAATATCAAAATTAGCTTAGGGTGAATTATTTTGTATGTTTCTGAAGAAATTCTATTTTTCTTTTAATTATGTGACTCTTAAATGATTTCAAAATAGAAAAAATTATTTGTCTAAAAAAGGTTTTGATTTTATCTATGTCAACTTCCTTTGATGGATTTTAATCTTATTTGAGGTTGATTTATTATGATACAAAACTTCCATATTGTATTGTTGGTTTTGTGATATGTTCGACTGTGGATGTGTTATTTTTACACCATTCACGTTTTATGAACAATGTATTGAAATTTTGTGTGCTATTTTTAATACAAATTTTTATGTTATGTTTAAAACATTTCATATGAAGAATTCATTGGTCTATGTAAGGGGTGGGTGGAGCCCGCTATAGATCCTCCATGCATCGGTAGGTCTAATGAGACAAACTAGTGTCTTGGCACAAGGCCTTGAAAAAATCATATTTGTAGTCTTGGAACAAGGCCTTGACTATGTGGTTATGAAGTATGGTATTATGCATTCCATCATTATGAAAGTGGCTATTGATATTGCATGTGATTAGTCATCTATTAGAATATCCAGTTGAATAAGTAAATGGAATTATTTAATTTTATCTTAGCCTTATTATGCTGAAGTTCATGTTTAAATGGATTTTGTTTTAGTCTATACATTGCCTTAAATGTTTATGCTTATTAAGAAAGTTTTTTCTATATTGTTATCCTTACTGAGCATCTGAGCTCACCCCTTTCTATGTTTTGTTTTTTCGAGGATGTGAAGAAGTATTTTATGGCTGACCTGCAAGGATAGTCTAAGAGGATATGAGTGTGGTCTTTGGAAATAGTGTTGTTGTAGTTTTTCATTTGATGATGTAATGAAAAACTTATGAATGTATCTAGTATTTCCAAGTCTACTAAACAGATCGGTCATTTGGGACATTATTTCCTTGTATCATGCCAATTTTATGTAATAATTCACGGACTTTGGGTAACTAGGGTCAAGGATTTACACTTGGGAACATGATTCCTAAATTCATTAGCAGGATCCTCATGAATAGGATATGGGAGATTATTAAAGAACATATATCAATGAACCAATTTGGTTTCATCCCTAGACGAAGTATTCAACACTGTTTGTATATAACCTCAGAAGCAGTAAACGTTATGAGGAGACAAATAAAATATGGAAACTTTTCCTTCAAATTTCATATATCTAAAGCTTTTTATTCACTAAAATGTGGATTTCTTTTTGACATCCCCTAAAGGTATGATTTCTAAAATGTAGTCATCTATCTTACTAATGCCAACCGTGAATCTTCCAAACTATCCATTCATATTAATGGGGCACTGAGAGGTCTTTTTAGTGTGCCAGTGGTGTAAGGAAGGGTGATCCTTTGTTAGGGATTCTATTTTCCATTGCTGTAGATTATCTAAAAAAATGTATCAATGAGTTGTCTCATCAAGGACTTTATAGGAATTTCAAGGATGGCAGGTACAATCTGGTCCCTTCACTTCCTTTGTATGCAAATGATATTCAATTGTTTGGTCTGGTATCACAAAATACCATTACTATTATCAAGGGGCTCTTTACCCGTTATGAGGAAGTTTCTAGGTGGGTCATAAGTTGTGATAAATCCTTCATTATCATTGGTGATAGTGTGAGTATCAACAAAAAAAATAGGATAACCCGGAGAGTTGGCGTTAAGAGGTCCTCACTCCCTTTTAAATATCATGAAGTTCCTTTATTTTATGGAAATATAAAAAGAAATATCTTGAAATAATACCAATAGGCATTATCAACCAAATGGCCCAATGGAATGTAAAATCCATGTCCCAGGTTTCAAGGGTGTCCCTAGTTATCTCTGTGATCACTTTTATATTTGTCAACTCTTTCTCACTCTATAAATGGCCCAGGGGTATTGTGATGGAGATTCAAGGAATGATTAGAAATTTTATATGGACAGGCTCTGTTCCTAAGAGGAAGTTGGTAACTGTTTCATGGTCTGAGTGAATTAAACTAATCAAAATGGGAGGCCTTGGAATCAAAGATATCAAGATTTTTAGTAATGGACTGATTGGGAAATTCATTTGGAATCTTGTATCGAGTGATAATTATCCTGAGTTCTTGCTTAAAAAATTCAAGGGTTATCTCATTAATAGATATAAATATCACCTCACATCATATGTCTAGACATCTCTAAATTCTCCCTTTAGTAAAATCACTCATGACTGCAAGTGTATTGTGACTAGGGACTCAAAACAAAACTTCTGGACTACCGTATGGCTAGATAAGCCTTTGCAGGATGTCATTGTTGTTCTTATAGAAGACATTGACATGTCTATTACAAGCCTGTTATCACATATTTCAAGGTTTGACAGCATTCCTCATCAGATCATCCAATACATTCAGCAATATAACTTTATAAATTATGATACTATCATATGGAAGCACAATTAGCAAGGGAATTTTAATGCAAACTAGTTTTAAAAACTTGAATGTGGTGCTTCTAATCAACCACTAGTGTGGAAAATGTAGTTTAATAACTCTTTCATTCAACCCTCAAGGATTGTGTTTCTCTGGAAAATCTGGAAATGAAGGCTTCCCCTTAGGATTGAATTATGATGGTTGGATTTAATATGGCCTCCATTTGCAATCACTTACATCATGCTAATGAGGGAACAAATAATTGTTTCATTGAATGTGACTTTTCTCCTAATCTTTGGAAATATATTGGAATGCTATTTGATATGGAATTTGATAGGATATGCTAGGTTGAAGAGTTTATTAAGGAACTTTGTATTTCCAATTACATTGATCAGGTTTTTTACATTCTACTTGCAGCAACAATGACGATGGTATATCACATCTATAATGCCGGTAATTAGTTGTTATTCAATGAAATGAGGCCTTATATTAATGTTGGGATAATGGAACTACACATGTAGTTCTATGTCCCATCAGTTGTGCCACATGGAGGAACGTATAACACGATCCGAGAGTATAACCTTCATTGACTGATGGGTGTTACAGGTCGACTGAGGAAACCTAGTATAGTTAAATACATTCGGTTGATTCCTTCAATTGCATCATGGTTTAAAGTTAATATAGATGTGGCTGTGATAAGATTGTCCGACCCCTTGGGATGTGTATGTGGCTTTCGTACACAACGTGGATTCATCAAGGGGTGTTTTTATCACTCTTCTGGAATTTAAATGTCTTATGAGGCTTAGTTATTGGCCATGATATCTGCAATTGATTATGTTGCTGGGTACAAATGGACACCATAGTGGCTTGAATATAACTCTGAGGTTGTTGTGAATGCTTTGAAGGTGAGGACACAAGATGTACCGTGAATAATTCTACCTCTTTGGGTTGAGTGTCACAGAAAGAGCGCTCATCTCAATTTGGATGTCTCCCACACATTTTGAGAAGCATATCTGGTTGCAGAAGTGCTTTCCAAGAAGGTAGTCAATGAGAAGGGTATGTTTTGGCCTTTTACAATTCATAATTTCTGTAAAGTAATGGTGAATTCTGATATGTGTGGAGTGATTCACTCTTGGATACGTAATAACCCCTTGTAACTCTAACTCTTTTTTCTCTTTCTTTCTTTTTATATATTTTTATGGGGCTAGATTTCACCAGTTCCTAGGCTTTCTTGCTATGAGACAATGTTATAGAGGAACTACTTAGTGGAAAATGATGAGCCACCACTGATAGTGGAACTACTCCTAACTCAGCGTTCCTATGTTACCGCAGACAGTGACACTATTCCATACATATCAATTTTCTCATTAGTTCAAATAAATTTTAAATTATCTAAAATTTTAATATTTTTTCAATTTAATGATAGTGGTATTGTTAATGATCTATTAAATACATGTCAGTTTATAGTTAGAGGTACAAGGTGTTGAGATCATGCTCTATGTTGAGAAAAATAGAAACACTCAAGGGTTAATTTATTATGGATCATGATATGAAGAAGATAAGATAATGACACATACCAGATGACAAATAAGATCAATGATAATCCAATTTTATTTATGGGATCCAAATAAGGCGTCTTTGTAAACCATCCTATGAATAACCATATAGTAGTAGCAACAACTCAAAGAATAAGAAGAGCTATGGAGAACAACACATTGAATTAGAAACCAAAACAAAGAAATCAAGGAACTCTGTTTCTGAGTCTATTTCTAGAAGAGGACCCCAACTTCAGTTGTGCCGCATTTAATGTGTACATAAATGTATATGAAAAAACCCAAAGCATTTATAATCCATTCTTATTATAATCTACTATATTTTGTAATATTTAATTATTCTTGTGAGAAATGGTGTTTCTATATTAAAAATAGACACTGTATATTGTGTTACACTAGTGGATATAATATATCCTCTTATTACCAATTTATTATACCATTTTACTCCCACATATAACTATGGACAAGGTCTCTGTTTTAAATGGTTATATTTTCTTCCCATGTAAAACTCTGGTAGAGGTATACATGACCTAGACAACTTGTATGCAATTCTAAACCCCGATATTGGTTTTGGAACAATCATATATATATATATATATATTCTTGGTGGTAGGTGATCACAAAGTGGAGAGGAATAAGTCTATACTTTATACTGAAACACTTGTTTTAACCAACTTATTAAAGCTCTGTTTTCTTTCTTGTGTTTGTCTACTCAAATAAAAAAAATTAATTTTCTTTTATAATTAATCATAGATAGTTTTTTTTCTAGAATTGTGTTTTAATAAACTAATTTATAATGTTAATATAACTCTATAAATTGATTTAAATAATAATTGATCAGTCAATGAATAATCATTCACACTCTCAAATAATTCACTTGTATACTACATTGGTTAATTGGCCAGTTTGGTTTTAAATTGGAGGAGTTTCAAAAAAATAATATTTAATAGATATTTTTATATGAACTCAATCCACCCCCCTCTTATGTATCCTACTCTGACTAATACATCAATTAATGGATTGATTTAATTATTGTGATTTTGAATAAATATGATACACGACATATAAATATGATTCTAATATTCCATTTTAATATCCATCGTCACCGCCTCTCATGCATGGGGAAACATGAACAATAATCTTGTTAATATGGGGACTACCACCTAAATAGTGAAACATTTCCATTATTTAATAGATTTTCATAAAATATATAAATACCTTAAAATATGGTTTATCATTATATATTAAAATAAATAATACCACTATAATTGTGATATAATATTCTTTGGTCAAACCAAAGCACATACATGACCATAATCACCCATTATGATAAATTATATCTGTGTTGTGGATTGATTAACCACTTATGAGAATAATTCATTAAAATATTATAATTAATGAAAATATTATACAAAAAATGATAAATTTGTTATTATAATTTTATAATAATCATTATTCTATCATTATTATAATGTTCTATAAGTTACATAACTCATATTTAACATATCATATTGTGTTATAGCTGGTTCTATTCTTCTCACTGTGAAATTTTGTTCTTTCTTTTAGAATTTACTATCAAAACCCTTTAGGTAATTTTACTTTGGGAAAATTTTCCTTTGGAAGATTTGGTTTTGTGTGGATTATCACTCATAAAACTTTAAAACAAGGCTTTCATTTAATTTGAAAAAAGATAACCATTTAAAAAGTGATTTTAATAAAATAATTATGAATAATGTTCGTAAAATCATAATAATTGTGATTAGTAATTTGAAATAGGATAAAAATTTATATATTTTTAGGGGGTTATAGCGTGATTGACTATTAAGTTAAACAATGTAACAATTTGTTTTTCTCAAATCTGAATCCCTTGAGTCATATTTTAGCCATTCATGGTGATTCCTTTTCATAGATGTAAATAATTCTTGACATCAATTTCTAATCATGATCATATTATATTTTATTATATTAATTTTTATATAAAACGGTATAACTCTCATGGTAATTTGATACAAATCCTAAAAAAATAAGGGGTTTTCTATCACATTTTGTCATACTTGAGACAAGTTATAAGGTTGCGAACATGTTTTTTTAATGAGTTACATACTACCTGGGAAAAAACATTGTCGCAATAAAATATTATTTCTTAGGATATTAATAACCATATTAATTTTGTGATTCCACTGAATTTAGATCTAGAAATTACAAAATCCAGAAGGATTTTGCATCTCAAATTTCACTATTTGAGACTTATTTTGTAGTATGTACATAATTTACATTATTGGATTTTTATTCTGCCTATATGATATATAATTTAATTAATAAATTTATTTTATGTTTACATTATATCCTTTTCATTAAGTATTTTCTATTTAATTGTATGTCAATATGTAATGATTTATTTTCAATTTTTTTTTGAAAAAAGAGATCTCTCAATTGTCGTAATCATGCGGATGAATTTTTGAAATCATTTATTCTAAAGGCTCATTAATTTTATAGTAATTTTTTTATCAATTGATAACCTAAATATAACATTACCATATATTAAATATTATTCTTTATAGTAATATATGTTTTAATCAAGTATACTTATAAATTTTGAAATTGGTTTTCCATCCTTTCAAAATATACAGTTTTATCATCCACAACCCATTTTTTGATATATTTTATGCCTTTTAAAATGGTCCATTATTAAGGAATTTTCATAGAATATATTTTCAATTAAATTATAGTTAAATAATTTGAATAATTTATTTATTTTCAAATTCATCATACATAGTGATTATTTTAAAAGTACATGTTTTAAAGGTATTTTCATTTATCCGTTTTTTATAACCATGATGACATAAAAACATTTATTTGGAAAAACACATAATATTAATTTCAAAATACTAATATATTAATCTAAATATTTTATTAATGTAAATTTCAATTTAATTATTTAAAATATTTTGTGTATACTTTTTTATGATCACATTCATTTACCCTCGAACCATTATCTTTCATGGAGAGATGATTTGATCACACAGTATTTGGTATAATGGTATTAATCCATTTGAAAAATGATATCTTTCTTACCATAATATTTTTTTGATTAGAATATGTTATTTTTTTAAAGTATCATGAAACACATTATTTTTACATTGGGTACATATATAATTATTTTGAAATGTCATAAAAACCATTTTTATTTATATGGGTTATTTTATGAATTTTTCTATTTTTTCATGTTACAAACTTATTAATGGATTATGAGATAGATGGGACCTGTATATCTATCCATTTAATCAGTCAAATTACTATATATCATACGTTTGATTTGTTATGTGATCATTTTAGTGAGTATCCATGTTCGAAATAGGTGAGTATAATGGAATGTGGATCTACTAAAAATTATACCTATGATCATTTTGAAGTGAATACACATTAAAAATTATATAAAGTTGTAAATTTATGACTGTGAAACATTCTTACCAATGTACCATGCATCGTTTTTTAACAATATAGTTTTAGAAATATTTTGAATAATGTATTATATCATGCAATACGATATTCACTGATTTTGTATTTATGGTTCATTGGGTATATATTCTCATATGTCTCTTGGCTATATCCACATTTTCATCTTATACTCACATATGATACATGATTGAAACCATTTATATTCACCCTTAATAAACATTTTTTCTCACCCATTTTTGATGTATTTGTTTCTATAGGTTAATAAGAAATGAAATATGTCATATTTTTCTTGAAAGGTATCTTTTGAGGAGAATGTTTTAGATATATTGATGAAGTGTTAAGGATTATAGATGTTTTAAGGTATGAGAAAATATTAAATAATTGATAAGACATCTGTTTCTATGTAATTTGTTTTCATAATTCCACAATACTATAAATCTTAAAGGTCTTGAGAATTTATTGAATGGAAATATTTTATTTATTTTATTTGATTACAATATGACTAGGTATGTAGATTCAAACGTTTTTATTATGAGTTTGACCCTACAATGAAATTACAATAACACTACATGAAATTACCATCACGATGTAAATAGAAACATGTGAATTCGTTTCCTGTGTGCATTTTGTGATTTTGTTATCCATCTATGGACTTTAATATATATATATGGATCTACCCTTCAAAAAAATAATGGTATTTCACCAAAATAATTAGCACTGGTTTAAACCATTAATAATTACATTGAGATTATTCAAATAGATTCTTTTTACTATAATAATAATACATCTCGTATTATACATGATCATATCATGTTTAAACTCAACATAGATAATCTTAAACACATTTAGAGATTCAAATGTATAAATTACTAACAATGGTTGACACTAGGTAGAATGAATGATGAAACCATTAATGGGTTCATAACCCAACATATGAACTCCCCCTGATCAACCCCCCTCCACATGGTGTGAATTCATTTACATCAAATTCGTTCCTAAATTGCAAAGCTATGAGACCCCCCACTTCATTAGGCATATAAATGTATAACTACCAATAAAAAATTATTAAATTTTCACATGATCGATCTTAACACATCCCTAGTATAATATCAATTCAAATTAATTTAAATCATTTTTTGTGGCATAAAACATAGGTTTAGATTCATCATTATTAATATGGTTCATCTCAGATCATCATTATCAATTATATATGTATCAAATTAATCATATTAAAATGTATTTTTTATAATTTATCATTAATTTTTACAGTGATTAGAAACTACTAAATGATTACATTCATTAGTCCGACTTAAAATGAACAAATAAATTTCATGTATGCAATTTTCTTTGTTCGTGTTCAATATTTATTCAAATATTATTCCCGAATCATAGATTCCCACATACAAAGTAATAGTTCATCTTCATGTTATTTACTATATCGGCATCATGGTTCTTTATGATTCTTGTTTCCATCACATCTTCTTGAGGTTTAATATTTAACAACTAGCTCAAAATAACACCCACAGGTTAACACATAATTTAGATTCAAATAGGTGTAACATTCATGTATTCTTCAACTCTTAATTTTTATTTTTTTCATTAAATATTTATACTCAAAATACTCCATTTTGATTTAGTTTCATGTTTTTTCTAGAAAAGTGTTTAATATTCTATTTATGGAACTCCCTTTTTATTTTTTATCAATGGACAATTAATTCATTTTCAACAATCCAATCTAAACCCAATTTAAATTAGGGTTCCCATGGTTCCCCCAATTTCTTTCATGGTCAGTTAAGAGTCTAATTATACAATATCATGGCATAGTTTTTATAGTTGTTTAATAGTATGTTCAAATTTCCACATATAGAATGATGAATTACACATGATTTATTGAGGGATAATAGAGGTTTAAGATCATTTGATAAACCATATGGTTTGTTGTACCATTCATCTTATGATTAGTTATATCCATTGGATAATCATTCATAGTAGCATGGGAGGACATAGCATTATAGGTGTCCACAATATCATGATAGATCCCCCAATAAATAATTTTACTCTTCTCAAACGACACACTAAAACCAGATTTTTTTTAAAATTGAGTACAAATGTATATTGTAGAATATAACATGTAACTATCAATGAATATCCAAAATTATAAAGAACAACTTAACTACAAAACTGATATAAAATATATTCAAATTTGTTTTATGATTAAAGTGATTCTTTATAACTAAAATAATGAAAGTCACATGAAAAATCATAGTTCAATGAAATATAAATATAAAAAATTTTCATAAATTTATACAACATGTAACAATTAAATAAAAACCTATATACCATTTTCATGAAAAAATCGAGTGAATTTAGATTTCTATGAATATTAAACAAAAAATTACAAAATATTAAAAATCATCACATTTATGAAAAATAAGACATTATTTTTAAATATCATATGTTAAAAAATGGGTCCAAAGAAGGATACTTAAAATTCCCCAACATTTAATTTATTTCAATCTCGGTCATTATAATGAATTCCATTATTTAATTTATTATTTAAAAAAGTTGAATATTCCAGAAATTAGAGTAAATAAAAGTTATAATTATAATGGAAATAATATATTCATACATTTATAATGATTTTAGTCATCATATGTGAATCCTACTATTTATCCCAATCCATATTAAGAATTGTGCTAAATCTAGGAATGAAAATAAATTATAAATGAAAGTAATTGATATTTTAGAAATTGATACTATAATTTATCTAACTCTTCAATGTAAATTAACCATAATATCTTATTTCTACATCATTAATATAAATGAAATTAAATAATTCAGTAAAATAACCCCTCTTCATTTAGGTTCAATGATGATCACACCTAAATGAATGGATTTTGAGAATTAGAAAAATTATAATAATTTGTTTCTGTATCCATGGATATTCCAAAAATTCCTTAGATGTACTAGTATATTTATTACTTTTAATCAAACTCTCTGTGCATAATGTCTAAATGATTAACAAGGGGTTCATAATGGGTAATTTCTCTCCAATATCATAGAATTATTAAAAATTATTTTTACTTTCTTCCATGAGTTTTATTTTAAAAAAAAATTAAAAATTATCATTGTTTTTATTATTAATATTTTCTTTACCAATTGAAAATTTCGATTTAACATATAACATTATATATATATATATCATTTATGTAATTTTAATTGCAAACATCCATCAAAACAATATCAAAATTACAAAAATACCAACCAATATCCTCAGTTTCTAAATCCGTAAAATCCCTAAAGACCAAATTATCATTATTAAAAGTTAGTTCAACAATTGGTTTAAAAATTACTAACCAAAAATAAAAATAAAAATAAAGGAAAACAATTATCAATATATAGATATTTATTTACATATTTTAAGTTTAAATACTAAAAATTATAAAAAACTCATCTTTTTATTTTGTTTATTTTATTTTTGAAAAAATTCGGGGGTATCTGATGTGAAAAAATTGAAGTATAACTCAACACATTTAAATAAGAATTACAGAAAACATAAAACACCACAACATATCTCATGGTGGGGGATGAAATTAAAAAAATTAAGTCCAATTAGAATTGGAATTACATAATTCAAATGTTTTTTACAAGGTTATTGTATTTCATTAAAAAGACTCCATAAACACATACATTAATGAATAAATTTAAATAATTGAGATAATTTAAATTAATAATATATAAACATCATATTGAGCATGATGAGAATTATTTGAGTAGAAACTCCACTAATTAAAATCAGTATTTTTTAATGTTAATGAAACACACTATATATGTTTTCATTATGTAAGATCCATAATTTCCCATTCTAGTGACTTAATTATGAAATAATGAACATTATAATAGATTACATAAGAAAAAATTTAATTAAAAACCAATATCTGAGTTTTGGGGTTTAATATAGAGAGATCAATCTTATTTCTCCATCTTTTGGCCATGAAATAAACAAATAATTGTATTAAAAAATAATTTTATCCCATGTGGAACAAGTAAATATTTTTTTCGTAAATTAATTATATGGAATGGAATAATAATAAGGAAACATTTTATATTATTATATGTATTGGAAAGATATTATGTTGGATAACACAAAAAAATATAGTTGCATTTTTACTATCCAAAACCTCAAAGAAAATGACTCAACCCCAATCTAATGGGGCTTGTGACATCATCTTAAATACTTGAAAATATTTCCCTTTAACATGTTTTTGAATCATGTACAGTTATTCTAGTTACCTTTGATCATATTTGATCATGTACCTCTTTTGATTATTGTAACTTTTGTAGTGGATTCAAGAGGAAAATATATTGTGTTTCTTCTTATCTTCTTCATCAAAGAGTATAGGAATGCATAAGATGTGGGAACTAAAACCTCGTATTTTACATTACTTTTTATTAAATAAAAACTAATTCTTTTTTGAATACAAAAAATTCACCAATATAGTATTTTTATCCTGTGTAATTTTCTAAGACCACCAACTCTACATTAGTAGATCCAAATATTAAAATTTATATAAATATAAGGAGTTAAAAACATTTCAAATGTAGTGATGGATAAATTCTGTCAGATCTAGTTAAATTAGCACAAACCATATCAGACACTTTCATACCTATAATGTAAGAATCAAAAATATATCTCAAAATAATCATAATAACAAATAAAAAATGAATATCCATAAAATTTTCAACTCAATGAATGAATATATCATGTTATGTTTCTTAAAAAAATGATATATTTGAAGTATGTCTATATAAGGGGTGTCCTAGTTAACCACTTTCAACATATAAGCAAAATAAATAATCCTTTTATATATTGTCATCCATTGATAGGTACAGTATATAATTAACTGGTTCAAACTATTCATCTATTTATAAATAATTATTATTTTTTATTTTGTTTAAATCAACCAATTTAATATTATAAAATAGTATATCATCAAAAAATTTGACAACATCAACAATTACATTTTATCATAACTCATTCAATCTCGAAAACTATCTGAAATTTTTTATCTTTTATTTAAATCCTTGAATCCATGTTATAATAATTTCTATTGTAGGTATCTCAATCTACTTCTTTTATATCTTATTATTTATAAATTCCTCTCATCTAATTTTAAAAAACATCTTCAACAGGTTGGTTATATGCTACTTTATTCTATTGATATTTATTGTACTTGTTGATAGGTAAAAAATTATTTATTCAATGATAATAACAATTTCAAATTTTTTGACAAATCGATCATAGAATTCTTATATCTTCAATTAAAATTCAACAATATCAATATAAATATTTTTCAGCAGTGATTATGCTAATAGTGATGTCAAATCAAATACAGTAGTGATTGTCGCTATTTAGATTAATAATAATTAATGAAAAACACTGAACAATAAAATAAACAATTCCTCCCATATAAAATTTATAAATTAACATATTCCATCATCATTAGACAAGTCATAGATATATTTACCATCCTCAATGTTATAGAACAACTTCTCACATCATTGTCGGTCTCAATTAATAATCATTATTTATCATAATTATTTCTATAAAATTAATGTGTGTTTTTATATTTAAATGAAATAAATTAAAACGTGATAGATATATAAAGGAAGAATAGTTGAATGTGGGTGATATGAGAACAATCTAAATAGTGGAAATATAATAACAAAATGAATGGAAGGAATATACCATTAAATGATACTAGACCAAGGTTGATTCAGTCTTAATATATCCATCATAGATATATAATGGATTTAATTATCAACCTCTTGCCTCAATTTTTACATGACCGATGTCTTACCCACAATCCCCTCTCACTTATAACATTGATCACCCTTTAATATAATGACTTCCATTACTAGAGAATTTTTTAATGAATGAAAGAATCTCTAAATATTACCACTCCAATAAATAATTTGTTTCCTATCAAAGTTATTCATATGGAACCAAAATTACGATAAACTATCATGAAAAATAAATTTTGTAATAAAATAAAATATAGAGGAAAATGTCAAGGGGAAATTGTACCCAAAAATTTTGGGTGCATGATCATGACATCTCATCTCAAATATCATGATAACTAGATGTTAATAATGAAGAAGATAAAACAATCATACCGAAATTAAAATCTATTATAAAACCACCTGAATTTAGAAATTATGTTCATCTAGGAATATATATATAATATTTGTCTGTTATAGTAAACACCTATCTTAAAAACCCACAATATAATATAAAATGTTTATTATTTAAATGCCATTGTTATTAACTAGAAATTATTTCGGCTGGTAAGAATGGGAATAAATAGATTATATATATATTATCTATTTTTAAATAAGTAATAAATCATGCATATATAACGTGTCTAGGGTGTTGGATGATTATTATGTTAACCCTATCGGATAGTATGATATCCTGGGTTTAATCTCAAATGACCACTAATTTTGTGGAATTTAGTAACTGTTATATTCCTTATCGCCTAATGGATTATAGGGGGAGTTATTCTGGATGGATATTAGTGGGCCATAATTAGGAAATTATATTTATATACTACTATGTTTGTGAAATGTTTCAGTGGATATACCACAACAATGATGAGTATTATTAGACAGGACATGTTGAAGATGTGAAATGAATGTTTGTTGGGTGGTGGTGAATGATGGAGGCAAGATCCATCATGAAATAATGGATGGTTAAAAAAGGGATATAGTTAATGGGTGTTAGGGATAGAAGCATAGAGATTTACTTAACTAGGAATATGTAAAATCATAAAAAATGGATTATTGGCCACACATATGAGGCTATCTATGATGGTCTATCATTCGTTTCCTATTTTTTGACCTATGGGTCAGTGTTATCAAGCCAGTTTACAGGGTCTATGTGGCCCATATTCAATAGTGGACATGTAAATGGATACCAAAACATATAAAATTGAGAGTATATTATTTCATTTAAAAATAATGGATGTTGGTTTTTAACCGAACTTCTTTATAAAAAATCATACATTGACTATATATTATATTGAAATAATGATATAATCTTTTTATTTTAAAAAAGAAATGTTTTTTCTAAAAATTATTTCAATTCTATAATGTATACATACCTTAAAATATTTTATTAATTAATATTAATAATTTATTATAATTATATTCTTACTCTGTGTATTTAATTTGATGAATTATCATTTTGTTATTTCCATTTATTATAGTGTATTAAATTCATTTATTCTTTCAAAATGATTTTTCGTCAGTAATTATTTTTACCTTATTATATGTGTTCATATTAAAAATAATTTCTCTAAATTTAATTATTATTATATGAGAATTACATATTATTTTTCTAATAAAAATTTCATAATGGGCTTATGATTACTTTTTTGGTGATTTTTTTGAACAAAAATTTAGTATAATTTGGAAAATACTAATATTTAGAAAACTACAGACTCGTTATTTAAAATAATAAAAATTATTTTCTCTTGTTTTTTTTATTTTCTTATGAATTAACATTGTAATAATTTATTTAAAAATAATATAATTAATTACAATATAATTAGCATTATATTAGATTTTAATATAAGATTATTTTTAGGCATAAAAATACAATTTTCTAAAAACACTTTTCTCTCTCTATGAAATTAAATAAAATATGATATTTTAAACGTTTTTGAAATTTAATCATGAAAAATGAATTCCATATTTATAATATAATGGATGATATTTTAAAAATAAATCCATTTTATTTTTATCATTATGAATAGTAATCGTGTTAAATATTTTCCTCTTTTAAATTGATAAATTATTTAGATATTATTAAAAATGTGTTTGGACCACAAAATTTAAATATAAATGCTATTATTTAATTAAATTCGTTTAACTAGAAAAATCACATTCTATATTTTTAAAATGATAAATTACACACCCCTTTCGCAATAGTATGTCATTTATAGCATCCCGCCTTTTTTATCACATATTCCTTCATTATATTATACAAAATCGGGGATCTTTAAGGTTTAGTGTCTTGGAAACCCGGATCATAATACATGACCACAGAAAACAATCTTCTTAAACACTTAAAATGTTTCTTCATTTTTTTATCCTATGGTAATTACTGCATCTCATAACATGGGAACATACATCAATGCAAAGGGTGAGCAGAAGGCCCATTAAGGCAAACAAGGGAAATATTTTACATCTGAACTTGAGATACATCAATAGAGTCATGATAAATATATTTAAGGCATGCGAAATTGATTGTGAGGAATATCATAATAAAAATAACGCGTTTAATAACTTGAAGATGTGGCTACAACATTTTACATATACAATCATTTCTGTATCGCCAAGGTCCACACCAAGGTGTCATTAAAAAATCACCGAGGTTATTCACCAAGGTATCGTTAAAATGGTCATCTCTAGAGATTAAATATTTACCCAATGCATTGGAGCGCAATCAAGGAGAACCCTTAATTTGTCTTTATTATCATGTTATACACATATATCATTATCAGAAATTTCATAGTAACCCATATATTATAAATGAAATGGGATTCATTTTATAATCATAACATTTTAAAAATAGCTTTTAGGACATGATCTTTATGTCCCTTTAAACCCACAGAAAACGAATACAGGTTTCATGTATGTAAATCCCAGTATTAAAATAGAAAATTTTGATATATATGTGAATAACCTTATAGAATAATGATAATTGAGTATTCACTTAATAAAAAATATTTTGAGACAAAGAGAGAGACATTTTGAGTCAAAAATTCTGAAGCATAACGGCTATGTTACAGGGTTTTAGAAAACGTTAAAAAGAGAGAGGACATGGGTTACCCACTCCTAATTGATCAAAAAAACACATTAGAGGGACTAAATATAAAGTATATAGGAACATGGTAATCAAATTTCAAATATATACCATATTAAATGAAAAACATGAAAGGAAGACAAAAATAATATTTCTCTTATAAAAATTCGGCAGCCTAACAACGTCACTTAAAACTTAAAAAAATGAATTGATGAGATAAAATAGGGTATCTCATCATATGAACATAAAATAACGGTATGATGGATATTGATATCATACCCCAACATAATAAAAAGTAACTTGAAAGACTTGACATGAAAATAGAGCATGAAAATGGGAAGGGTGAAAGAATCCCTAACAAATATTCGGCAGCCTAACGTCACCAATTAAATATTCTTAAAATGAATTGATGAGAGAAATATGGGTTCTATAATCATATGAACATGAAATGGATAGTAGGACGAAAATAAAATAACATCCCCAACATAAGAACATGGAAATTAAAATAAATAACATAAAGGAGAATAAATGAATAGAAAGAGAGAGGTAGTATCCTTTACCTTGAAGAGTATCTTCGAAATCTTGATGTTTGGGACCTTGGGAGGACTCCTTGGGAGGTAAGGATACCAAAACATCGTTTAGGAGGATTTTCAAATGGAAATGATGAGATAATGGCTTGGTGTTTATAGGGGAAATGAGGGGACAAGGCATTAATGGCCAAGGGACAACTCATTGGTGGTATTGGAAAAACAATGGGATTTCCCATGGTATTTTCCCATGTTATGGGAAAAATGGGATAGAAAATACCTTATATTACTATTCAAAAGTCGACCATAATTAATATATAATTGTTACATCTTTAATGATGTCATTAAACACCCGAAACTCTAAACTGAAAATCACTATTCACTAAAAATTCAACTTTTTTAGAAAAATCCCACAAATTCACCTTAACATAATATAGATGATCTAAATTCAAAAATTAACTCCATTTTATAAAAACAATTTTCTAAATATTTTTAATTTTAATTTTAAATAAAAAATATTATTCACCCGAAAAAACTAATACTTGACTAAAAATTTCTGAAAAATTTATTTATCTATTTTATTGAATCACATTACTTAATGAAGGTTCCTAAATTATATTAAAAAAAATTTAGGTGAGATTACTATTCCATTTGGTCACATTACTAATCCTTAGCATAAAATCACTATTCATAATTTACTATTCACCATAAATTAAGTTAATCTTATTTGACTCTAAATTTCTTACTGAACACACTTGTAGAAGACCATTTTTTGAAAATCCTTACACATCATTAATTATTTAAGTTTTACATAAATATTTTAAAATATCCTTTTTTCAAAATTTATTCATAGGATACATCCTATTTTTATCCGGACATCTGAAAATTCATAAACTTCACCATAAGATGAAATCACAGTTTTTATTTAAATCAAAGGATTACAAAGGCTGTTATGGTCTCGTTGCATAACCCCTTATAACACCAGCATATGAACTAATAGTAAGGTGTGCTAGGGTGATAGAATCTTGGGGAAGCTCTACCAACATTGCCCGCATAGTTATTTCTATCAGCTTGAACTTCTCGCGAAGGTGATTTTGTTGCAGCTTCACATGATGAAGTTCGACTTATGTTTGGTCTAGATCAAAGCCCAAAGGTGCTACCACCTACAAGAGTTCTATTATATGGGCTTTGATCGGACCGAGACTATTGGATGGGGCCTTTGAATCTTCATTCTATATTAATTAATCATTATCACTTGTATTTATAGAAAATAATTGTAACATTTAGTTTCCAACGGTCATATTGACCGACGGTCATATAACAGTTGAATCCCAATTGTCTCATTTTAATTATACTCATTTTATTAAATGGAAAATAAAATAACCCACAAAAAAATTAGGTATAAAAATTTACTCAAAAAAATTTTGGTCTTTACAATCTTCCCCCCTTAAGAAATTGCATCCTGGCAATTTTAAAATTGGGCTTGGAAATTTCTTTGAAAGTCCCTCATTAGAAATAGAGTGAGTAAAACAGTTACTTTAAAAGAATGAAAGGGTAGTACAAAGGTCACCTGAGTTAACCCATACTAGGATTCCATGTTAGATAACATGGATATGGAAGAGAAAAAATTGGTCATGTTCGTATGGAAAGTGATAGAAAACATGATTAGGATAAAATTAACCACATGAAGATGAAAAACATAAGATGTGCTAAACGGTCTTTGATTACCTAGTCAGAAATGTACACCAACAACATTTTTTTTATGTACCTTTTTATAATTTTGAGGAAATAATTTACTACATAGAATACAAATATAAGGAAATATAATTACCTTTAAGTAGAGTTACATCCCTTAATAAGTTTCCACCAAGACTAATATTTTCTCTAAACACGAGCATTCAAAAGGACATGGTCTCATAAAAAGCACAAGAATCATCTTCATAGACAATAACATAATCCACAAAAGAATAACTATAATTTTCCCTTGTCTTTAGTCATCAACTAAAAGTAAATAGGTCAGCATGAGATCATATAATCCCCAAAAAGGATAATCCTTTATAAAAAGAAATATTACTATTAGTCTCCAAAATCAACAAAATTACCCAATGTTCTTGAAAGACCATTCAATAAACAATCATCCATAAAATTCCTTAGAATAATCCAAACTAAGTTAGGAACACAAAATTCATAAGGATTTAATAAAATATTCTTCAATGATAAACATTATCATTCATCTCTAAACAACATCAACCACTCTTAAAGGCTTATAACAAAAGTGACTAACCTAATCAAAATTTATCAATGATAGGTGAATCATTTCCATAAGTAACCCAAATTACCATAAGTTCACCTAAAATGCATCGATTCCTCAAAATATAAGTCCACCTTTACTTCTCAATGAAAATACCATAGTAATATACTTACCTTGATCATATAGGGTTCCCAAATTAGTGAACATCTTCCAAAATAATATTCATCTTTTAATCCCCTAATCGTTTTTTCAAGAAGAACAGCTTCACAACATCAACATGTGATACATATCAATAGATGTTTTTCATAATGATATTAAACCATCTTAGGTAGTGACACTATGTTCTTAGAAAACATTAAAGATATGCTCATAGAGCAAGAATTAAAAAACAACAAGACATAGACAATTATTGTGAAGAAGTTACATGTACTTCAGTCATCATGATCCATCTCAGCATAAGACATTCATTGTTCCCTTGTCCTTAAAGATTATTGATGGTCATTATGCTTCTCATCCCTTCCAAGAGAGCATTTCCTTGTATAATTTCCAACGTCTCCACATTTATGACATTGAATAGTATAAGTTACATTAGATTGAACCTTATCTCCATTCATCACATTATCCATTTTTTAAACCAATTGGAATCATTATGCCCTATCATCCCACACTTAAAACATCTTCTAGTTCCATTGTGACATTTTCTTTAGTACCTCTTTCCACACTTATTTCACAAAGGAAATTGGGTCTTATTTCACTTATCACCTTTATCAGATGAACATCCTCGAGATGTCATCTTCCTCTTCCTGGATGAATTCTGGAATTCAATTGGGTACCCATTATTAATTGTGATTTTTGATAGCTGGTTTGGCATAATCACAATATGTGCATCTTGATCTCTCGTCATCTCTGTCATATTAATAGGTACATCCTTACATTTCCTATCACATTGATTGTTGGGACATGTTCTTCCATTTCCCACCATTAACTAAGATAAGAAAGTATAATTAGGGGGCCTAAATACTTATCCAATAATCATAAAATGAAACTTTAAGCATATAAGGATAACCTTATAGAAGAAAATTATATCCTAACTTGTGATCCCCTAGCTTCCAATCTAGGTTATCCATGATTATATATTCTTATGTGAATATTTAAATTATTTTATCTTTTGACCATTAATAATGGTTCATAATAAGCTTATGAATTTACCAAAGCATATCCCCCAAGAGTGTCAAACCAAGAGTGAAGCAAGGCCCTTTTTGATGCACTAGGTTACCCCTGGTCAAGCCCAAAACACCTTGTTAAAGTTTTCACTCCTAGGTACATCTGTGCCAGAGCTTCCTCTACTTGTTCGTATCCAGACAAGGATTTATTTGTTTGGAAACCACTAACTCTATAATTCACCAAAATACAAGGATGTTTTCATATATTTAATATATTCACTAAGAAACCTTGTAATGTTTTCAAAACCTAATTTCCACAATTAACTAAACCATCCTTTGATACCAACTATATCATCCCTCTTTTTTATCACATAAACATTCATTACATTATACAAAATCGAGGATCTTTAAGGTTTAGTGTCTTGGAAACCGGAAACATAATACATGACAACATAAAAAAATCTTCTTAAACACTTGAAAGGATTATTA
The DNA here is from genome assembly GCA_963277665.1 of Viscum album. Taxonomy (NCBI): domain Eukaryota; kingdom Viridiplantae; phylum Streptophyta; class Magnoliopsida; order Santalales; family Viscaceae; genus Viscum; species Viscum album. The sequence goes on along the minus strand of OY728146.1, from coordinate 1,107,732,166 downwards.
ATTTGTACATCCTATGTTCATTACATCATCTCATAACCTGAGAACATACATCAAAGGAAAGGGTGAGAAGAAGGCCCTATAAAGGGAAATAAGGGAAACATTTTACATGTAAACTTGAGATACATCAATAAAGTAATGATAAATAACTTTAAGGCATGAGAAAGAGATCACGAGGCACATCATAATAAAAATAACATTTTTAATAACATAAAGATGTGGCTACAAAATTTTACATAGAAAATCATTTTCGTATCACCAAGGTCCATCCCCAAGGTGTCATTAACAAATTACCTAGGTTATTCACCAAGGAATCGTTATAATGGTCATCTCTAGTGATTATGTCTTTACCCAATGAATTAGAGTGGTATCAAGGTTTACCCTTAATTTGTCTTTATTATCATGTGATCCACAAATATCATCATCAAAAATTACATAAATAACCCATATATCAAAAAATAATTTGGTTTCATTTCATAATAATAACGCTTTAAAAACTGCTTTTAAGAAATGATCTTTATGTCCATTTAAACCCACAGAAAAGGAAAGAAGGTTTCATATATGTAAATCCTAGTATTAAAATAGAATATTTTTATATATCTGTGAATACCCCTATATAAGAATGATCATTGAGTATTCACTTAATAAAATATTATTTGAGACAAAGAGATAGACATTTTGAAAAGAAAATTATGAAGCATAACGGCTATGTTACAGGGTTTTAGAAAATGTTGAAAAGAGGGGGGACATGGGTTAACCACTCATAAATGATACAAAAACAGTATAGGGATAGAATGTAAAGGATATAAGAATATGGTAATGAAATTGTAACGACCTACCATATGAAATAAAAATATTAAAGGAAGAAAAAAAATAAGATTTCTCATATAAAAATTTGGCAGCATAACAGCGTCACATTAAACATCAAAAAATGAATTGATGAGATCAAATAGGGTCTCTCATAATATGAAAATAAAATAAAAGTATGATGGATATAGATATCATAACCCAAAATAATAAAAATGAACTTGAAATACTTGACATTAAAATAGAACTTGAAAATGAGAAGGGTGAAAGAATCCTTTACAAAAATTCCGCAGCCTAACGGCGCCACTAAAACATTCTTAAAATGAATTGATGAGAGCAAGAGGGGGTATCTCATAAGATGAAAATGAAAATTAAAGTAGGATGAATATAAATAACATCCACAACATAAGAACATGAAGCTTCAAATAATTGATATAATGGAGAATACATGAAAAGAAAGAGAGGGGTAGGATCCCTTACCTTGAAGAGTAACTTCAGAATCATGATGTTTGGGACCATAGAAGGCTTGAGGAAACCATGGGAGGACTTATTAGGAGGTAAGGAGACCAGAATGTCGTTGAGGATGATTTTTGAATGGAAATGATGAGATAATGTCTTGGTGTTTATAGGGGAAGTGAGGGGACAATGCATTAATGGCCAAGGGACACCTCATTGGTGGTATTGGAAAAACCATGGGCTTGCCCATGGTATTTTCCCATGGTATTGGAAAATTGGGACAACTCATACCTTATATTATTATTCATAAGTCAACCAGAATTATTACATAATTATTACATCCTTAATGATGTCATTTAACACCCGAAACTCTAAACTGAAAATTCACTACTCAGTGAAAATTCATCTTTTTCAGAAAAATCCCAATAAATCACCTTAACATAATATTGATGCTCTGAATTTAAAAATGATCTCCATTTTATAAAGAAAAATTCTAAATAATTTTAATTTAATTTTTAAATAAAAACACTATTCACCCGAAAAAACTAATATTTGACTAATAATTTCTGAAACAGTTATTTACCTATTTTATTGAATCACATTACTTAATCAAGGTGCCTAAATTATATTAATACTTCATTTAAGTGAGATTACTAATCTATTTGGTCAAATTACTAATCCAAAGCGTAAAATCACTATTCATAATTTACTATTCACCAAAAATTATGTTGATCTTATTAAAATATAAATTTCAAACTGAACACATTTGCAGAAGACCATTTTTTGTAAATCCTTGCACATCATTAATTATTTAAGTTTTACATATATATTTTAAAATATATATTTTTTTCAAAATTTATCAATAAGATACATCCTGTTTTTATCCATATATCTGCAAATTCACAAACTTCACCATAAGACAAAATCAAAGTTTTTATTTAAATCAAAGGATTACACAATGATATTATGGTCTCGCTACATGGACCCTTATAACACCAGCGTAGGACCTAAGAGTAATGTGTGCTAGGGTGATAGAATCTTGGGGCGGCTCAGCCAACATTTCCCGAGTAGTGATTTCTATCAGCTTGAACTTCTCATGAAGGTGATTCTATTCCAGCTTCACATGATTAAGTTTGACTTAGGTTTGGTCCCGAGCAAAGCCCAAAGTTGCTACCTCCTTCCCGAGTTCCGTCAGATGGGCTTCAATCAGCCCGAGACTACTAGATGGGGTGATCGAATCTTCTTTCAATTTTAATTAATCAAGATCACATGTATTTATAGAAAATAATTGTAACATTTAGTTTCCAACAGTCATATTGACCAACGGTCATATAACAATTGAAACCCAACAGTCTCATTTTAATTATACTCAGTTTATTAAATGAAAAATAAAATAACTCACAAAAAAATTAGGGAACAAAATTTACTCAAAAATTTGCAGGTCGTTACATCATTTATACGGTTTTAAATAATTAATAAATTTAAAATTTCACTCTATTTATTCTGATATCTTTATTATATTTTCATTAGGGTAAAAAAATTTGATATTGGAAATATCTTTATACATTATAGATGTATAAAATATGTTTATTTAATTAATTTTTGTTGTTGTTATTCATCGTATAATTTTCTTGATTTCTAATGGAATCCTTATAAATTTCTTGGGAGTTCAGTTGATAAATAATAGTTAATTGTTTTTAAAAAAATACAAATAATAACATATTATTAAATAATAATATTACATTAATTTAATAGGTAATTATAAATTATAATAAATTATAACTCTTTTTATATTTTAATTCCAAATTCACCACTATTTTTATGAAGTCAAATTGAAAAAATAGTCCCCAAAAATTTCATTAATGACATTTTTCGATAAACAATATTTAATTAATTTACAAAGGATGAAAAAAATTATGAGGATACTTTAATGGGAAAAATAAAAAATTTCATTTATGGACCATTTCTGAGACACTTTCCACCATATATAACAATCTCTAACACATAAGTAGCGAAACTGGATTTGTCATCATTACATATAAAAAGGTTCAATTAGGTGGTTAAACCAAATTAGATGGTTTAAAATTAAACATAAAAATGTAAAAAAATTGTCTCTTACTGTTATTTGGACCTTATCATGACCTTTATTCAATATTATTTCTACTTTGTGCCATATCTCTTCGTTTCGTTAGTTCTTATAATTTACTATACTTAATATTTATAATAATGAAACCCCCTAACATATAATAATATAATGGTCTACCGACTCTTCATCACACATTCTGACCAATTTATATCATTAAATTTCTATTAAAATAAAATATCTACCATCCTCCACTTGACCTATAAGCATTTTTCTCATGAAAACACAATATTATATGTAATAATGTGTATGCAAAAAGAGGATTACCAAAGAATATGTATAACTCATCAATGAGTTCATTTATATTTTTATCAATCTATCTTTATTAAGTTAAAGAATAACTCTAATGATTTTTTTAGTTCAAGGTGATTTCTATCATAGTTTTAATTGAATATATATTAATTTTTTTAGATATTTATATTCCTGAAACCAGGAGCAGTGACCATACATATCAAATTTATAATTAATTTAATTAATATTGGAAAAAATGATTAACATGACATTGGAAAAAATCTTGATTTATGATGTTGATCTTCCCAAAAATACCCTTTTATATTTATTTCATTACTCTATGAGGATCTAAGGATAAAATTTCTCTCGATGTCAACTACGCATTCTCTTTTGATCACTAAGAGACACCAATCAATCATCAGGTACCAGAACAACAAAATGATTTTATGGTTATGTTTATAATGGTCATTATTCCCTCAATCTCAAAATAAAATCCATTTATTTTCATTTTCATATGATATAGAGAGGTAAGGGAAAGAGGAGTTAGGGGATGATTCATTAGGAACAACAATTCCTTATCTTCAAAGCCATTGATTAATTTCCCTATACAATTGACATAACTATCTATTTATAGATCAATCACTTATAAAAAATTAGTTTATTAATATCATTCCGTACCTTAAATAATTTTATAATCTATAATAAACCATAACTTATATAATAATAATATTATTATTTTAATCCATCCACCAACCTGCACAATAGGAGTTATTATTTAATAGGCTTGTTAATTAATATTATTGTATATGCATGGTCATCGTCTCCCCAAAATACACTATCATTTATTCAATAAACTAATAATTATTTTATTTAAATATTTCATTCATTCTTCAATTTTATTGATTAATAAATTGTAAATAATGTTTTCTCACTACGTTGATAATAATATTTTGTTAATTTTTTTATATTCAAATAGAATTTAATCGCGACCATCTCTAATATAGAGGGTGTGACCCTGTTGGATTATTTCACATAAGAATTAGGTTTTATCTCCTAGTTCCAAATATTATTATCTAGAAATGGTTCATGTACCCCATGTGATATGACATAATGTTTCAACAATGAAAACCACATATGAACACTCATAGTGTAACATAGCCAATTTTTCACGAATTTCATTATCTAAGAATAACTATCATCTCATAAACAAATATGTTCAATACATATTTCATTTAATATCTGAAAAAAATCATCGCACCATGTCCATGGAATATAGTGATACAATTATATTACAATCAAAGGGTCTTGACATTAGCTTCCATTAAAAAATATGGAACAAATACTTCCAGGAAATATCCAATATGAATTATATCTCATGATATGCCCAACATATCAAAATCTATCATTAGTTTTTTTTCATCATTATTTTCAAAATAAACACATGTACATCATTCATATAATGATGTAATAATAATATTATCATTTAAGTACAATTACACACTCTCGCAAATAGAAATTTCAGATGACAATAAATAATGTGGAATTCCTACTTGTAGGTTAATTCTCATAATCTTATATTAAGGAGATTACCAAATGTGACAATCAGGAGAAGATACATCATTTTATTTTTATAATATTTAGATGATAGTTTATATACCACATATCAAATTATAGTACTTTATCCAACCACATAACTTTATTTAAGAATATGGTCCCAACCCATCAAGGTTATCATCAAAGTAGGGAACTACTAGGACTTTATTAATGTGGAGTATACTATAAGAAATTATTTCATTATAGAAATGAAAACTAGTAAACCATATTCAATAAGAAGTTTAATTAATATTCAATTTATATGAAATAAATTTAATTAAGGTGTAGTCAGATGATCTTATGATACCAACTCCAAAAAACTCCCACTAGGAATACATCCATATTCTAACAACATTAAATATCCAAGACCTCACATTATAATAATGTTTATATTATGTCATTGATTCAATGAATGTGAACAGTATATTGTATTTCATGTAAATAATTATCACATGAACATCACCACTCTGAGAAAAATCACTCAGGATGTGATTCATTGGATGTTTATGCTTTTCACACTTATGGGACATTCAATAGTTTGCCAGAGCCACCACTACATTATTATCAAAATATGATGTGATAGGATATTATATACAATGTACCATGTAAATCTCTTTTACAAAACTTTACATCTAAACTATAATGACCAAATCCTTTTACAAATGTTATTAAATGATTTTGACCAAAATAATCCTCAAATTACCAACCAAATATGAAAATGTATATTTTTTGGAAAAATAGGTATATAATTAGAAGGAATGAAAAGAAAATAAAAAATATATTTTAATTAATCATCATTAAGAGAGCCTATGTCTAATGGATCACTTACAGCTTCATCAGATAACATGGGGAATACATAGACAATGGGGATGAGAAAAAAACCCAGTATAAAATAAATTGAAATTGAGCATATGAAATGATTTAAAATTATTATAAAATAAAAGGCACATATCAAGTGTAATAATTTGGATGAATAAAATATATAACATGAAATCATGTGATCAAGGAAACATAAACAAGTGGAAGGAACATATAACATGACAACAAAATGAGGCAATCCTGACTTCCTAGACTATTACACCATGTTGAAAAAGACCAATAACAGATTTGGTTTACTCCCTAATCCAAAAAATAATTCCCCATCAGGCTAAAACATTACCTAATTAAATAGAGTGCTACCTAGTTTAACCCATCATTACTTTTTTGAGAATATTCTTTCAATATAAATAATCAAACATAATGGATACACAATAAATGAAATTGGTTTTATATTATTTTCATAAGGTCTAATCAATGGGTGTGTCAAAGTGGTATATATGAAAAAATGGATTTAAATCATTCTTGGAAATTACCTAAGTGATATTAAAAAAGTATCATTAAAAACGATTTCATACAGATGTGAAAACTTTAAAAATAGTGGTTTGGTAACCTTATATATTTTCCACTTGTGTGTTCTATAATGTAAATGATTAAATATCGATTAAATATTATATACTGTTATAGTTTTTAACATAAAAAAAATAATTGAACAAAATATTTTATCCCATGATAAATGTTGGGATTTTAGAGAAAGATAAGAGGCATAAAATATCATATAGTGTTTACTTAAAAATATGTATGAAAAACAGTAGATCCCATTAATCGTGTTTTCTTTTTAAGATGAATTGATATTAGAACCTTTTAATCCCTTTATTTACCCAAACAAGATTGATAAATTAAGCAAGATCTTTTTTTAGAACACATAAATTTTCTATAATAATTATATAATAATAATTGTGAGATAACATGAGGCAATAAGAGATAGGGGTTAATAAAATAAAATATGGAGGTTCAGAGAGATCACTTAACTTATGTCATAATGGGATATTCATATAGAATTATTATCCAAAATAATCAAATTAGATTAATTAACTTATTAATTAATATCCTTTTACACAATTATTGAAATTATTATAACTCTTTTATGTTCATTCATGGCACTATCAATGAGTTATAGTGATCAATATCATTGTTCAGATAGTATTTTTGTTTCATTTCATTATTTGTTCACTTGTACAAGATTATTAATGATCCTTTCAAATGGAAATACAATTCAATATGTATAATGTAATTTTATTTCTTCAATTATTCATGCTCATATATTCCCATATATAAGTTTCATTTCCAACATGACGGGGTTTTTTTTTAAATATTGAGGCCAAATATTTAGTTTATTGTGTTTTGGTTTCCATCCATCACAAACTAGTTTGGATTTATTTAATATTATTTCAATATATTAGTTACATGTGATCTAATAAGTTATAATATAATAATGAAAATCTCATTAAAACTATAAAAATAGTAATATATCCATCCATTATGGCTATAATGAAAAATGGAAACTCATTATTCATAGTGATGATGAATCCGCATAATTTGGAAAATGATATACTTTCATTGAATATTGGGAGATATAAAAAAAGTTATGGGTTGATAAAATTAGTATATAAATATAAAATTATAGTTTATACATGATACTGGAAGATTATGCTGTAAGAAATCAGGTTGTTATTCTAGATGAAATTTTAAGGGAATATGATTTTCCAGAAATTAATGGTTAGGTTGAACATTAATGGTTAGAAAAACTATATAGGTCTTTGATGAGGGATACCCCAGGTATCCAGCAGCAGATGGACAAGTTGTGCATGGTTAGTCAAACCATGTGGGTGAACTACGTTGTTACCATGTTTTTGAAATATGATTTTATATAATTTTAAAAAATGTTTTATAATTATAATAATAAGGATGTTATTATTATTTTTATTATTTTTATTTAATTAAATTAATGTTAAATTAATTTAATTATATGGTGACTATATGGGGAGTTGAAGAATTAATTGAGAAAAATTATATAATGAATAATTTATGAAAAAACGTTTTATTAAATGAGAATAGTGATAATAATAAATTTTATTATTATCATATTAATCAATTTATAGTTATATGATAAATAATTAAGAGAGAATAAGAGAGGAGAGGCAGACAAAGTTGGACAGTGCACGACCACCCTAGACAATCCATACACCGCGTAGGATGCTGCTCCCCAGATCCCTCTCCTATGCTCAGATTCATATGGTTTCTTCACAATTTCTCTTTAGATCATCTATGTATGTATTTATCCTCACTTTATATATTTTTAGAACCCTATTCGGTGCCCACTTAGAATTAACCTATCCCAATTTCGTTAGGGTTGATCTGTTTTTCTGTTCACTCTAGTTCTAGGTTGGTTTGAATTGTCTCCTAGGACCCATGGGTACATTGTTAAGAAATATCCGCAAAAGGTGAGGCATATTGGGTGATTTTGTTCTATAAAATAGTTTTTAGGGCATGGTTTTCACCTCCTTCTTTGATTCACACTTCTTTAATTTGGGTCTTTTGGTGTTTATGAGTATCTGGCATGCTTCTTGTATTGTGTTGAACTCTATTCTGTGGTTTCAGGGTGAATCAATTCGTCACTGAAAAACGAGGAAAGGTTTTAGACTAGCAGTCTGGTTTTTCACCTTTTAGTTTATGGTCATTTGGTGTTTTAGATTTCCTGGTATTTATCTAGTAGTTATTTGGTCTTTTCATGTTGGATTTGAGTCTACAATTCAACTGTTACTCACCTGAATATGAATAGGTATGCATTTTAAATATATATAGTTTCCCTCGTTACACGAATATTCATCCATGGTAGTTATTATAAGTGTATGGGGCATGACTTTCTTATGTATATATATACAAGCACATGAATTGGTGAGTAGAGAAGGGCATATTCATATAAGCATATATGTAAAGACCCCCTTGTGCATTCCCATGGCCATGTAGGTGTCTGTATAGGGGCTAGGTATCCCTGTATGAATGTGATCGTGTGTATGCTTTTTGGGAGAGAAACAAAAATATATGGAAAGCTTCAAGATCTGAAGGGGACAACCTATTTCCAATATTTGGTAGGGTCCCCTTCCTTCCCATATTTATTTAAGACATCATTAAATGTTTTATTGGTGGTTCTCACTCCCTTATTATATGCTTTCCATGTGTAGTATCATATTCAAAAAGGTTTTTCATTTGGTAAACCTAGTGAAATGATTTCATTTGACAACTAGTTGATTGATAATAAATGTCAATGTTTTATAACAAAATCACTCTAATGGAGGTGCATTGCCTTCAAAATAATATTGTATAATGTAGACTTAAATTCTTGTTTGTTTTTCTGATTTTGGTTCTTGTGATTTGAATCAATGTATTTAAGGTGCCATGTTTAAGACCTTTTCCTATTTTGAGGGCTGGACGACATTTTTAGGGAGACCTACTTGAGTTGTATGACTTCTAACTAATGAGATATTTTACATTGAAATGTAAAGAAATTGTTAAAATAAAAATTGAACAGATTATGGGGGTCTTTCTAGGCCTTGGGTGAATATTATAATCTCAAAATATTTTAGTGAAATAATATTCAGTAAAACATGACATAACTATGATGTTTTAATTGATACCACTCCCTTACGATCATAAATCGACACATGGTAATTGAAGTGTTTAAATGAATTCAGATACGGCTAATTTCATGCATGAGTGGTTTTGCATCATTAATGAATATGAATATATGACCATGTTTTTTAAATATAGAAGATGTTATGACTTACGTACATTTCGGATGAATTGAATGAGATCTCTATGTAAATGATTTGATTGAAATGCTTGGGGTGGTTTTCCTTAATTATAATGGTGAATTTTGTTTTCTTATGTGTGATTGGAATCGGAAAATTATATGAATGAGAGGTTTATGTGCCATGAACTATAGGTTGTGAATGGTTACACCTTATGTGGGATGTGGATCCAAGGGAAAGTGAGATACCTTCTGAAGATGTACCATGACAACATTCTTGTTGACTTCTATGAGGTTGTGAGTGCTCTTGGTGATGGACCCAGGATTAGACCAAATGTAATTCCCCTACTAAATTATGTCTGTGAGTTACGTCATGGTACATCCATCATGTGTATCCAAAGATACTGTGAGAGTTCTTGGAGTTGGGTTAAGAGAAAACTGTGTGAGAACCCCTATATTTGGGATGGCAGTGGTAATTCTCGTTCCACCACAACTTATATCCATACCTATATATATCTACCTTTAATAAATATATATTTGTATATACACATATTTTTTAGTGAGAAAAGATAATATTCTTATCCATGAAATGAGTCAAAGATGGTATATGTGTCAGGTATCCATTTAGGAACCTAAACAGGGGTAATTTATTTAGTTTATTTTGTCATTATCTCCTTATAATTGAGCACCGCTTAATTAATATTACACTGTCTGGATTCCAAAGGCCACCAGTGGTTCCAGGACATAGAGATTTATATCTCAAACACTACTCGAGCATCCATTGCACTAGGGTATCTGAGAATGGATTTATTGTGGGAAGGCCATTGGACCCTAGTTTATTTCTTGTTGAAGTATGCTAGTACCTGGAGATTGGAGAAAAAGACTAAGATGGATCTCAGGATGCTCGTTGAGTTGGTCTTTGGACTTTTAGATTTTTTTCCATAGTCCTGTATTTTATGTATTATAAATCATGTTCTATAGTGTATTGTATTCGAATATGTATATCCACATTTCATGAATTTTTCAACATTATAACTTGTATAGGCCACATTTATAAAATTTATATTATCTGTCTTTGGATGTTTTTTCAACTATAATGTATATCTTCAATTATTTCTCTTGTTCATAGTTGGAAAATAATGTTCTGGATCTCTGATAAGAGGGTATAGTTTCCCCACAAAAACCTCTTGAGAATCATTCTTAAATTCAGTTGCCTATGGCATATGAGAAGGTGTGTTTGAGTTCATGTTTCGACCGGCCATGCTACTGGTTTGATTGTAATCCATGTTGGGATCTTACAAAGTTGTATAAGAGGGTTCTAGCTTTTTTCATTCATCCCTGTCTTTATATTTTTGGATGGTAGACATCACACTTTGAAAGTGTCATTTCTTGGTTAACAGTCATTCTTGGGATTTATCAACCCACGTATGAGAAATGACCAAGTGGTCAGGGTTGAGAATTAATGTTGGTACTATTTGTTATTATAGTTGATATGATTTCACCTTGAGTGACTGGTATATTTTTTTCTACTAATTGATTTTGAGGATTTTGATAATTTTCCCAGGCCTGATTTGGGAAGGAATTTGCATTAACTGCATCATATTAAGAACATATAAATTCACATGCCATGCACATGACATTCCTTTCAGTTTCATCAGTATGATGCCTCTTAATTTTGATTTTATGACAGTAATTTTTGCAATGTCCTGTATTTTTTTAGAATTCCACATTAGATAGCATGTTTTGTGATATAGTTAACATGCATGGGTGGTTATATTCCATGATTCCTATGACTTTAGTATGTTTTTCTGTCGTTCCATGGTTATGTATTATATAATTTTTTGGGTTACTACATCCTATAACATGATAGAGATGTTTTAATAAGTAAATAATGATAATGTTAAAATGTTAAATGCATTTTAAATTAATTATATTAGAGCCTAATGTCACCTTTATCATATATGGGCACTTTTTGGATTGGTAGATGTCCACTCATATCACGTGTTGGTTTTTTCTGTTAAGAACATGGATTTGAATGAATATGATGCTCAAAGATTGAATTCAAATTAAAAAAGATTCTAGATATTAAATTTCTTATTTATGATTAAATGAAACTAAATGATAAATGTTTAAAGAGGTTGTTTTATATAGAATTCCTATTTTAGCCGTGGGTAATTGATGGAAAACCATGTTCTTTGTTGTGAAATAAAACATTTGATTTTTTAATTAATTATATGTTTAGAGGTTGAAATGAATTAATGAAATCAGTAAAATGAAAAGGGGGGTTTGATCCGTGTAATATTCTGTGTTGTGTTATCAAGAGATAGGGTCGATGTGTATGCTTCATACGGGGCTTTCCCCTCTTAGTTAGTACCCTTAGGACTTGAGATGTCTTGTTTCCACTATGATATTTTTGTCATTGGTAGAATTTATGTAATCATTTTACCATATCATTTTAAATAAGAATAAGCATTGATTAATGCTTAGTTCATCAAGATAGACATTCGTCGTGCATGGTCAACCATTACTGATTTTCTTGGGATAACTCTAGATAAGAATAATTGGGGGCATTAAAGAATGTTCATCCAACTGATCTGTATGACTTGTCGTGACTGATGTGTTTTGACATTCCAATCGGCTTAATTTTTTTCATTCATGAAAGATCATGACATGAAGATTGTGTTTTGTAGAGTATCGCACATGTTTTAAAGGTGTATCTGAACTAGTGCTCTTTTCATTGACTATTATTTTCATAGATTACATGAGAAACCCTACGGTGGGTAGTGTCACATTGGTTCTGGTGTATATATCGCTGCATTCTTGGCTGCATGACTATGATGATGTTGGCAGTATACACAAACCATTAGAAACTATGTTAGTTCTGGAAAAGTTCATTGGTAAATAACACTAATACATTGGATGGAATAAACATAAGGGTATGGTTGGTGATGTTCAATAATGTGAAGCCGAGTATTTTGAAAAGAGTCGACTGATGATAGTTTGACTGATCATTTAGTGACTTCGGATTACTCTTGTTGTGCTATTCCAAATGAGATGATCATGTCCCCCATCATGACCTCATCCTAGAGTCACTGTGATAGCATAGGTCTTATGTCATGCAAAGGATTTAAAAGTCTTTGGTCTTGATATGTGTTTGTTTTTGGGTTGTAAGTGGGATGTGTAGATCTTTGGGATACGCCTTTATTTTTGTTAGGGTACTATAATTTTAAAATATCCAAGAGATGGCTTGACTGGGGAATGTCATTAGAGGTCATGTAAGGACTTCGATGTACATGTATTTGAGGATGAAATCATTTTAAAGGAATGTTTCCAATTTATGTGAGAGTGTTGGTTTTGGGTATGAAATGTCTTTCTAGGAAATAAAATGAAAACAGTTAATATTGTTTGATTGAATTCGACTGTTCATTTTGATGATGTTTCTGTAATGTCTTCTAGTGTAAGAGGGTTCACTCAGATGAAGAAAATCATGAAAGGTTCGTCGTTAGGATTATTATTGGTTTTCATGAATGGAAAATATGATGGTGGAGGTATCGTGGCTTGGATTTACCTATTTCTAAAGTTAAGACCTATTGTGGGGAGAACCGTCTCTCAGATATTACCTAGGTGATGAAATTATTGTACACCTATTTAAAAAGACTCATTTAAGCTCTGTTTCCGTGATTATTTTAAGTGAGTTTTAGCTCGGGTTGTAATGGTTTATGTGTGGTATTCGTAATGTAATTTTTGAAGGTGCATTAGGTGTTGGAAACACAATGAAACCATTTGAATTAAATTTCATTATCCATGTATGTCGGGTACAATTTATGTTGGTTCCAAAGTCATTACGAGGACAAGAAGTTTATAAGGTGGGTATTCTGTACAATCCCATGTTCTAAAATTAGATAAAATTCAATGGGATTTGTTTTTCCTATAATTAATTACTAATTTTAATTATAAAAATTGTATTGGGACCTTTCATAAATATTGATGTCATATTTTTAAAATTTCGTAAAATCGTGTGGGTTAGTCATGCAGGAAACCCAGGGAATCCAATAACAGATGCACGGGATGCACACTGTTTGTCAAACGGTTTGTGTCAACTGTACGGCCACACAATTTTTAAAATTTATTTTTATTTAATTTTTTTCAAAATATTTATAATAATAATATTAATAAGGTTGTTATTATTTTTATTGTGTTTCTATATTCAAATCAATGTTAAATTTGTTTAATTAATTGTTAATTTAATGGAGGGTTTCAAATTTAACTGAGAATCATTTATTCAAAGAATAATTATTGAAGAAATGTTTTATTCAATGTGAATAGTGATACTAATAAATATTATTATTATTATATTTAAAAAAAATTACTTACTAGAATTTTATATTTTTTAATAGGGAAAATAAAGGATAGGAATATAATGCAGGACAGTGCTTGACACCCCCACTACCCCACGGGCTCTCCTTGTTGCGCACACGATGACACTTGATGTATCCCTCTCCTGGAGTCATATTCATCTGATGTCTTCACAGTTTCTTTTTTCTTCTTGCATGTAAGTATTTCTACCCCAATTCCATGATTTTTATCAGCCTATTCGTTGCCCGGTCAAAATCGGCCAAACCCTAGGACTTGAGGGTGAATCTGATTTTTGGTTATCTCTTGTTCTATATTGGTGATAATTGTACCTTATGTCACTTGGGTGCGTGTTATAGAATCCACCACTTATGGCAAGGTTATTTGAGTGATTTCGATCAAACAGATTCATTTCAGGGTAATGTTTACACATCCTTCTTTGTTTCACACTTGTTGACCTTTTGGTTTTGGTGTTTAGGAGTCCCTAGAATGTTTCTTATAGTGCGTTAAACTTTGTTCTATAGTTTCAGGGTGATTCGATTCATCTCTACAAACTGAGTTAAGTTTTGAGACCCACATCTTGGGTTTCACATGTTAATATATGGTTTTTGTGTGATTTAGAGTTCAGAGTATTTATCTTATAGTGTGTTGGTCCTTTTATTATTGATTTTGAGTCACCAATTCAGGTGAAACTCACCTATGTATGCATAGGTATGGAGTTAAATATTTGGAATTTCACCTGTTACAAGTGTATTCATGCATGGAAGTGTTTATATGTGTATGGGGAAATGTGTTCCTGTGTATATATATATATATAATCTCATGAATAGTTGAGTGGAAACTATAATTTTTATATAAGAATATATGTGAGGATTCCCTTGCGCATGCCTATGTCCATTCTCCTATGTGAAAAAAGGGTAGGTTTCCCTGAATATATGTGAATGTGCATATGCATAGTGGGGGATCAATGACCATTAGATAAAAATATTCAAGAGACAATTTGGATGGCTTGGTTCCACTCTGAGGTAGGGTCATTTTCCTTTCCCTAATTTTTAAGAAAGCACTAAATGTTTAATTGTTAGTTCTCTCTACCTTATTATATTCATACCAATTATACTATATTATTATAAAAGTGCTTCCTTTGGAAAATAATGTGAAATGATTTTATTTGATAACTGGTATATTGATAATAAATATCATAGTTTTAGCCGAGTGGTACTCGCTGGTTGTACCCCTCACTCACTATGGGAACTGGCACATGATCGAGTTCTACCGGGCTCAAACACTGTTCGTATTATGAAAAGCGCTATTCAAAGCCATTTCTTAGCTGGGGAACGTGGCACGCACTTGGGATGGTGGGGGCCCCCCTCTGGGAGTCGGTGTTAGCAACACACGTTTGATGGGAGAAGATGGGGAGTGCTTGCAACTAATTCTACACTCCAAGGAAGACATGATTGAGAAAGACATACGACCCAATGTCTCAGAAGAGGATCTCAAGAGGATTTATGAATTAAGGTTGTAATTTGATGCTACAATGGAGCAAGAAATCTGGATAGATAAGCAGGATAGAATTTGGGCCCGAGGCTTTAACTGGAGAAAAATTAACTCATAGGAATTTATTCAGACAATGGATAGGATGATC